>PVJH01000137.1:400681-448869 GCA_004026705.1 Nesogale talazaci
GGGGGGGGGGGGGGGGGGGGGGGGGGGGGGGGGGCGCCTAGGGATTGAGAAATAAATGGAGTCCAAAGAATGGGTTCTTTGTAATAATTGACAAACTAATAAGTTGTTATTAACTAAAGCCCCCAATTTGCAGAAGAATTTGCTGTATTTTATCTAGTTTTAGGGGTTTTAGCAAATATGTATATTTCCATGTATCTACTGTCAGAGTTTGATGTGAAATTCCACACTAGTCTAACCCTAACAGCCATCAAGGCAGTTCCCATTCACAGGAACCCTGTTGGGAATGGAAACACCCAGTTGGGCTCCCAGGGAGGTAAAGCTTTATGGGTGTAAACAGCCTCGTCTTTCTTCCTAGCAGCAGGTGGTGGGCTGGACGTACTGACCCTAGCCAGTTAGCAGCCCAACTTTCATCTATTCTGCACCTGGACTGCATGTTAAATAGGAAATTATGAGGAGGGAGAAAAAGAGCATCAAAGAACTCTCTCTCTCTCTCTCTCTCTCTCTCTCTCTCTCTATATATATATATATATATATATATTTTTTTTTTTTTTTTTTTTTTTTTTTTTTTATTTAGACATCACTGTCCTGGTGGTGGGAGTAGGAGGCCCAGCCCCACTGCTGGAATTGAACCTCCGTCCCAGTGGGCCGCAGTCCTGCGTACAACCACTACGCCACTGGGGCTCAGCCCGAACTCTGTATACTTTTAACCTGTGTATTTTTGTTAAAACGCAACTGCTCTTTTTGTTAAAAGGCAATATATATTTTCAACACCAGTACAAAGCAGGTACAAAGCAGCCAGGATGATTCTCAAACTCCTCTGCAACGGGCACTCCGTGCAGAGCACCTAGACAACACCGCAGAGATCTGGGAGGGGAGGCATGCTCGGTGGCTCTCAAGTCTCTGAAGTCCCATGTTAGGGTGACAGAAGACATCTGTGTGCATTGACAACAGCTGTATCCAAACAGAGAGCATCTATCTGGGGAACAGGAAGAGGGTCCAGGAACATTTCCTAGCAGTCCATGAGGTCCAAGAAATGCTTTTCATTTTTCTCTTTCGTGAAAATAAAGGAAATGTTTTCTAAAGAGTAATAAGAGTCAACAGAGAGGTACCCAAGCCTCCCAAGCTGAACCAGGCTACTGTTCTGTGAAGTCAGGCAGACCCAGTGGCTTTTAAAACTTGGAAACATTTTCTAATACCAAGTTCAGGCTTAATAGGTACTGGACATAATGGTCTCCATTCATTTGTAAACCCAGTTTAAATACAGTTTTAAACCCTTTGTCCCAAAATTAGGCTGCTTGATCTGTGCCATAAGCATACCTGGCTATGCATCACTAAAAGGCTGCCGACTTTTTTTTTAAATAGTCATCATCTGGACTTGTGAACCATCCCGTACGGTTCAGGGACTGGCCAGCTGAGCACGTACCTAGGGGGGTTTGTTCTCAGGGAGCAACTCCTGCTGCCTGAAGTCAGGCTGCAACGTGGGGGTCAGCACAAGTGGAACAACAAAAAGCACCCGGCTACCTTCAAGTTGATTCTGACTTGTGCCACCCCAATGGGTCAGAGCAGAACCATGCAACACGGAAGCCGATGCACGCACAGCATCCTGGGAGAGGTCCTTAAACACAGCGTCTGTGGAGGTGGGGAGAGTACCTGTAACATGACAGCAGGAGGGATAGCAATTGTGCCAAGAGGGGAGAAAAGGGCTTATTAAGGGTCAGCTGAAAGGAGGTCACTCGCAGATGAAAGGATGTGGTAGGCAGCTTGTATTTGCACTTACTGCCTGTATGGAGCTTCCATGGAGGTGTAAATGAAGATGACAACAATGGGGTGGTGGAAGGGCGGAGGGCGGGGGGGGCGTGGCTTAGAGAGGAGCGATGGGATTGGATTTTCCAGTACTCTGTGTCCCTGGTGTGGTATAAAACAAATCGATCAACAATAACAATGTATAAACTATTGAGGGTTGGAGGGGAGGAGAGACGGGGAAGAGGGGAAGGAATGGATAAGCCGATACTAGGGGCTAAAGGGAAAAAGGTGGACGATTGGAGAACAATAATAGAAGTGGACATGTGAGGGTGCTTGACGAGTATGCTTATTTATATATTGTGAAAAACGATGTATGAGCCCCTAATAAAATGATTGAAAAAAATTTTTTTAAAAATCGATCTCCCTTGTCATAATGCCTTGAAGTGATTTATGTAAGTTACCTAAAATGTTGTATGGTTTCATTGCATGACAATACATTTATAGTTTCGTGGCGATGATTCTGAGAATTCTTTGTCTTAATTCCAGAATCTAAATTTCTAATCGGAAATTCAATACCTAAATACAGTCTTCTCTGACTAAATTTAGACTTTTTTCCTAGTCTCTGGATAAATATTAAGTGCACTTATCACCTTAATATCTTTCCTTTTATATAAAGATTGCCTGTTAAGGCTTCAACCCTATGTCTTGAAAAATCTTTATTTTCCTTTTGCAGATAGCCCACTTAAATGCATTTTAAAACTCTGCCTTAAACTTCTGCTTTCTTTTTCTATCATTTTCCCCTTTATTATTAACCCCTAGATGAGTGACTTCCACAGCTTTATAAAGATATATATATATCCTATGTATATATCTTTATATATATATGTATAGGATATATGTATCTTACATATAATGTAATACACGCGAATTAATTGTTTTTATTCCCTATCTGCTTCTTTGGGCTTCCTTTTGTATATGTCCTTTACTTTCCAATGTTTTCTTTTAAAATGAGAACCTTGTTTCTTTTCAAATGAGAACATTATGCAAACAGACCAATAGAAAATGCAAATTATTGAGCCCAGTTTTGTTAATCAAGTGATATTCATGAATGATAGTCAAGCAAGAAATAAAGGATGTTGGCTTTGGGGAAATTACTGTCTTGCTAAGTATGTAATTAGCTGCACTGTTTTGAAATTGTAATTTCTTAATTTCTCACAGGACTCGAAAGCTTATTACCACCTGCTTGAACAGGTGGCTCCGAAAGGCAATGAAGAAGGTATTCCTGCTGTGGCCATTGACATGTCAGGACTCAGGGTAAGGATTTTCCCAGGTTGCATTTACATAACCGAAGCTGCCTTCCATAGGTAGGCATTCCTTCCCTCTGCGTGACACGGGCTTTGCAGGCCCATGAGGGACGGTGCCTATTCAAACCCTCCGTTTGGGTTAGCAGCGTTAGGGTATTGAATCTAGAGGGGAAACCACTATGGAAAGGAAGAAACTAACTTTAATTAAATGCCATCCACCATGCTAGACGTTTCCCTCTCTATTCCATGTTTTCATAATCTCTATAGCACCAAGAGAGAAGACTTGGTAGTGTGGTGATTACAGGTTGGGCTGCTCACCGAAAGACCCACAGTTCAAAATCACCAGGTTCTCCTTGGAAGGAAGATGGGTCTTTCTACTCCCCTAACTCACAGGGGAGCTATCACATCCCATAGGGTCTCTATGAGCCAGCATGGACTGGACGGCAGTGAGGATGGGGTTCTGGCATAGCACCACGAAGAACCCTGGCTGGTGAAGTGGCTTCTGGTCAGCTGCCAGCCTTAAGGTCGGTGATTCAAACACACCCTATTGTTCCTGGTAATCTGCTTCCAAAATAGATTACCATCAAGAAAACCCTTTTGAGTCATTTTACTTGGGAACACATGGTATGTGTGCAGTAGGGAGGGGGGCGGGGATGTTATACCCAGAGATAACATTCTGTTCCCTAAAAATGGAAATAATAGTATTTCTTGATGCTGTACGAAAACAAAACAAAGCAAAAATAATCTCTTGTTGTTTCATTCCTTCTCAGGGCCAAGTACTATGCTAGACCCACACTGGCTCTAATCTTTGTAGACATCGCTAAGGAGGTATTATTAACTCTGTTTTAGAGTTGATTAAAGGAAAGACCAGAGAAGCTAATGATTAGTTCCTGACCCCAGAACAAGATGAAGTATATCAAGGTTTTACAACTAAGATGACACCAACTTGCACCCACACATCTGTTAGTGTAGGCTTAAAGGTTGCTATGATGGAAAACAGATTTCACATCATCGCAGATATGGAAGAAAGTCTACACATTGACTTCTGGAAACTAGCCAGTGAAACATTGTCTGCCCACAACTGATAATGGGCCTGGCCCAGACCCTGGCAGGGTTTTGTTCCTCTGTGAACACGATTGCCATAAATCTACAAGTCTAGGGCAGCTGACAACATTAGGGGCTCACCTTAGTGTAGGGCTCCCAACCTTCCTCATACCACAACCCTTTAATGCAATTCATGTTGTGGTGACCCCAAAACATAAAATTATTTCCATTGATACTTCATGACTATAGTTTTGCTACTGTTATGAATCGGGTGATCCCTGTGAAAGGGTTGTCTGATCCCCAGAGGGATCACAACCCACAGGTTGAGAACCACTACCTTAGAGAACTTCAAGGGTCCTAGTAAGATTCCTGCTACCTTTTCATGGTATACTTGTTGACCTTGACCCACTGTAGGAGAAGGATGACATCCAGAGGGCAGAGTGTATGCTGCTACAGGCAGAGAAGCTGGGCTGTCGCCAATTTGTCACAGCCATTGATGTGGTCCGAGGAAACCCAAAGCTGAACTTGGCCTTCATTGCCAACCTCTTCAACAGATACCCTGCCCTGCACAAGCCAGAGAACCAGGACATCGACTGGGGGGCTCTCGAAGGTAACTGGTTGTTGAAGATGTTAGAACAAGTAGAACAATTCTAATTTCGTGGCAATTCAAAATCACTTCGAAGAAAATACAAACCCCTCACTTATCAAGCAAGGTCTGAAAGCCAGTCATAAATTCTCTGTTATACTACAAGGAGAACACCCATATTAATCAAGTCCATTACAACTGAGCAGGAATAATTAAATGCCATTATATTGCATCCATTGTACATAGGCCTCATCCATTATCAGAATTTAATGTTTTAAGGGAGACAATGTATTTAATTATTAGGTGAAGTAAATCTTTAGTCTCCATAACCTAATTTATGCACTTAATGGATTGAGTATTAATTCCTGAAGGCAAGCAATTGCAGCTATTTATCATCTAAAAATGATTGTTTGACTTACACTGGCAAGTGTTTACTGGGGTGTTTGGGGTTTGCTTTGTTTAGATTATGGGGGGAACAGGATGGCATTTCGAGGCAGCATTCTTTACAAAAATGTCTTTTGGGAATGACCATAAGGAAGCATACAGGTTTAGGCAATTTCTAACAGATACACAAGCCAGACATGTTTACTTTTCTTCTTTCCTTTCTACCCTCCACTATAAAATTGTCCCAATGTTGAGATAGGAAAATAATACACAAATTCTATAAATACAGATCTAAAGTCCTGGCTTATCCTTGTCCAGTAATGCTTTAGTCAAGCTGGTTATAGAGTACCAACCCCTGTTCTAACACAGGGTTACCCTTGTATCATTTGAGAAATCAAAGCCAGGGATCTGTGTTTTCGGTGAATTACACAGGTACCTCTCCAGCCCTTCAGCCGCCCATTCCCAGCTAATATAGGACAGCCCCACTTGGAATCTTTACTGTCATTTGGGATTCAACATATACAAAGCAGAATTAGTGGCACAACTTGGAATGCGCACTTGGATGCTAGCCAAAGTTTGGCAGCTTAAACCCAATGCCTCTGAAGGAGAGAAGCCTGACATTCTGCTTCTATAAAGATTACCATTTGGATTCTGCTCTTTTCCCTGGCGGGCTCACTCACGGACTGCCGCTGAGATGCACTCTCTGTGGTGGGGTCCACCCAGAGCTGCCTCCAGATGGCACCCAGCTTCCACTAGTGACCTCCCTGCTCAGCATGACGGGAAAAGGTCCTGTGTGTGTAGAGAAAAGTCTAGAACAAAATTCAAAATCATGGAAAAGAGGAGACTGGTGGACCTGGTAGAGACCGGTGGGGCTCCCGTGACTGGAGCCCTCCTCACTACCGTTGAATTAATCTGACTCCGTCAAACTAGAGGGCAGAGTGGAACTGGCCCTCTGGGTATTTTATGGAAGCAGAAAGCCTCATCTTTCCCCCAAATCACAAGGAAATGTTTTAAAAAGTAAAAAGAATTAAGGAAGCCTATATGTGAGAAGGAGACCTGGGGGAATAGTGGGTTATAAGTTGGGCTGTGAATTGCAAAGCTAGCAGTTCAAATCCATCAGCTATTCCAAGGAAGAAGAATAAGGCTGTTCATTTCTGTAAAATATGTATGTACGTGTGTGTGTATGTGTGTGAATATATATATATATATATATATATTCAGCTTCAGAAATGCTATAGTGAGTCCCTCTGCATCAGAATTGAATCAGTGGCAGTGGGCGGGGTAACATATAAGAGTTCTAAAGGAGTCTCATCACAAACTCATAAAATGAGACCTCAGAAGAACTGCCTGGCAACCTCCTTCTGGAAAACCATCCACTTGCACCCCTGTGGAGCACTACACTGCTATCTATGGTGCCAGAGTGAGTTGTAAGCTACTCATTTTTATTGCCTTCGCCTTTCATCCACTCCTATCTCATCTGCTCCTCAGAAATTCTCCTTTCCCATCAACCTGACCATTTTTCCTTTAGTCTGTAGATCATGGGTTCCATGGTGATTTCTATTCCACTCTTCTATCTAGTAAATCAGCAAATAATAAGCATTCTTCCTTCATCGTGTCTTTGACATTGTTATTTTTCCTTTCTTCTCTTCTGGACTCTCATTACCTCACACACCCATTATTCCCATTGATCTCGGGGGCCTGCTCCTCAGTCATCAAACATTTGAATGGACTTTTACCCCCGCTTGTTTATTCATGCCACCCTCTAAGCATTCTGCCTGTGCCTTTAAGCATGTCACATGTGGCTTTCATCATACCTGTACCCAACACCACAGCTGTACTCCAATAATAACTTAGAGTGAATGACATTGTCTGATATATGGGGTACGAAATCTGCTTCCTGGCTTTCAAAGAGCCTGCATGCTGGTTTCAAGCTCTGGGCAGTCATATCTCTGTATACTGGCCAGCATAGGGCCCTGGCACATCAATTCTCAACTTTCTTAAGAAAGACTTGTCCTATTCCTTTGAGTTCACATTTACACAGTGCCCCACCTCTACCCCTTACAAAACTCTAAATTATCTCTTTATTCCTCTAACTGTCACCAAGTTGATTCTGACTCACAACAACTTATACATTCCCTTGAGATTTCCGAGACTCTAAATCTTTTGGGAATAGATAGTCTCAAATTTCTCCCTCTGAGCAGATGATGGCTTTGAAGCACTGGCCTTGTGTTTGACGCCTCAATATGAAGCCCGCTTCTCCACCATGACTGGACAGTTCCTCTTTACTGTCCAGATTTCTCTAGCTCTTTAAGGTAAAGAGCAAATCCTACTCCTTCCAAATTGAACCCATGCTGCTCTTTTCCCCTGGGGATACAATAATTCAGCACTCAGCTGCTAAATGACCGGCAAGAGGTTCAACACCCCCTAGTTGCTCTGTGGAAGGAAGATCTGGTCATTTGCTCCCATAAATATTAAAACCTAGAAACCTCATGGGCATTGCTAGAAAACAGGGGATTGCTAGGAAACAGAATTGACTTGACGAGTCCCCACAGTAACAGTTGCAGGGTTAGAGGTCGAGGTCTACCCAGAGGTGTCCTGGAAGAAATGCATGGAGGTCAACTTCTGAAAAATCAGCCCTGAAATCCCATGGAGCACAATTACACTCTGGGACACATGGGTCCCCATGAGTCTGGTTGACCACATGGTAATTGGTTTCATGGTATTCTTTCTCCTGCTTCAACTGAAGTATCAAATGTGTCTGTGTGTATCATAGGCCTCTAGTTTGCATGATCTCTAATAGTTTAGTGCCTTGAATCCTTTTTATCCAGAAAGCATATAACCTTGTGAAGACAATTTTGGACAATTTCCTCTTACATGATCCTGTTATATAATACTCACTATCATCATAGAAACACTTGTTGACCTGAAGGGAGAAAAAAGAACATAGATTTGCAGCCCCCATCTAGATTCATCAGGTTAATTTTATTATTGTTGTGGGCTGCTAGGTCATGTCTAACTGATAATGACCCCAGAGGACAAAGTTGAACTGTCTCATATGATTTCCAAACTATAAACTTAAGCAAAGGAGTACTGATGCTTAATCTTTATGCCACCAGGTTTTATTTTAACTTTTTAAAAATTCTGTACTCACTTTTTAATGATCTCTTCATCTGAATTTTTAAACATTGGGTTGCTAGCCCAAAAATTAATGGTTCAAACCCACCAGAAACCCAGAGAAAGAAAGATGAGACCGTCCATTCCTAATCTAGTTTCTTAGATTGGAAACTCTGTGTAGGGTCACTGTGAATGGGTTTGGGTGTTTCGACTCACTGGTAGTGGGTTTGGGTGTTTTGATTTTCAAATGAACTAGAGCAGTTCTGGTAGTTAAGCATTCAGCTAGTAACTGAAAAGGAGATCTCACCAGGAGATCTCAGAAGAAATATCATGTGGCCTAACTTTTTTTTTTAATATATACTCTTCCCCTAAGTGGGTTCGTGTCTCTACCCCCCCCCCCCTTTTCTCTCTTTCCCTTCCCCTCTCTTTGTGCTGGAACAACATGTACCTCCTTGGGTTTGGTCTGACTTCCACCCAACTGCCTGTACTTCAACCCATATAGTGTGAGATAAGTGGCTTTTCTTCTATACCTACTGAGTTAATTATACTTACCTCAGTGGACTGGTCCTTTTGTAATTGGCTAACTTTGCATAGCATAAATTCCTCCCAACTCTTCCCATGAAACGATGTGCTTCATGTGATCATCAGTGCTTTTTAATGGAATACGTAGTATTCCATTGTGTGTATGTGCCAGAGTTTTCTAACGTACTTTCTATCTATGAAAATTTATGTGGTTTCAAATTTTTTGTGATTGTGAATTGCAATAAATATTAGAGCCCAGACTACTGGTCGTGGTTTATTTCTTACCTCTTCAGGGAATATGCCTAGTAGAGGGATAGATGGGTCATAGGGTAACTCAATTTCCACTTGGTTTAAGTATCGCCAGATCATTTTCCACAGAGGCTGTACTTATCTATACAACCACCAGGGGTGGAGGAGAGTTCCTATCTCTCCACATCCTCTCCAATACTTGTTGCTCTCTTATTTTCTGATTTGTGCTATTCTCAAAGGTGTTAGATGGTATCTCGTGATTGTTCTAATCTGCATTTCTCTGATGGCTAATGATCAGGAGCATTTTCTCATATGTTTATTGACCATTCAGGTCTCCTCCCTCGTGAAACTTCTTTCCAGGTCTTTTGCCCACTTCTTCAAGGGCTTAATTTTTTCCCCTCTTTTTGCAGGCTAGCAGGATATTGCAGATTTTAGTAAGAAGTCCTTTGTCTGTTGTGTCATTGCTAAACATCCTCTCCCAGTCCCTGAGTTCTCTAGTTACTCTCTTGGTAAAGTCTTTTTACCCTTAGGATATCCCACTTGTCAATTTAAGATTCACCTGTATACCCTTCCCTATTTAGTTAGCCTATGTACTTCCTGAGCCAATGTTCTTAGGGTTTTCTGGATTCTTTCATTGACAATTCTGATAGCTTGGGTTTTACTTCTAGGTCCGTGGTCCACCTTGAGTTTGTTCTTGTACATGGGGTGAGATAGGCATCTTGTTTCATTTTTCTCCAGGTGGATAACCATTGTTTCCATCACCACTTGTTAAAGAGGGCTGCTGCCTCCCACTTGATGCTTTGGGGGCCCTTATTGAAGATCAGTTGTCTGTATGCTGATGGTTTTATTTCTGGGTTTTCTGTTCTGTTCCATTGGTCTGAGTACCTGTCATTATACCAGGACCACACTGTTTTGACCACTGTGGCTGTGTAGTAGATGTTAAAGTCAAGTAAAGCGAGCCTCTGACTTTGTGCTTCTTTGTGAGGAGTTCTCTGATAATTCTGGCCTTCTCTCTCTCTATGAAATTGGTGATCAGTTTTTCTAGTTTTTTGAAGAAGGTTGTTGATATTTGAATTGGGATAGCATTAAACTCATATAGTGCCTGGGGTAAGATTGACATCTTTACTGTATTGAGTCTTCCAATCCATGAGCATGAGAATATTCTTCCATATGTGGAGATCACGTTTGGTTTCCTATAGTAGATCCTGTAATTTTCCTTGTATAAATCTTCTGGGGGGTTTTGGTTAATATATCCCTAGATATTCTAATTTGTTCTCAGCTATTGTGAAGACTACTGCCTTCTTGATCTCCTCTTCCATGGTTTTGTCCGATGTATATAGCAAACCAAAAGATTTCTGTTTGCTGATCTTGTATCCTGCCACTCTTCCTTATTCCTTTATCACTGTCAGTACTGTTATGGACCTTTTGGGGTTTTCTATTTACTTTATTTATTTATAATCATGTTATAGGGGCTCATACAACTCTTATCATAATTCATACATCCATCCATTGTGTTAAGCACATTTGTACATTTGTTACCCTCATCATTCTCAAAGCATTTGCTGTCTGCTCAAACCCTTGGTATTAGCTCCTCATTTCGCCCTCCTTCCCTGCCTCCACTCCCCCCATGAATCCTTGATTTATAAATTATTATAATTCTGTCATGTCTTACACTGTCTGGCATCTCCCTTTACCCACTTTTCTGTTGTCCATTACTCAGTGAGGAGAATATATGTAGATACTTGTGACTAGTTCTGCCTTTCTACCCCACCTTCCCTCCTCCCTCCTGATATTGCCACTCTCACCATTGGTCCTGAAGGGTTCCTCTGTCTTGGATACCCTATGTTTCCAGTTCCTATCTGTACCAGTGTACATCCTCTGTTCTAGCCGGACTTGTAAGGTAGAATTGGGATCATAATAGTGTGGGGTGGGTGGAAGCATTTAAGAACTAGAGGAAAAAAATGTTTCATTGTTGCTGCACTGCACCCAGACTTTTGGGATTTTCAGTGTGTAGAATAATGTTGTCTCCAAGTAGCAATAGTTTCACCTCCTCCTCTCCCAGTTGGATACCTTTAATGTCCTTCCACTGTCTTATGTTGCTAGCCAGGACCTCCAGTATGATGCTGAATAGAAGTGGGGACAAGAGTCTTTCTTCTCTGGTCCCCTTTTTCAGCGTGATTATTTTTGTCTTTTCTCCATTGACTATGATGTTGGCTGTTGGATTCTCATAGATAACTTGTATACCCTTGAGGAATTTGCCTTCCATTTCTATCTTGTGTGTCTTAATTAGGAAAGGGTGTTGGATGCTGTCAAATACTTTTCCTGCGTGTATCGATATTGTCATGTGATCATTATCCTTTTTCTTATCAATATAGTATCTAATATTGCTGGATTTTCAGATGCTAAACCATCCCTGTATCCCTGGAATGAATTCTACCTGATCATGATGGATGATATGTTTTATATACTGTCATGTGGTCTGCTTTTGAAAAATCATTGATGGAAAACTTTATGTCACACATAGGATTGCTGTGAGTTAAAACAAACTCAACAGCACCTTCTTTGAATTTGTGGATATAGTTAAGCTTTAGAGATTACCATCCTATCTAGGGCCCTGAAAGATACCTGGCCTTTATTCATTTAGGTGAGACGAGAGAGGAGCGGACATTCAGGAACTGGATGAACTCCTTGGGAGTGAACCCTCGAGTCAACCATTTGTATAGGTAAGAATATCTGGAATCTCATCCAAGACCTTAGGATTCACAGTTTCCAAATACCACTGTGATGCATAACCCTCATCACAAAAATGGGTGTGCCTTTTTGAGAATGGAAAAGAGTAGATGTTGGCTGTTCACCTGAGACACTCACCTCCCTACACTACCCTCACCGTGGGTGGAACATAAGCCATGTTTTAATAAAATGACAAGCTGACTATATGTAAAGAAGCTAAGTGATCAAAAGAGTAAAGTCAAATTGCAGTGGTTAAGTATTTTCTTATCCCTTGGTTTCACTGGTATTCTTGCCCCTCTTTCAATTCAAATATCAAGTATAATAGTTTGATGCCTTAAAATCTCATTTTACCCAGAAATCAGGTGAACTTGCGAACACAGTTTTTTTGAACAGTTTGAACAATTTCCCCCACAGGATGCTGTGCTAATAGATATAGGAGAAATGGGTGGCACAGACAGGTTATAACCAGTCTGTAACCAGTTGGGCCATTCAAGTGCACCCAAAGGTGCCTCAGAAGAAAAGTCTGGGGAGCTATTTCTGAAAACTAAGTCAGTGAAAAACCCATGGAGCACAATTTTACTCTAATTGAATGGGTCACAATGAATCTTAATTCACTGAAAAGCAGCTGTTTTGTTTGTCTGACGATGACACTCATTAGTACCACGCTCCATTTCCTGGAAGGGGCATGTCTTGGTGAAGGGACATTGGCAATCACCTGGGAGACGTTGGCATGTACCTCAGTTTCCAAACCCTGAGTCATAGTTTCTTCCTTTCTAGAAATGTAATTACTGATAACAGTTTTGCAGCGTTGTGAATGTTTCTCGGGTTAACGCACACAGAAGTACCTGACCCACTACAGGTTTCTGAGCATTATTTGTGTTTGTTCTTGTTCAGTGACTTATCAGATGCCCTGGTCATCTTCCAGCTCTATGAAAAGATCAAAGTCCCTGTTGACTGGAACAGAGTGAACAAACCACCATACCCCAAGCTGGGGGGCAATATGAAAAAGGTAACAACACCTGATCTTCCATCTTGTAGGCTGGGGAAGTCATAGGCCTGCAAGGGCATTATGGTGAAGTCCTTACCAGGAGCTCAAACTTAGATAAATAGTGGTTATTCAGATATTACTTTAGAACACAGCATTTAGAAACCTGAGTAGTTTTATTACAGTAAGTCCAGTTTATATCTGTTACAGTTCTGTGTTTGATGTCTGAAAACATTATAAAGTAAAACTTCTAATTAACTAGAACATATGTACAACTTTGCTTCATATAATCAATTTATGGACCATTATAATATCTGTAAGAGTCCACCCCCCAAAAAAAATGATTTTTAAAGATAATTAGAGCAGGGAAAAAGTCACAGATTTAGGTGCAAGCTGATTATTCTAATTGCTGTCTCTAACTTGTACAATTATAAATAGCTTAATTGGCAAAAGTTGTGTCCCAAAGCAAACAATCAAAATAGGATCTGCTGAGCCTGATTATATACAACCAAATATCTCATGAGATTTATGTGCTTGACTTAGAGGAAGGAGTAAGGTCATGGTATCATGGGACCTCCAGTTAATTGGACTAATAGTGGGTTTAGTGCTTATTACTGTTTTGTGTTAGTCAGGGGCTTTTAAAAAATCATTTTCTTGGGGGCTCATATAACTCATCACAATCCATACATCCATTGATATTGTCAAGCACATTTGTACATTTGTTGCCATCATCATTTTCAAAACATTTTCTTTCTACCTGAGCCCTTGGTTTTAGCTTCTCATTTTTCTCTTCTCCCTCCCTCCCAAACCATTGATAATTTATAAATTATTATTATTTTGTCATGTCTTATACTGTCTGATGTCTATCCTTACCCACTTTCCTGTTGTCCATTATCCTGGGAGGAGGTTATATATAGATCATTGTAATAGGTCCCCTTTCTTCCCCCACCTTCCCTTACCCTCCTAGTATGGCTACTCTCAATATTGCTCCTGCGGGAGTTATCCTGGATAACTGGATCCTCTGGTTTTCCAGCTCTTATCTGTGCCTGTGCCCATGCTCTGGTCTAGCCAGATTTGTAAGGTAGAATCTGGGTCATGACAGTGGTGGGGGTGAGGTGGGGAGAGGGGAAGCATTAAAGAACTAGAGGAAAGTTTATCCAACCTTGACACTCATGGGATCTGTTGACAGAGGAGCAGTAGGACTGGCACAGCTATTGCTTAGAATATGTTGTCTCTGCAATGTTTCATGATCTCCTTATGTATCATTTCTGCCCCATATGTCAGATATAGGATGGATAATGTACATTTTCCATACTGTGATCTGTGAAAGGAGACTTCTTAGGAGCACTACAGATAGGTAACAGGGTGAGAGTCTCTATTTATGTAGTGTGGTATAGCTATGCAAATGTTCATAATCAGAGAGAGAGAAAATGGTTAAGTGCTGGATCAGAATATTGACATGTTTGAAGTCATCCAACAGTGCCTTAGAAGAAGAGACTAGCAATTTGTTCCCAAAATTCACAGCCTTAAAACCTCTATAGGGTACACTTAGATGGGGATATTCAAGACCCCACTGTAAAAGAGCCAGAGAGATATCTATAAAGTTGAAGACACTTTGGTTTTGCACATAGAGAAGAGTCAGAATATTTTTTGGTACAATGATGTGTTTCATTTAAGGACAGATAGATAGAAAATGTTTGAACTACGAAAATCAAAGAGCCAGGAGATATAGACTGATATCTGGCATAGGAGCTAATATCGGACTTATGACTTTGAACTGGACTCGGTTGGGATGCTTTCTCAATGTCCCATTCCTCTTGTATATAAAACTCTTCCTTATATCGAAAAAAAAAAAAGAGCCAGGAGAAACTGGAGAACTCATGCTGTCTGATCAAACAAAGCTCAGTTTGTGTCTTTCTTTTTGTTATCACATTTTGCATGGCTTTTATCATCGTATAGGTGATGATGGCCTGACATGATCTTGTTTTCTGCTTGCTGACAGTTGGAGAATTGTAACTACGCCGTAGAACTGGGAAAGAATCAAGCCAAGTTCTCTCTCGTTGGCATTGGTGGGCAAGACCTCAATGAAGGAAAGCGCACCCTAACACTGGCTTTAATGTGGCAGCTCATGAGAAGGTAACGAAGTTCGTGGGACGAGGTTGTGACATGTATTATTCATCCAGAAAAATGCTAGAAAATTTTCAGGAATGGGCTTTAATTCAGTAGCAATACATTTGACACTAAATTTAGTAAACACAGAAGTATTCTCTTCCTATTTTTATTTTTTTGCTTTTGTTTTTCTCCCTTAATTTCTGTCCGTTTTTGTCTCAGGTATCAGTTAGGAGACTGTGTTAGAGGGCTTGATGACATTTTAAACTGTTACATCCTCTTCATGAATGATTCCTTCATCTCTATGAGATGACCCTCATGCGAATGATGTGGGGGCAGCTGTCTCGCGTCCTCTGACTATATATACCAGGGGGAAGGAGAGTCAAACTCTATGCCAGCCTAAGGACAATTCCCGAGGCCAACATCAGACACACCTCCACTCTCTTTCTTCTTTTGCTAACTCTCACACTAGGTTTCTCCCCCTGTTGTGCACCCCCCACCCCCTACCCCCCCACCCCCCATGAAAAGCAAACAAACACCAAACTCACTGCTATCAAGTCGATTCAAAGCCGTAGTGACCCTGCTGGATAGAGTACAACTGCCCCCGAGGTCTTCTCAGACAGAAGCCTCATCTGGGTTTGATAATTCATTACAATGGCTACACAAAACTCACAGTCCATACCACAATTAAGACAGAGAACAGATTATAATTCAGGATCAGAAATGTTAAGAATACAGTTCTTCTAGGCAGGACAGTCTCTTTTCCAGTTTTGCTTGACAGCATGGCCTTTCTGTGGTATGGCCTCTCAATGGCATGGCCTCTCAGGGGCATGCCTCTGTCCTGCTCTAGCAGTGTTAGAGCTCTTTTAGGGTTACCTATAAATGGCCCCAGACACCCCTACTAAGTCTCATCCCTAAAGAACTCAGTTCTAGCTCCATGAGTCAGCAAGCCTAACTACCCCAATTAAATGTCTACACTCACCCGACTCTACATGCAACTCTCCTGCCCCCAAAACACTCAAGTTTGCTCACTCCATGGACCAGGAATCCTATTCTCTCTCTGCTTCCATTGTCACTTCTCTGCTGTTGCAGCTTTCTCTCCCTGAACCAAGGAGACTCAAGATACAGCATAAATACAATGAAAATAGAAAAATATTGTTATGAAGAAAATAGCACTTAGGGGCGATGGAGGCAATACTATACATACAATTCCCTCATTACATTTTATTTCAGAGCATTGTGGACCACAAAAAATTACCTCAGGCGCTGCATGCAGCCCCCACAGGCCGTCAGTGTGACACCCCTGATATGCAAGGATCTTGGAGTCCATTCCTAGTTCCTCATTCTTGATCGCAATGAGATCCCTCCTCTCACCACCCTTCTTGGTTACTGAGATAGTTCATACCCAGCTTGATGCCAAGGTTGACCAATCCCACATTAGGGTTCCAAGTTTTTACATAATTAATCTGTTAAAAGTCATTCCAAAACTGAATCATGTAATCCTGTCAACATCTCCGCCCACTTCCTATTTACCTAGACCTGTCAGGAGAAAGTCATTTTGTGGGAGTTACAAAGACTATGGCTAGAAGACCCAGATCAAGTAATCCATTGTACCACTCACCTATTTTTGCTTGATAATGGTCTTTTTTCTAAAATATACTTGGTCTAATGTTATGATAATAGCTTTGTGTTGAATTATGTTAGTATAGCATATCTTGTTCCAATCCCTTGGTATCAATAGCGGTTGATTATCTTTTAAAGAGGAGCCCTGAGGGTGCAGTCAGGTAAGTGTTGGTTGCTAACCACCAAGCCAGAAGTTCAAACCCACCAGCTGCTGTATGGGAGAAAGATGAGGCTATCTGCTCCCATAAAAATCAATAGCCTCAGAAACACTATGTAAGGTCACCATGAGTTGAAATTGACTGTGGCAGTGGGCTTAATTTATTGGTTTATGTTTTACAGATATTGTTAAAATAAGGGGGAAAGCACACTGTATTTACCGACATAGTTAGCATTTCTAGAGTATTTTATTCATGTTGAATAGATATCCATGTGGTATTATTTTCCTACTATTTGAAATACTTTTGTTCATTCTCCTACTTTCAATATTTCAAGACATCTTCATTTCATGTTTTATTATGAGAGACATTTTCTCTTGTTATGGAATTTTAGGCTGATATGTTTTCTTTCAATACTTACAGATATTATTCCACTATCTGGAATGTTTTATTTCCAATGAGAAAGAACCTTGATGTCATTCCGAATCCTATACCACTAATATGTTACTTTCTCTTCCTCTGCCTGCTTGAAAAATTTTTCTCTTTATCATTGGCTTTAAGTAATTTGATTATGATGTGCCTAAGTGTTTTCTTTGCAAGACTTGTGTTTTTTTTTTTATCTAAGGGCTTCACTTTAATCAGATTTGGGGTCATTGCTGGCCTTTATTTTTCAATTATGTCTTCTGTAGCTTCCCTTCTTCTTGAAGGAACTTCTGGGCTTTCTTGAGGTTGTTCTGAGTCTCATTTATGCTCTATTCATTGTATCCTTCTGGTTTGCTTTTTCCATGTTTCATATTAGGTAATTTATATGGCTGTGTCTTCAAATTCACTAATCTATTCTTATGCAATGCCAAATCCTCCATTCACCCCACCCGTGTATAGATGTATATCTTTATCTCAGATAATTTACAGAAAAGCCTGTGAAAGTCAGAACCTGTGTAAAGGATAAATCTGCCAGAGAAGGAAAATGTAAATATTTCCACGAAAATAAACAAAAGAGGATGGTAAGACTAAGCCCTGTCAAAGACAAAAATATATGCAAGACCTGGAAAAGCAAGGTGGTCCTGTTAAATTCTACATAAGTTTCATGTATAAAAATGGACTTGTATTTTTTTACCCATTTTTTACCCATATTTCCCCCCTCTGTTTTCTTGCGCATATGGAACCCTGGGGGTATAGTTGTAATCCCCTGCACTGCTAACAATGACACGCGCAGTTTGAAACCACCAGCAGTTGTCCATGAGAGAATGATGGGGCTTTCTCGTCCCATATAGAGTCTTGGAAACCCAGAGAAGCAGTTCTGCTATGCCCTTATGGGGTCACCGTGACTCTATGGCAGTGAGTTTTGTTTTTATTCGTTCTTCAATGTATAGAACATAGCTAAACTAACAACTATTTCTGGATCTGTTTCCATTCATTGACTTTCATCATCACCATTTTCCTGCTGCTTTGTGTGCTTGCATTGTGAATGCTGCCTTGGAGGTCTACTTTTAATTGCTACCTAATTTTTAATTTATCGACTGTTAATTTCCCCTCTTACTACTGAGCAAGTATCTTCGGAGTACTTTACTTCATGCCTCAGGTATCATGAGGATTTGCTACGTGGACTGGGTGGGAACCAGATAATTTCTGGGCCTAAGTGAGCTCTCCAGACTGATTTACCTGCTTATTCCTGCTGCTAGCCTCTGACAATTTCCTCAGATACATCCATTGGACAGACCTCAGCTGAAAACAGGAGGGAGAGCCCTGCAGATCACAGACTCTCTTGACCTGTATAACTGTCTCACTCCCTGCAGCTCCCTCCTCACCAGGTTTTGCCCAGGAAACCCAAGTCACCTTGGTCTGCTCATCTTCTCAGCTCTGACCCGTCACCTCACAGAGCCTCTTGAGATCCATAGAGAGAAATTTTAGTGCCCACTTTGCTAGTTTCCTGTGTTCACGTACCACAGCTCAGTGCTTCCTTTTGTTCAGCGACTGAAAACCATTATTTCTTATGGTTTTTGTTGCTGTTATTATTTTTTTTTGTTTGCTTGTTTGTGTGTAGGGGTGGAGTCTAGCCCGTCAATCTGGAGATAGCCCTATTTTTTTGTTTCAAGTCAAAGAATAAATATGGTTTGTTGTGGCCAGAAGCAAATTACCCTGCTGCTTTTTCAGTAGATAACTTTAGATATCTTTTAAAGCTGTCTGAAATGATTGGTTGACATGGGCTACCCTGCTGCTGCTGTGTTTGTAGTTGCAATGGAAATAATGGGCTCATGGTCACCCCATGTTCAGGAGAATGAAATGTGTCCCAATCCTGTGCCTCTTTCACAGTGGTTGTTAGGCAGGCATCCACTGGTGTAGTCACTGGGTATTTTGAGGGCCTTTCAATTTAAGGGGGCTCCTCTTCCAGCTCTATGTTGAATAATATTTGATATTTTCATTGACTACATGGTTCAAAGATGAAATATTTTTTGAGACATTATGCTTTAATGATAAAAATTGCAGGCCACCTCTAATCTGCTTTGAATTCATGATATCTGGAAAGCACCTCATAATGTGCACCCTGTTCAGAATTTTTACAGACATATGTCCAAGAGTCACACTTTATCTGCTAAAGTAATATATACAACATGGGCACGAAACTACATCAGTCCACTAATATGTAGACATTTTTCAATAAACATATTGAGGTGTTTTTCTTGTTGGGGGAGATTTGTAACAATTTGGAAAAGCTTCATGCATAGCTTAGAAGTATTGAAAAAATGTTTTAAAATTAGGTATGATATATATCAAAAATTATATAAGAATGCATAAGATATACATAGCTACTAGTCTATTTTAGGATTTCCTGCTATAAAATATATCACCGATCAATTATAGAGTTAAAATTTATCAAAACTTACATACCCATACATAGACTATATATAGTGTCATTTAAAGTCATCAGAAATGTAGACAAAGATGCAGTGTTCAATCACAATTGCATAGAACGAACAGTAGTCTAGGAGCACTACTGTAATCGTTTTGGTTGTAATCATTCTGGTTGCTATTGCCATGAGCTCAAGTGTTGCAAGTACGCACTTATGACACTGTGTGGTGCTAATCATTTTTGGGTGTGCAGTTTGTGTCTCTCCAGTAAATTGCATATGCCAGTAATAAGTGATCACTCTTGTCGCCTATTTTTCACATTGTATACTGTAATACTGTAAGCCTTGTCCAACCAGGGAACCCATAGGGTGCCACTCCACCTGCTGGGAGAACTCCCCAAAGCATAAGTAGTCTCTACACTCACCCCTCAGACTTGTACAGGCAAGAAAGTGGACCAGCATCTGTCGTATTATTGAAGAGCAAGAAATGACTGCTAGTGTATACATGCCATCAGCAGAGATTCTTTGGTTTCTTTGCATCCACACAGTAGCAGTGCCACTACGTTTACAGGCAGTCCTTGCAGAAATTGTTCTCACTGGATTACGCAGATGTGCTAATTTATCCATTTATCTGGGCAGTAAAGAGCATGTCACTCTCCCTTCCCCCGTGAACGAATGAGATCTGTGTTCATAAACCTCCCTTTCCCAGTCAGTCATCGGAAAATTGTTCTCTGGTCAGAAAGCTAGCGTGTGTGTGTGTGTGTGTGTGTGTGTGTGTGTGTGAGAGAGAGAGAGAGAGAGAGAGAATTTGGAGACAAAGACTTCAAATGAATAAATTGAGGGCAGACTGCACTAATAGATAGATTTGAGCAAACAAGTCTGAGGGAGGCAAACATGTGGATGCCTCCAAATTAAGGCATGTTTGGGGATAGGGAGAGGAAGGGATGGTCCTTGAAAAAACAGCACGTCCTACTAGGTTTATCTCTATATACAAAGTGTTGACTAAAACCAGTAGTGTTGGGAAGCAGGAAAGCAAGCAGTGTAGCCCCTCTCCTGCCGCACACCACACCTCCCCACTCCTGTTTGGTGGAATGAAGACCTGGAATTTGTACCCAGCACCAGGCTGTTCTATTTCAACAGAGGATTTCCAACACAGTGGCTTTTGCAAACACCAGTGGAACCAGGAGCCTAGTTGGAGGGTTCCACTTAATTGCAAAATTTCCCCCAAATATGTTTGACAATGTGGCATCACTGTCTTGAATGGAAAATTCTAAATAGATGAGTGCACCTCACTACCATCAAGTTGATTATGACTCACCGTGGCCCTCTAGAGCAGGGCAGAACTAACCCTGTGGGCTTATAAGCCTGGAACCTTCAACAGGAACGGAAAACCTCAGGCTCCTCTCTGAAATTAGCTGAAGGGCTTGAATTGCTGGCTTTGGAGCCCAAAATATAACCAACGACACTACCAGATCTCCTAAATCGATTTCGTTTAATTTGCTGATTCTAAATTCAAATGAGTAGTTGTCTAGTAAGCTATATAAAGTTCCAGAAATTCTGTCCTTTCTCTTTGTACAAATGAGTATCTCATTTTCAACGCCAACCTTTCACTTGAGGGAATGAAATGATAACTTTGTGTTCACCCAGGGGCGGAGTGAGGAGCCTGGGCGGTGCTGTTAGTTAACAGGATTGTTTGGCAAAGTTAGGTTGCAGACGTCAATTTCTTCCCCATAATGGGAAGGTGCTTTGACCTAAAGGAAGCAAAGCATTGCTCCCATTTGAGGGATTAGACAAGCCAACTGAGTGGGAAATAGTGGGAAAGTTGCGTTGCTGTAACAGATGTCAACGGAGGCAAACATCCAGGAGATTATGTAAGCAAAATCCCAGAGTACCAGAGGAGAGGTGACCTCATTGAAGTCAGCCTTTTCAGGAGAGATTCAATCTCAAGATACTTGAGTTTCAGTTGGAAAAGCTCACTCTGCCATCCACACTTGAAGGTCTTCCTTGTGTAACCTGACACCTCTAGCAAGCTGAACCATGTAGTCAAACACACCTGTCTGCTTGTTGTCCATTTTTTTTGGCTCTCTTCCTTGTTTGACTTCTTTCAGAATGGAGTAGTTCTAGGTCAGTGGTAATTCTACTCTGCTCAAAGGGATTTTAGCGTCTCAGAGTATCTTCTTTTTTTTAATCATTTTATTGGGCGCTCATACACAATCCACACATCCATTGATTGTATGCAAAGCACATTTGTACATTTGTTGCCATCATCATTCTCAAAACATTTTCTACGTAAGTCCTTGGTATTAGCTCTTCATTTTCCCCTCCCTCCTTGTTATCTCTCCCTCCTGAATCCTTGATGATTTATAAGTTATTATTATTTTGTCATATCGTACACTGTACGATGTCTCCCTTCACCCACTTCCCTGTTTTCCATACCCCAGGGAGGAGGTTATATGTAGATCCTTATAATCGGTTTCCCCTTTTTACCCTACCTTCCCTCCACCCTCCCAGTACCGCCACTCTCACCACTGGTCCTGAAGGCATCATCTCTCCTAGATTCCCCATGTTTCCAGTTCCTTTCTGTACCTCTGGTCTAGCCAGATTTGTAAGGTAGAATTGGGATCATGATAGTGGTGGGGGAGGAAGCATTGAAAAACTAGAGGAGAGTTGCATGTTTCATCTTTGCTACATTGCACCCTGACTGGCTCATCTCCTACTCTCAAAGTATCTCCTTAACACATGCTTCCCCATCAAGCTCAGTACTCATCATTCTAGGTATCCGAAGTGTTTAATATCTTCAGACCAAAGATTATGATCTACTTTTCCTAGCATTTGACTTATAGTTGATATAAAAGAAATTCTTTTACATGCCCCTGTATTATTTTTGACTATTTGCAGTTTCCTAACATTCATTTTTTATGGCTCCTTTCACTGGTTAAAGTTGTTTCCTTTCATGTCTTTCCTTCTCTCATCCTGAACAGAACAATGGCAGTACTTAGGAGTTGCTTGCTTTACATTAAATATAGCAACCAAAAAGTTACGTTTTAAGTTATTTTTAAACCAATGTTGCTTTGTGTTTTTGTTTTGTTTTTCCCTCACATGGTGTTTTTCCCTCACTGTGTCCTGTGGCATACTAAGGAAGAAATATATGCTTCTGATCCTGGTTCCTTCCTGTTACATCGAGTTCTGTAGCAATTTTATCCCAGAAATCATTCTTGGTTTTGTTCAGGTACACTTTGAACATCCTTGAGGACATTGGCGATGGACAGAAGGTCAATGATGACATTATTGTCAACTGGGTGAATGAAACACTGAAGGAAGCAGGGAAAAATTCATCTATCTCCAGTTTCAAGGTAACATTTTAAGTCTTTTGTGAGGGGCCCCCAAACAGTCTGCTATTTGGTTGTCTGATATATATGACAGAGCTGATGAGAGAGCTGCTGCTGGATTAGAACCGTCAACCCTGTGGGCTGCAATCCTGCACACAACCACTGCGCAACCAGGGCTCAGCTGTCTGCACTATATTTTAAAGTGACCTTCCGTGTATGGTACTGGAGGCTCCCCTTTCCATTTTTACTTTACTTGAGTGACCCATTATTGTTCTGATGTTCATAGGTCATTTCATTGACAGATTTCTTGTACTCCACTTCCTGCCATCATAATTAATAATAAGGTTGTCAGTGTGTATGCCCCATTTCCAACATTGCTCTTTCAGGGTAGCATAAAATCTTGATTTGGGTTTCTAACAGTACAGTGGTAAAAATTTTAAATGATAAAAGATAGCGTTTTTTTTTGCTGAAACATTGCAAAGAACTATTCACAGTCTATCATTTATGTGTCTCTCCCTTCTCTGCTGGTGTCACTGAGTGAGGTCAACATTCCCTGCATACCTTTGGGGATCCCACTGCTAAACCCCACTTTTAGCAATAACAACCTTGTGTTTTGTTTTCAAATTCGTAACTTGGATATCATATGTTTTTGAAGTGAACTGCATGAGTGATTTGTATTGGAATGTATGTGCTGTTCTCACTACGGTTCTTTTCTAGCTTAAAAGTCAAGATCTAGGGGAGGGGACACCCCTTCTGTGATTGATTAACATGGGCAGTTGATGCAGTGTTTTATGGTATTAATCCTCTCCTTAAAATCTGGAGGAACTTAGAATCCAGCAAGGTCCCTAATAACAGTAGCAGCACAGTGTCCCTAGTTAAATAGTCCAGGGTCTGTGAGCTACTGTCTCAGGTCATTGTATCACCCTGGACTCCCACTCTGTTCTGGGAATGAGGCTTGGCAAGCTATGCTAGAACTAACTTTAGGGAATGTCTGCCAATTCTTATGATCCTTTTGATGTTCTGGGGTCACTGTCCTTAGAGTTTCCACCAAGTCATTACAAAATTAGATCAACAAAAGGGTCATACCCTTTGGATTAAAGGAAAGCATCGCATTATCCTACTGACCAACGAACCACAAGGTCAGCAGTTCCAAACCAACAGTTGGGAGAAAGATGAGAATTTCTACTCCTGAAAAGATTTAGTCTCAGAAACACACAGGGCAGTTCTTCTCTGTCTACAGGGTCACTGTGAGTCATACCTGCTCAATGGCAGTGAGTTTGGAGGTGTAAAAACTTTAGAGAAATGAACACAGTCTACTCTTGATTATCTTTGGGGGAAGTAACACTGCTGCCACCTCCATCGGCTTTGATCACTAATTGTTACCTGGCCCATTTCTCTGTGTGCCACCACCTATGGCCAGAAAGTGATATCTTTCTACTTTGCATCCTCTGTGCTTCTTTATCAAATATTTTAGTGAGGATAGAATCTCAAACTATTGGTGAAAAAATTAGATTATGATGATTGAGTTTAATTTTGTTGTAGTCATTTTATTATCTAGAAATGCATAAAAACAGACTCATTGTATCAAATTAGGCAGGGTGCAGGTCAATGTCTGATGTCACAGCAACTTTCACTTGCTCTTTAACATTATGCAAATTTGCCTTCACTTTGAAATGACTGAACCAGCCCCCCTACTCACAACAAAGATGTTCAGTCATGGAAAAGGTTTAGAGCCCTTCCTTGCCCTATAAATCAACTGCCACTGTTTCAATTCCAAATCCTAGTGTTTCCAAGACTGTATCTTTTTATTGCCTCAAAGAGTCTCATCTTTGTCCCAAGTGGTGGGTTTGAACCACTGGCCTTCAAGTTAGCAGTCCAACGCTTACTCAGCAGCCCCACCAGGGTACCTTTTTTGTGACACTAAGCCACAACCAAAGGCACTGCCATCCAGTCCATTTTGACTCATAGAAACCTGCAGGTAGAGTAGAACTGCCCCTGTGAGCATCCAAGACTTTAACTTCTCAAGGGAATAGAAAGCCCTATCTTTCTCCTATAAAGTGGCACATGGTTTCAAACCACTGACCTTATATTTAGGAGCCCAATGAATAACCCATAACTCCATCAGGCACCTTATGTCATATTGGCTCAACAGAAATAGATTGGTCATATCAGTTCATCACAAAATTTCCCCTACTGTCTCCATGGGCCTTTCCTGAGCTCTGCGAGAGAGAAAATTCTCAGATGTTTATGTCCATCTGTCCTACACCACTACCCCTGACAGTGTCCTCCAGAATGTCCTCCCAAAGCGTTGCAAAGACTTCTCTGGACACCACTACTCTTTCTTCACTCTTGATTTGTTTTTGTCTTTTTGAATGACTCTATCCTCAGTCTGTCATTAAGTTGCCGGTCATTAAATGAGGCACATTCCCTTTCAACGTCTATATTTTTCTGAGAAACACTGGTCGCATAATGGTTATGCTGCTAAGCAAAAGTTGGGCAGTTCTGTGTAAGAAAAGATTTGGTGATCTGCTTCCAGAAAGATGGGAGCTGAAGAGCCCTTTGGGGCAGTCCTCCCCTGTCGCTCTCAGTCAGAATCTCTTCCACTGCAGCTGAGTGGAGCAGCATGCTTTTCTCGAGTTAAGAATAAGCCCATACCGATTGCAGACAGGAGAGTCTGGGAGATGTAAACCCATTCATGCATTTGGCTGCTGGCTAAAAGGTTGGAAGTTCAGACAGAGGCACCTCAAAATACAGGCCTGGAAATCTGCTCCGGAAATATCACAGCCTTTAAAAGTACATGGCGTGCAGTTGTACTGTGCAGCACATGAAGTTGTAATGAATCAGAATGGACTGGACCACAGCTGGTGTTCGGGTTGGCAGAGAATGGGTTTCCTCTGTTTAGTGCTCAGCCGTGATTCCACTGATGCCCCTATAGAAAGTGCAGTTGATTTGAAACGTTGTGTCACATGCTGGGACACAGAACACTGAGCTGCATAGAGACGGCGCTGGGATCCTCGGTGCCTCACAGACTAAGGCAAGCATAAGTCAACATGGGCAAAGGTGTTCCAGAGAAGCCAAGAGGCGAGATGTCATCAAAGAGATTTTTTGTGTGCAAATTTGCCATGAGGAGTACAAGAAGAAGCACCCTGATGCTTCTGCCATTTTCTCAGAGTTTTCTAAGAAGTCCTTAGAGAGGTGGGAGATCATGTCTGCTAAAGAGAAGGAGAAATGTGAAAACATGGCTAAGATGGCCAAGAAAGGGAATTTCTCTTGCTATGAAAGAGAAATGAAAACATATATCTCTATTAAATCAGGACAAAAAAGAAGTTCAAAAGATCACAGTGCACCTAAAAGGCCTCTTTCAAGCTTTTTCTTGCTTTGTGCTGAGTATTGCCCAAAATTAAAGGCAAGCACCCTGCCTTGTCCATTGGGGACATGGTGAAAGAACATGGGAGAAGTGTAGAATTCTACCATAAGCAGCCTTAAAAGAAGAAGGCCACAACACCGAAGCAGAAATATGAAAACTATATTTTTATTTTTTGTATAGTTGCTAACACGCTTCCAAATGTGTCCTTAGATAGCCCTGTCCTGGTGGTCATGTCAATAGCTACCTGCCTTGCCTGGGATGGGATGGCAGTTTGAAATTGACGTGGACACTTAAAGCAAGTCCTTCTTGGTACACAGCAAGGTTTCAGTTTGGGGTTTTTTGGTCTTTCCCTCTTCAGTTGTCTCTGATGCAGGTTATACAGCATAATTGTTCTGTTAGCTAAATACCACTCTGTAATTGCAAAAGAAAATATTGCAACTGTTTTGTTGAGATTCTGCACACATCTAAGTAAATACTTGAAAAAAATTTATTAGGATTGTGGTCCTTTCCCTACGCTTGTTATCTATTGCCCTGGAGGTGAGAAGCTAGTCTTTTTGTTTTTGCCATTTTGGGGTCCCATGAATCACTCACACTGTCCATCCTTAAACATGCAGTCATCATCTGGGTTTGGGTGCCTTTTTCTTTTTAAATTTTCCTCCTCATCCCCTGCCTTCTCACGATGGAGTGTGTTTTAGCCCCACACCAAAAATCAAAACCTTAAGCTTTCTGCCATCAAGTCCATGCTGACTCAAGCCGGCTTCCAACTTTGTGCACCAAGCCCTATGAATGACATACTACAGAGGGAAACATTCATCCATTCCCCCCCACCCCCCGAGCCAAATAAATGTATTTTTTTGTTATCTTTGTTAGGTACCTTCAAGCCAGTTCTGCCTCCTAGAGACCCTATGTACAGGAGAAAGAAAGCTGCCCGCCCTGCATCATCCTCACAATTGTTCTTAGGCTTGAGCCCATTGTTGTTGCCATCTTGTTGACGGGCTTGGGTTGTGTGTAAAAACAACAACAATAAAACCAAAATCCTCTTTTTCCCTCTGTGCAGGACCCGAAGATTAGTACCAGTCTGCCCGTTCTGGATCTCATTGATGCCATTCAGCCAGGCTCCATTAAATATGACCTTCTGAAGACTGAGGACCTGGATGATGAGGAGAAGCTCAACAATGCAAAGTACGTAAATGACCCTGACATTGGGAAGGGAGCTCAGTGGGCAATGAAAGAGTTCAAAGCAAGGGTCATACCCAAGTGGGGAGCAGCTGCTGTTTTCTTTACAGTCACCCACCTGTCAACTGACTACAGCTGAGTCTAAGTCTGAACTACAGTATTCTTAAGAGCTCAAATGGGCCTGCTGTCTACTTATGTAGATCAAGTTTTATTCGAACATATCTATGGCTGCCTATATGTATCCTGTGGCTTCTTCCCTACTAACTACAAGGAAGAGTTCAAGAAAGTCCTCAGAACTGCATGATCTTTATGGAGCCTGCTTGCTGACCCCTGCTCCAGAAGGGCACCTTCCTGAAAACAGGACTAGAGCTAATAAAGGCGCCCAGTGGCCCTGCTTTAGAACACAACCATGTGTGCCTTGCCTTCTGCTCCCAACCCAAGAGCGTGGGCCTGTATTCCTGGTGTGCTTCCACAGTCTCGTCAAGAGAAGAGTGTTTGTTCAATGGCAATTCTAGTGGAAGGTGGTGGGTACTGTGGAGTGGGGGATGCAGAGAATAAAGGAGGGGAACTCAACCCAGCAGGCTGTGTGGGAAAGATCAGAAGAGCAAACAGCATAGAGATGGAAGTCAAAAGGATGAGTAAGAAGGAAGTATTCAAGTGAAGATGGCAGGAAGAATATCCCAAGCAGCGAGGAAAGTGTACCTAAGACACAATGGGAAGAAGAGGAAGAAGAAGAAGAAGAAACAGCTATGAGTCCAGATGTTCCAGTAAGACTCAATTCTATTTAAGAAGCTTACTCAAGCTTCCAGGGTTATTATTTGGTGCATCTAGGGTTCAAAGCCTGTCTCAGAATATAAACACTCGTCTATAGGAGTGAGGTACAAATTACTTAGAAAAACAGGGAAAGGAAAGACAGAATAAACATGCCATAAAATGAACATGTTGTTCTGACCAGGTTATGCATGAATCTTTAAAAGCTCTCTTTTTATTGCTTAAGCATGTTTTCTTTAGAATGTGCAGTTTTCGAAACGTTACTTTGAAAGAATTAATAGTTAAAATTCAGTTGCTCTGTGCCATTGAGTGGATTTTAACTCATAGTAACACCGTGTGCTGCAGTAGAAATGTCCAGTCTTTTCTTAGCTGTCAGATTTACAGGAGCAGGCCTTCATTTTGTTTCCCCACTAAAGTCATTAGGTAGTTTTGAATCACCCAACTTTCGGTTGGCAGCGCTCCTTAATAATTAAGATGAAGAAAGAAGGGTTGGGTTATTGTTTACCTGATCACAATTTAATTTGGTCAATGCTATTTAGGAAAACAAAAGGGAGAATAGGCTTTGGGGAGAGTGGAGAGACTTTCATTAGCCATTGAGTAAAGCTACTAGATAATAAATGAGGTGAATAAAAGAAGTGTCAGAGAGTAGTGTAGTTTCATCCAAAAATAAATGGCAACTAATAAAAGTTATCCTTACATAGCTATAAATGAAGCAAAATGTTCTGCTTCAACTATGATAATTTTGTTAGAATGCATAAGAATCCAATATCAGACACTGCTATCAAGTCAGTTTTGACCCATAATGACCCTAGAGGACAGACTACAACTGCCCAAAACCTGTAAATCTTTACATAAGCAGAAACCCTCATCTTTCTCCCATGAAATAGAAGGTGGTTTCTAACAGTTAACCTTGCAATTAGCAGTCCAATTTATAACCTGCTACACCACTAACACTCCTTGAATAAGACTCATAGTAACATAAATAAATGTAAAGATGAGGATGAAACCAGGAATTAAAAGAATTGCTATATAAGGTTGAGGCATTATAGATTCATTTTTTTCATCCTTATACAAATATTTCTGGTATTAAATATATAGCCTGCACATTTATTCTAGCACAGGAAGTCATACTTGTCTATGTGATTTTGACCAAGGTGAGATTATTTTTATCTGTGGAAATATAGGATTTACCACATTATCAGGGAAGTGGGATGAATGAAATTGAGATCGACAGATGGACAGAATTTGAGGAGAAGGATGCTCCTGCAATTTCCTTTTATGTCACTATATATTTGGGGGAAGATAATGGCTTACAATCTTGGGAGATTTGGGACATCAAAGCTTATGGTCATTCAAATAATGTATGGGTTGGCATAAGAGAATCCAGCAAATATGTTTCTACAATGACCAAGTCAGTTACCCCTTCAAATATTTGAACCCCATTTTTCCCACTTCTGTGAGGAGATGCATAGACTCCATTTCCAAAGAAAGCTATTATTTCATTTTATGTGATTATCGTTCCCCCTTTTGATGTCAGTGGAAAATTGTATACAGTTCTGTTATCTGTTGTGATAGAATTGAAATAAGATCTCTCTTTTTTTGTGGCATCACTGCCCTGGTGGGAGTAAGAGGCCCAGCCTTGCTCCTGGAGAGCTGCTGCTGGATTTGAACTGTCAACCCTGTGGGCCACAGTGCCGCACACAACCACTAGGCCACCAGAGCTCAGCTGAAATAAGATCTCATTTTGTGGTAACCAAAATTCTTTTTTTCTTTTAGCACAGATTCTTGTTCTGTTCTCAGACTTGTGCCATGTGACCAAACCAGTTGCCGTGGAGTTAGTTTTGACTCCTGGAAGCCCCACTGCTGTCTGAGCAGAACTGTGCTGCGCAGGATTTTCAATGGCTGGTTGTTCAGAAGTAGATCACCAGACCTGTCTTGCCAGATATACTTCTCATCTTCTAGTTAGCAACCAAGAAAGCTGTGTGCTTTATAGCCATGAGACTACTCATGGGGGCTAAAGAAAACAAGGAAGTGGGGGCTAGAATAGTCTCCAAGAAGAAAGTATAAATTTGTGATTGTCATGAGGCTATGCAGAAAGTTTACTGGTGTCAGAAACTTTGTCCATCTAAGAACTGGGAGGGAGCCAGTGACTAGCTCTGGGTATATCTGCAATGAGTTCTGTGCCGAAAGTTGACCAAGGATTAAACATGACCCCAAGGCCTCTTTCTACCTTGTTGAACTCTCCCCATCTTTCCTCTTTTCTTCCTTTCAGATATGCCATCTCCATGGCTCGAAAAATTGGGGCCCGAGTATATGCCCTTCCAGAAGACCTAGTTGAAGTTAACCCCAAGATGGTGATGACAGTGTTCGCTTGCCTCATGGGGAAAGGAATGAAGAGAGTGTGAAGCCCATCAGGCTGGTTAGCCTGGCTGGCTAACCCAGGATATTCTCTAGAGGTCCCTGGATCTGTTACAACCTCTTCTGTTTCCCTCATACACTGTCTCCCTGTGATCTTGCTCTCCACACCCCCACCGCACTGTACTGTTTATTGGTACAGCTGTGTTAGAACAAAAACAAAGGTCGATCATATCTCTGCCACTGATGTCTGTGTTCTCTGTTCCATGGCCAAAAGTTGACAGCCAGTACACATATGCGAGGTGATAGCTCCAGTCTCCTAGAAGGTTCAGATTATATGTCTGCAGTGCATTCTCCCAAGCTTATAATCCAGAAAGGAGAGCCGTTTGCTCAGAACAACAGGAAAAATTAGAAACACTGCCTAATCATCTTTCAAAATCGAGTCACTCTGATGGTTCCCTAATAAAATTCTAGTAATTAAACTCTTCACTGTGATGACTACATTTTCCCAATGTCATTTAACCTGCCTTTCTCAAAGTCCAAAGTTTGCCAACGAAACATGTGCAGTCAGGAAAGAACTTGTATCGATGTTTTATCATGACTCCAAGTGAAGCAAACTCCTCACTATGGAGTCAATTCCAACTCACAGTGGCCCTGTAGGCCAAAATAGAACTGCCCCACATGTCTGCAATCCTTACAGAATCAAGGTGCCTTATCTCGGTGCCCAGGAGCAGCTGGTGGGGTCGTGTTGTTGACCTTTTGGATAGCAACTCAGTGCTTGACCACTGGGTGAATAAGGCTCTGTTTGTTTTGTTCATTTGTTTTGTTCATGTCTAAAGTCCACAAATATTTAACAACCCATCTCATGTCAGGCACAAAAACATAGATGCTTAGTCAATAAATATCTTTAATTCAGGAGGGGTTAACAAAGTGACAGTGATGTATAAGTTATCAGGCATATTAAAATTTTTTAAAGGTCTATTTAAACAATTATTTTGGTTAATACATCTACTCATTTATCAACTATCTCCTTATCTGATATTTTGCATTTACCACAAAAGTAAATAGTCTGCTATCTGATGGTTTCTAGTGAGAAATACCAAGGTCTAAAGCAACAGTAATGGTGGTTATGGTGTTTAAGGTTGTGTGTTAACTTGACTGGGCCTTACATGCCCTCTCAGAGTTTGGCAGCTTTGTACAATATCCCCATACTTATCCATGCGGAATATGTTCCAAGATCACCAGTAGAACTGTGATGCCAGGGATAGTACCAAATCCTACCTATATTATGTTTTTTCCTATACATATGCATTCATTTTGCTTGGATTCACGATCAGTGTTCATGAAAAGAACAGTCAAGGAATCAAATGACATTATATTGGGCACATCTGCTACATGAGACCTTCTTAAAGTTTTGAAGAGCAATGATATCACTTTGACACTAAGGTACTCCTGACCAATGGTATTCTCAATTGCCTCATATGTATATTAAAAACGCACAATGAATTTAAAAGACTGTAGAAGAATTGATGCATTTGAATTATGATGTTAGTGAAACCCATTGAAATGCCTGGGACTGCCAAAAGAACAAACAAATCAGTCTTTGAAGAAAGACAGCCAGAATTCTCCTTAGTAGCAAGGATGGCGAGACTTCATATCACATACTTTGGACTTGTCAGGAGCGATCAGTCCATGGAAAAGGACATGATGTGTGGTCAGTGAAAAAGAGGAAGAGGTAAGTTGATACGGTTGCTGTAACAACAGGACCAAACATAACAATTGTGAGGATACAGTAGGACCAGGTCATGTTTTATTCTGTTGATTATAGGATTCCTGTGGCTCTGAACCAATATACTGGCACTTAATAACCACACTATAGCAACATAGCGTTAAAACATTTGGGGAATATCACCAGAATGCAAGCAAGCATTCTGTGGATATATGGAATTTGAAGTAGTGAATGGTGGCGCCATAGGAATTTCTGGCCTCAGCTACACCATAAACCATCATGAATCCCACTTGTTCAATCCTGGAAGCTGGTTTGCAATGCATGTTTTCCACTCCACTCCAGACTGAATGAATATAAGTCTACATTTTAATAAGATCCCAATTGCAAACCTTGGAAAACTTCATACTGTACAAGCATTTAAAAATGTTCTAGGCTGAGCCTCGGTGGCGTAGTGGTTGTGCGCGGGACTGCGGCCCACTGGGTTGGAGGTTCAATTCCAACTCCCAGGAGCAAAGGCTGGGCCTCCTACTCCCACCACCCGAGGGCAGTGATGCCAAAAAAAAAAAAAAGTTCTAAAATTGATTGTGGCAGTGATTGCACAAGTCTCTTAAAGATATTTAAACCATTTAATTGTATGGTATGTGAATTATATATCAATAAAACTGAAATTATTTTTTGGCAGCCTTTGCCCCGTGGAGCTGGAATTGAACCTCCATCCCAGTGGGCCGCAGTCCCGTGCATAACCACTATGCCGCCGGGGCTCGGCCCTGAAATTATTTTTTAAGAAACAAAAAAACCCCACTGTTTTAAAAGAATTGTCATTCCATGCCACTGAGTCTATCAGACTTATGGAGATGCCATACAACAGGCTAGAACTCCCCCACTGGGCTTTCTTGGCTATAATCTTTGCAGGCCTTTTCTCCAAGGAGTCACTGAGTGGCTTTGAACTGCCAGCCTTCCAGTTAGCAACCAGCTGCTTAGATACTGCAGCGTGAGGATTCATTTCCCTAGAATAATAGTTGTGGTTGTTTGTTGTTGTTAGGCAGCCTCAAGTCGGTTCCAGCTGATAGGGACCCTGGGTCTGACAACGAAATACAGCCTGATCCAGTGCCGTTCTCCTAATTGTTCTCATGTTCGAACCCATCGATACAGCTGCCGTGTCAATCCATCCTGCCCAAGGACTTCCTCTTTTTTGATGCCCCGCTGTTTTACCAGGCACGATGTCCTTCTCCAGGTACTAGTGTCTCCTGACAACAGATCAAAAGTACACGAGACAAAGTCTTACCAGTCTTGCCTCTTAAAGGGCATTGTGGCTGTACTGCTTCCAACTCAGATTTCTTTGTTCTTTTTGCTGTTCGTGGTATTTTTGATATTTCTTTTGCCAACACCATAATTCAAATGCATCAATTTTTCTCTGGCCTTTTTTATTCAATGACCAACTTTCACATGTATATGAGGTGGCTGAAAATACCATTCCTTGAGTCAGGCACACCTGAGTCCTCACAGTCACATGCTTGTTTCTCAACACGTTGAAGAGGACTTGTGCGGCAGATTTGCCCAATTGATGAGTCATTGATCTCTTGTATCAGTTGTAGAAGAATAGACAACTCAAAAGATCTACAGAAAGCAGACAACCTACAGAATGCGTAAAATGTTTTCAACATTATGTCAGATAAGGGTTGAATATCCAGTAAATGTAAAAAAAACTCTTAAAACTTAACAAAAATATAGCCCATATTTTAAAAAAAATCAGCAAAAGAATAGATAAATAGCCATTTCACCAAAGAGACTATATATGAATGGTCAATGAGTGCATGAAAAGACACTGAACATTATTAGCTGTTAGGGAAATAGACTTCACAATCACAATGAGTGAGCACTTTAGCCCCACCAGGATGGCTAAGATACAATAACACACAGGGGCTGAGCCCTGGTGGCGTAAGTGATTGAGTGCGGGACTGCAACTATGGGCTTGGCGGTTCAAATCCAGCAGCAGCTCTCAGGAGCGGCACTGGGTAGCGCCCACCACCACCAGAGCCAGTGATGCCCAAAAAATAAAAAATAATAACAAACAATGATGGGGATATGAAAAAATTGGGGTCCTGTTCCAATTTTTTGATGGAGATACAAATAACACAACTTTTATGAAAAAGAGCCTCAAAAAGTTAAACAGAGCTACCATAAGAACAAGGCAGATGGAAGATGATGGCATCTGGTTAAGACTCACTCACCCAGAGCTCCTGCTGCCAGACCAGAAAATTGGGAGGTAAGGTGAATGAGACTGGGAGGTGGAGTCGTGAAATTAGAACTAGGGTTCTAAGGTCTGTCCTGAACCCTGGCCTCTTGTGATTTCCGCTCACAAAACGAACTAAAAACACAGCAAATCGCTCTAGGCTCAGCCTACTGGGCTCGCAGGCTCCAGCTGAAGAGCATCTATGCCCTGCTTTAACAGCAAGTGACGATTTCTCCAGACGGATGCCCTACAGCTACATCATCCCAGACACGAGGAGAACCTCTGAAACCAGCCACCAGAGCTCCTAACTTTACGAGCTGCCTTGAGCTCATATCCTGGGGAGTGGGGTCGTGGGTAGCCAGAGTTTTGGAGTAGAAGAAAAAGAAAGAATTTATCTGAGGTGTGGCCGTAAAAAGAGGGAAGAGTCGTAGTCCAGGGGGTGCATTCAGTTTCAGTAGACCAAGAAGAAAACAACCTCCCTGTTAAGCTGGATCTCCCTCTCTGAGGGTCAGCCTGACAGCCCCCAAAATCATAAGCCCAATATTTAAAAGAGAGAAAGAATGTTTTCTTGGCAAAAACTGCAAATCTCAGGCTCACTGTTCAACAGGGAAGACTCCCTTAATTTCCATTGACATCATAAGGGAGCCCACGCTAAGGAATGGCAGAAGTTAGCTAGAGGGCCTGGAGGCTTTTCACATAACAAAGACCCTCTGGAGCAAGTCTTAGTTTCTTACTGAGCACAGATCCTGAGCCCAGAGAGAGGGAGCCAATTTAATTTAATTCTACTTTAGCTGGCCAGAGGGGAAAATAATAAATAAAAACCTCCGGGGTATTACAGCATCAGCATTCTAGCCAGGACAATAAGCCCAGTTCCCCTCTCAGTGATTCTACACATGGCTGGGAAGGTCCTACCTGGCCTGGGTCCCCTACACGTGGCTGAAGGACACCCATACACCCACTCGCTGCTATAGTGCTACAAACAGCTCAAGGCAACTATTCCAGTGAACTCCAGCACTTAATGCCACCTGGCCTCTGCTGTGATCTTGCCTTCCAGGGTAATCCCACTCAGCATATGTGGGGTCCTACCAAAGCGGGCACACCACCCGCTACCTTGAGGCAGAGTTGGTACTCCTTCAGGCCTATGGTCAGGCAATCAAGCCTCACTTGTCTCCTTACTCTTTTTCTTCTCTTTATTCTCTTGCCCTTCTATCTTTCCCACCGCATTAGGTCTCAACAGGCACAGGTTAGTTTTGGTTTTTTTCTTTTTTCTCTCATACTTTTCCCTCTTTTCTTCTTTCCCTCTTTCCTATCATACGCCACTGCTGGCTATCAGGTCACTTGCCCTCCTCCTAGGACAACTCAGCCCAAATAGCAGCGGGAAGTCCAGCCTGCCCTGTGTGGGATGGCTGCACACCACACAAGGCTCTCTCTGACAGGCCTCTACAACACTCCACACTCCTGAGGAACACTCCGTTAGGCCTCTACGGTGATCTGGCCAAGTAGGGCAATTCTGCACCACTGGGACCATGAACTAAAAGGGCACACCAACTGGCCATCTTCCGGTAGGGTTTCAACCCCTCCGACCTCCCATTCAGGCAATCAGGGATCAGTTATCTCTTTATTCTTATTTTTTTCCCCTCTTCTTTCTTCTCTCTTTACCATCACAGTCAATCTTAGTGAACACAGTTGTGTTTTCCCTCTTTCACTGTCTTTTCTTTTTCCTTCTTCCTTTCTTCTCTCTTTTTTCACTTCTTTCTTTCTAATTTTCTCTTTCTCCCCTCTCTGTCTCTTTTCTTCCACATGCCACTGCTGGTTTCCAGCTACCTACCCTCTGCCTAGGGAAACTCTGCCCACCCAGTAGGGAGAGCTCCAGCCTGCCCCCGTGACAGTGCTGCACCCGGCATGAGGCAGTGCTGCACACAGCACAACATAGGTCTCAGCTATCTCTTTATTTTTTTCTCTTCTTCATTATTTTTCTTCCTGTTTTTTGTTTCACTTTCACTTTTTTTCTCCTCTTCTATCTGTTCTCTTTCCAGCCAGTCTTAGCTGATTAAGTTTTCCTTTTCTGTTATTTTCTTTTTTGACTGTTTTTACTCTTGTTTTGTATTTGCATTTTGTATGTGTGTATGGTGGTGTGTGTGGGGGGGGTTATTTTGTTTGATATTTTTGCTCCTGTCTTTGTTTTCTCCTTTCTCTCTTTTTCTTTGCTTCTTCATCTCTTTCCTTTCACAAGTCACTATTGGCCTCCAGGCCACTCCCCTCTACCTAGTGCAACTCGGAAGAAGGCCCAGTTGTGGGAGCTTTCACAGGCATTTGATAGGTATACACATAGCTGGGAAAATCACACCTGCCCTAACCCATACCCAAAGTGGCTGGGGGGTTCTCCCCTTCAATTGACTGGGGGAACTCCAGCCTAAACCAAGAGGCCATACAAGTGATGGGGGGAACTCCTGCCCACTACCGGTGGTGTTCCACACTGCCATGGTAACATCCGCCCAACCTCCACAGGGATTTCCCTGACTAGGGTAATTCTGCCTGTCATCTATGGTGTGCTACACCAAGGAAGGTACACCCACACACACTCTGCAGTACTCCAGTTGTAGAGGGAAAAAAACAACACTCCATCTGACGTGCTCCAAACACCATGAGACAAACCACGACAGCTGACTAAGAGATCAGTCAGTGAAACACTACCCCCCTGGTCCCACAACCACCCAGGCATCCTCCCATGAGAGGACTATCCAGCTCATATTCCAAATAATGGAACACTGGTTGCCTAGAGTAAGAGTGAAACCACAGGAAGATACAGCAGTATCCCAACCCCATAGAAGCGCTCACATGAGTCCCCTAAAAGAGGGCCCAGTGCTCTTTGACTCTGGAAGAAACTCTGGGCTACAATTAAACAACATGTAAACAGCAACCAGTAAAAGCAGGAGAAACAGAAGCCAATGTCAGAAGTCATGGTGTGCATAGAAGAAGCAGATATTGAAGTGTCACAGAAAGAAATTTCCAGAGAGCGGCTTGTAGTCATACAGGCTATGAGGGAAGCAATACAGAAAAGAATGAAATGATAGACAAGATAGAGGCAATGCATCAAAGGGAAATACAAAACTTAATGGATGAAATAACAAAATCTGGTGGCAAATTGATAGACTTTACCAACAGACATGAGGAGGCAAAGACTCTCACCAGTCACCTAGAGGATAACAACTGAGATCTCAAAAAAAAAAAAAAAAGGTGGGGGGAACCATCAAACAAGACAATCAGAGAAGCTGAAGAAAACGTGAGAGCCATGTCTGATGCTAGGAAGAGAAACAATATTAGAATCATTGGACTACGAGACGAGGACGCAAAAAAGAAGTCAGAAGCAAAAATAGCAAGGGAAATCTTAGAGGAAAAATTCTCCAGTTTAGTAAATGAAAATCAGGCAACCATTCAGGAGGCTGAAAGAATACCAGCCAAATTGATTCCCAAGTAGACGTCACCAAGACACATAATAGCTAAATTATCCAACTATGAGGAAAAGGAGATTGTAAGAGCAGCTAGGGAAAATCAAATAGTTGTGTATAGAGATACCCAAATAAGAGTATGTTCAGACCTATCAGCAGACACAATGAAGGAGAGGAGGGAATGGAATAACATATTCCAAAAATTGAAGGAAAATAATGCAAACCAAAGATAACTATACCCAGTCAGATTATCTATTAAGATATCTGAAGAAGTAAAAGTCTTCCCAGACAAGGAAAAACTCAAAGAATATGTAAAAAGATACCTTGCCTGGGGCTAAACCCTGGTGGTGTAAGTGGTTGAGTGTGGGACTGTGGCCCACAGGCTTGGCGGTTCAAGTCCAGCGGCAGCTCTCAGAAGCAGGACTGGGTAGCACCCACGACCACCAGAGGCAGTGATGACACAAAAGAAAGAAAGAAACCTTGCCTATACTGTATGGGCAGAAAATCAATACTCACTGAGGACAAATAAGAGACCATCACATAGAACAATTCCCATATGGTGACAAATAGAAAGCAATCCCCAAGATACCATTGGCTCAATAGTGGAAAGAAGGCAAGAATGAACCACACACATACAACACAAACTGATAAGATAGGTAGGTAGGAAAACACCCAACACAAAAGGTACAAGGTGACATCACAGAATCCACAGATAGATGTAATAACACAGAATATCAATGTCCTGAACTCAGGCATTAAAAAGCAGAGGCTAACAGACTGGCTAAGAAAACATAACTCATCAATCTGCTGCCTACAAGAGACACAATTCAAGCTGGATGACAAAACCAGATTGAGAATTTAATCTGTTATGCACATCAGAGAGAAAAAAAGTGGGGGTAATATCTGAAAATTTTGATCTGAAGATGCAGGCCATAACAAAAGTCAAGGAGGAGCAATATATTATGCTCAAAAGAACAGTAGACCAAGAACCAGTAGGCGTAATAAATGTATACGCACCCAGCATGAGACCCACGAAATTCATAAATCAAACACTCGAAAAAATGAAAAAGAAATCACAGGGTCAACCATTATAGTAAGTGACTTAAATACAACACTCTCTGAAAAAGACAGATCACAGGGAAAGAATCTTAACACAGAGGCTACAGATCTAAACCGCACAATTGGAAAACTTGACCTGATAGATATTTTCAAAGCTTTCCACCCAAATGCAAAACAAAATTCACATTCTTTTCAAGCCCACATGGCACAAACACGAACATAGACCACATGCTGGAACAAAAGTTGAACCTGAGTAAATTCAAACACATAGAGATTATACAGATGTCTCTCTTCAATCACTGTGCCAAAAAACTGGAAATCAACAGGACAATGAAGAAAAGAAGGAAAAACAATTGGAGGATGAATAATTCTCTATTGCAAAAGGATTGAGTATTGGCCCACACCAAAGTGGAATCAGGAAATTTCTAAAAACCAATGAGAATGAAAATACAACATACCAAGACTTTTGTGATACAGCAAAGGCATTTATCAGAGAGGCTGATAGCAATACATGGACACATGAAAAAAGAAGATAGATTTGTGGTTGATAGGCTGGCACAAAACTAACTCCAATTAGAACAGAGACAATAGAATAATCCTACTAATAGCAATAAGAAAAGAAATAAGAATCATAGCCGAAGCACAGGAGAGAAAAAACAAGAAAACGGAAAAACGCAGCTAAAAGTTGGCTCTTTGAAAGGATTGACAGAACTGAGAATCAGCTGGCAAAGCTAACCAAAGGAAGGAAGGAACAAATGTCAATTGCAAAGATGGGGGACGAAGCAGAAGACATTACGATGGAATGTAATGAAATCAAAAGGATAATTACACAGTACTACGAAGGCCTGTGCTCTAACGAATTCAACAACACGGACGGCACAGACAAATTCTTGGAAACCCAGTCCCTCCCTAGTCTATTCCACAAAGACATCAAGAACCTCAACAGACCCATAGCAATGGAAGAAATAGACAAGGTTATTCAGCGATCACACACACACACAAATTCCCCAGGCTAGATGAATTCACAGGAGAATTCTACCAAGCATCTAGGGAAGAACTGACACCAGTCTAACACAGACTCATCCAGAACATAGAAAAAGATTGAAAATTCCCAAACTTTTTCTATGAAGCCAGGATAACTCTGATACCAAAAGCAGCCAAGGATCCCACAAGAATTGAGAATTACAGACCCATTTCCCTCATGAACCTCGATGTAAAAATCCTTAACAAAATACTGAATTTGAATAGAACTTCAATAGAATAAAAAATCATATAAAACAAATAATTTACCATGACCAAATGGGATGCACAGCAAGGATGCAGGGATTGTTCAACATATGAAGATCATTAGTTATATTTGCCACATTGGCAGGAAAGATTATAAGAACCACATGATAATATTGATAGATGTGGGAAAAGTATTCGACAACATCCAACACCCATTCCTGTTTAAGATACTCAAAAAGACAGGAAAAGAAGAAAATTTCTCAATATTGCAAAAATGAAAAACCAACAGACAATATGGTAGGCAATGCAGAAAAGATGAAAACAATTCCACTGAAAAAGGTGACAAGACAAGGACACCCCTTGTCCCCACTCTTATTTAACATCATACTAGAGGTCCTAGTTGACAACGTAAGAAAAAAAAAAAGACATCAGAGGTATTCAGTTGGGGAAGGAAGAGTAGAAATTTACATTATTCACAGACAATATGATTTTGTACATAAGGAAATCCCCTAAACTCCACAAGTGGGGTGTTGGAAGCAATAGAGGAATATGACAGAGTGGCAGGATACAAGATCAACAAATGGAAGTCTATTGGATTGCTAGATACATCAGACAAGATCACAGAAGAGGCAATTAAAAAGATAGCACCCTTTACAATAGCCAGGCACACGTTGAAATATCTAAGGATATACCTGATTTTAAAAATGAAAGATTTGTATGAGGAAAATTATAGAGTACTATTACAAGAAACCAAGAGTGACTTCAATAAATGGAAAAATACCCAGGCTCAAGGATTGGAAGAATCAATATAGTAAAGATGTCAGTTCTGTCCAAGGGTACTATATAAGTTTAATGCTATCCTGAAACTAATACCATCATCCTTCTTCAAAGAATTGGAAAACCTGATTACCAACTTCATTTGGAGATGGAAGAATCCCAGAATTAGCAGAGAACTCCTCAAGAAGGAAACAGAGGGAGGGCTTTCTCAACCTGACATTAGCATGTATATTGCCACAGTGGTCAAAACAGTATGATGCTGGTATAACAATAATATGGAAAAGATCTAGAGACCCACCACCAACATAAAAAAACACTGATTTTTAATAAGGACCCAAAAATATCAAATGGAATGCGATTGTCCTCTTCAATAAGTGGTGCTAGAAAAAGTGGATATGTATTTGCAGGAAAATGAAGCAAGTCTCTTACCTCACTCCGTGAACAAGAATAAACTCAAGGTGGATCACAGACTTTGAGGTAAAACCCCAAACCATTCGGCCATTGATGAGCGAATTGGCACAGGAAATAGTTGGCTATCAGAAATAGGAAAGGATGCAAATATAAAGGGGTCGCAAATTGACAAGTGGGATTTACTAAAGAGAAAACATCTGTGTTCAATGAAAGAATTCGCCAAGATAGTCATAAGAGACTCCACTGACTGGGAAAACATCTTTAGCAATGGCACATCAGACAAAGGCCTTTTTACTAAAATCTACAATAGTTTGCAAGCTTTCAATAAGAGAAAAACTAGCTGTCCACTGAGGAGGTGGGCAACAGATCTGAACAGAAGTTTCACAGAGGCAAAAATCTGAATGGCCAATAAACATATGAGAAAATGTTCCCAATCATCAGCCATAAGAGAAATGCAAATTTAAACAACTATGAGATATCACCTAACATCCTCACATATAGCCCAATTCAAAAAATCAGGAAGCAACAAGTGTTGGTGTGACTGTGGTGAGATAGGAACTCTCATCCTCTGTTGGCGGGCCTGTAGGTATGTACAGCCACTGTGGAAATTGATTTGGTGGTATGTAAAATAAATGGAAATTGAGTTGCCATATAACCCAGCAATCCCCCTACTGGGCATACCCAGAAGAGGCAAGAAACAAACCATGGACAGACGTCTGTGCTCCAATGTTCATCACAGCACAGTTCACAATTGCAAGGAGTTGGAAACAATCTAACTTTGCATCAAAAGACGAATGGATTAAAAAAAACTGGTGCATACATACAATGGAGTAAAAAAAAGCATGAATGCATGAGGCATATCGCTGCATGGAAAGAACTGGAGGAAATTATGCTAAGTGAAGTAAGCCAAGCACAAAAGGACATGTACAGCATGAATCCACTGAGGTAAGCTTATTTTTTTTTAAATGCAAAAGGGGCATAGGGAAAAAGCTACTGTATACAAACATTTCCTGGGGTGAGGTTCACGTATTATGGCAGGGGTCGGATCAAATCCATATGGTAGCCAGCTAAAAGGTGGGGGGGGGGGGGAGATGATTAAAATATGCAGTGGGAAAACAGGGCACTAACCCACCCAAGGGGAGGGTGTCGTTTATAACTCCACAGAGAAAGAGGGACCAGATTTCAACCTAGTGCTCGGGAATGAGAGTGCAGCTTACCAGCATGGAGCAGGAAGTCATTGAGGGGGTCTGAGGACCCAGTCCTAATCCCAAGTACGTGGACAGCCGCCCTTCCTCCCAGAATAATTTGCTTTAGAGGACAGCGCTGCAGCTAGAGCTCAGGGAGCGGACATGTCTGATCAGAGCACATGGGAGCAAATGAAGGGGAAGGTAGAGAGAGTGGAGCACACCCTGGCCCACCGAGCCTTGAGGACGACATCCCCGCTCAGAACAACCAATGCACAGCGAAGACCATATGGCCGGCCCCACTATGAGACACATCCCTCACGACATCCCTCACTGACCCATAGACCTATGGGGAACAACACTGGAGACACAGAATTATGCCTGGTCTGACCCCACTACACAGAGACAAAACACTCAGGGTGTGCAACAGAGGGGCAGGGCGTGTAGAGCAGGGAGATCCTGAGGGATTGCGAAGGATAGATTTTGGAGCCAAGGCATGGCACCCCCTCTGACTTGATCGAAGGACACCCTAGAGGTCAACAAACAGACCCTGAACTCATTTACAGCTTTTCTTTCTTTTTTCTTTTTGTCATTCTTTTTGTTGTTGCCATCATTTTGTTTGCTTCTGTCACTTTGTCTTGCTATGCCTTGGTTTGTTGTGTGCATATTATTATCTCTGCAGTTCTATCTAGATAGGATAGGCTGGATGAACAGTTTGGAGGAGAAAACAATGGGAGATATGGTGAGGTGGGGGGAAAGGAGGTGGTGTTGACCAATCCAGGAACAAGGGAACAGCAAAAAAAAGATGGCAAGCCAAGTGTAGGAGGCCTGGTAGGGCTTGACCAAGGGCAAAATAACTGAGCGCTATCACTGAAACCCAAATGAAAGCTGAGCATGATAGTGGGACAACAGGAAAATAAAAGGAAATAGAGAAAAGAACTAAGAGGCTAAAGGCATTTATCAAGACCTAAATACAGGCATGTACATATAAATATATTTATATATGATGATGGGGAAATAGATCTATGTGTATATATACAGGTTTAGAATTAAGGTAGCAGGTGGACATTGGGCCTTCACTCAAGTACTCCCTCAATGCAAGAATACTTTGTTCTATTCAATTGGCATTCCACGATGCTCACCTTCCTGACAAGATCACTGAAGACAAATGTATGCGTAAGCAAACATCATAAAGAAAGCTTATGGTACCCAGCTATCCAAAGATAAAGCATCTGGGATCTTAAAAGCTTGATGATAAACAAGCAGCCATACAGCTGAGAAGTAACAAAGTCCACATGGAAGAAGCACACAAGCTTGTTTGATCATAAGAGTTCGAAGGGATCAGGTATCAAGCATCAAGGAACAAAAAAAATCATATCATTGTAAATGAGAGGGAGTGCAGAGTGGAGACCCAAAACCCATCTATGGGCAACTGAACATTCCCTTACAGAAGAGTCACAGAGAGGAGAGGATTCAGTCAGGGTGCAGCATAGAAATGATGAAGCGTACAACTTTCCTCTAGTTTTTATATGCTTCCTCCCCTCCCACTATAATACCAATTCTACCTTACAAATCTGGCTAAAATAGAAGATGACACTTGTACAGATAAGAGGTGGAAACACGGGATCAGGACAGATGTCATTTCAGGACCAGTGGTGAGAGTGATGATACTAGGCGGGTGGAGGGGAGCAGGGTGGAAAGTAGGAACTTATTACAAGGATCTACATATAGTCTCCTCTATGAGGGACAGACAGCAGAAAAGTGGGTGAAGGGAGATGTTGGACAGTGCAAGATATGGCATAATAATAATTTAAAAATTGTCAAGGGAACATGAGGGAGAAGGGAGTGGGGAGGGAGGGGAGAATATGAGGAGCTGATACCAAGGGCTCAAGTAGAAAGCAGATGTTTTGAGAATGATGAGGGCAACAAATATATAAATGTGCTTAATATACAATCGATGTATGTATGAGTTGCGATGAGTTGTATAAGCTCCCCATAAAATGATTTAAGAAAAGAGAACCAGGCAATTCCATTCCTAGGTATATACCCAAACGACCTGAAAACAGACACATGTACTCCCGTGTTCATTTCAACACTGTTCATAGTAGTCCAAAGGTGTAAACAATCCAAATGTCTCTCAGCAGATGAATTACTAAACAAAATGTGGTGTGTATATTTGTACACACACACAGAAATATTATGCAACCATAAAGAGAGGGTGTTGCAAGAACATTGAAAACCTTACATCAAGTGAAATATATCACAAAAGGACACATATATTTCACATACTGTATATATTCATGTAAAAGCTGAGTTTTTCAACACATGTTTAATGCAGTTTTATAGTAAAATTAGGAGCCTTTCAGCTGATATTAGCATCAGCTTATGCTCAAGTATATAAGGTATATGAAATAATTAGAATAGGCAAATATAAAGATATCAAAGTTTAATACAAGATACCGGAAGCAGGAGGAAGGTGAAAAGGCCAAATGGAATTTCTGTTTCTGGTAAGGGAAATTTGGTAACATATTGCAGGTGACTGCACAACATGATTGCATAATTTGTCACTAAATTACACAAGTGAAGATGTCGAACTCACAAATGTGCTATATATTTTTATGACAAAAATGATCCGAGGGCTGAGCCCCAGTGGCATAATGGTTGAGTGCGGAACTGCAGCCCACTGGCTTGGCGGTTCAAATCCAGCAGTAGCTGTCAGGAACAAGGCTGGGTAGCTCCTACAACCACCAGAGGGCAGTGATACCCCCCCAAATGATCTGAAATAAGATTAGACTAACTTTAAATCACACTTTTCTAATTATATATGATGTGAGAGATTAAAATATTTTTCTGCTAACAAGTTCTCATCACAAGTATTTATTTTCAGAAGGCAAGGTGGCAGTTTTCTCCATTTGAGGGCATAGCTCATCACCAAGTATTGTCTTCTGGTGTCCTCTTCCCCTAGTTTCTCCCCTACAGGATCTTCTCCCAGACAAATACCCACCAGCAGAATCTCTGGTCCTGCTGGGCACATTTAGTGTCTCTCCTGGCACAACTTCCCAGGCTATCTGTCTGGGAAGACCATTCTTCAGTCAGTGCCAGTTTGTCCAAGTCTTTCCTCCTTGGACCTGTTCTCCCCTTATCTCAGGGAAATCAATTCCAGTCAATAGGCTGTACAGCTCACTAAGCGACCAAGAGAACTGTCCCTCCAAAACCTACTCTTCTCCCACAAGATTTCTGGAATTATCGTCTCATCACTTTTATCTCTGGCAGTTTCCTGATGGCAAAGGGAGGGAGAGAGGAAAGAAGGGAAGGAGGAATGAAGGGAGGGGGAGGAAGGAAGAAAAGAAGGGAAAAAAGTATCTTCTAAGTAAAAATATACTGTACAACAGTCTTGAGATGGAAGCCTAATATCTTTGAGAAGCAATAAAACCAGCATGGTAGACAGGGAGGCAGATGCTGCAACATGAGAAACCAAGAGACTAATAAACAGTCTAGTGGTGGTTCTCTGACTTCAGTGTACTTCAGAACCACTCAGGGAGCTTGTTAAACACACATTTATGAGACCATGGCTTGAGATATATTCCATTGTTCTTTTTTAGACATTTACTTTCCATTGAGTTCTTGGAATGAGCTCCTCTTTTCTTTACTCCCACCCACCCACCCCCAACCCTGAGGCCCCTTGATAGATTATAGATTGCTAATTGTGTTCAGATCTCACACCGCTGGTTTCTGTTGTTCTGCCCTGTGGATGAGGGTGTGTGGTTATGTGTCATTCATTGTACTTGGTGCCCCCCCTCCCTCCCCATCTCTCCCTCTCTTCCCCCTACACTTTTGGTATCTCCATTCGAATTTCTGTTCCTGGGTCCCATGTGTTATGAGTTTTATCTTTTCCCTATACCTATGTACATGCTCGCATCTAGTCTATATTGGGAAAGGGCACTGAGGTAGTGATAGGGGGTGGGGTGGGGTGAGAAGGCCTCCGGGGATCAGAGGTATATTGATTGACCCATTCGTGATCTACTGGTCCTGAGGGGAGCATTGGCTCTTACATCACAAAAGTTTGCCAAACCCTGGTGTGGAGCATGGAGTGAGCCCTATCATGTGCTCCACAGAGTGGTCATAGCTGTGGTCTTTCAAAAGTTGATCCCTAGGTCTTCTTTGGAGGCACCTCTGGGTGAATTTGAACTACTAACTTTTCAGTAGTCATACACTTAGCCAATTATAATTTGTGTGATAGGACTATCTGGATAATGCAAATGGTGAAGGCACTTAGTGGTTCCAGTTCACTCAGATGTATCTTAGAAGAAAGATCTGGTTATCTATCCCACCCCCCCAAAATCAGCTATTGAAAATCCTATGGATCACAGGTATACTCTGACACATATGGGATCGTGAGTCAAAATCGAAGCTATCACCATGAATTTTGTTTTATTTTTTTACTGTTGCTATTTGATATGCATGGAATTTGTGTTAGGTTAAGTTGTCTAGAACAGCAAAATCAGTGATGTGTATATATGTGTGTATTTATATAAAAAAATTCCTATTAATAAATGACAGTTGTAGAAGTAAGTTCAGTTCAGTTCAATTCCATCCATCAGAAGTAAGCTGAAGGCTTGTCTGACTTGTGTAGCTGTGGAAGTTGATAAACAGGAGGCAGGATGACAAAGCAGGACGCAAAGGTAAATGAATCCAAGGTTGTCCCAGTGAATCCAAGGTCAGCAGTCTCTTGATGGCTCCTGAGGTCAGAAGACAGCACAGCAGGAGATCAACAAACCAGATGCTGTATCCAGATGTAGTGGAAGATAAAGGGCCAAGAGTGCTCAGCTCTGTTCCGGGTCTCTCTCTCCTACAAAAGGGCACATCCCCAAGAAGGCAGCATCATCAGAATTCTACTTGCTAGATAAGTTGGGCTCCACCTATGTTTCCCCCCAGGAATGTCTAGTTGACATAAACGCTAATCATTGCAGGGGTACTACTCCAAAAAAGTAGGCCTTTAAGGGGTATTTTAACTGAGACAGAATTATAGAAGTGGTGGGTAAGAGGAGTGGCAAAATAGAAAAAAAGTAATGAAGGGATAGAATGTTCCAAAGGTGAGCTTTGCTTTCTTCCACAATGTAACAATCTTGTCAACAAGTATTTTTTCATTCCCATCAGATACCAGGTAACTTTCTTGGTGTCATTAGTCCATAGCCTATGAGTCCTACTCATTCAAGCAAGAAAATCAGAACCCAGGATAAATTTTCTGCTTTGAAGCTTCAGCCTCCTCCCTGCTTGGCTTCTGAGATGTCATTAAAAAGGCCAGATAGCAACAGCTAACATAATAGTCAACGGAGTAAAGACTAAATCAATCCCACTGAAGAAGGGGACTAGACAAGGATGCCCCTTATCCCCACTACTATTCAATATAGTACAGGAGGTCTTAGCAAATAACATAAGACAACGAAAAGACATCCAAGGTATCCAAATGGGAGAGGAGGAGGTCAAATTATCATTATTCGCTGATGACATGATCTTCTACGTCACAAATCCCAAAAGCTCCACATCCAGAGTACTAACAGCAATAGAGGAATATGGAAGGGTGGCAGGATATAAGATCAACAAACAGAAGTCGATTGGTCTGCTCTACACATCTGACAAGACCACAGAAGAGGAGATCAAGAAAGCAGTTCCATTCACAATAGCCAAGAATAAATTGAAGTACCTAGGGATATACCTGACCAA
>PVJH01000138.1:0-27272 GCA_004026705.1 Nesogale talazaci
TGCAATGTTGCATTATAATAAAGTAAGACAAAATATAAATGTAATACTGTCAAAAAAGGCAATTACAGAGTAGCACATATCATTATTTTTTTTTACAAGTTGAGCATGGCTATAGTGCCATCTTGTTAGAAACCTCAGAACCATGAGAGCCAAGTGGAGCAAAAAGAGAATGCACAGACCGAAGAGTAAAAGAAGAAAGATGAGACAGAAGTTCAAGTCAACCAACTGTGTGCGTCCTCAGAAGCCACAGCTGCAGGACTATGGAGTGCCTGAGGCCCGACACCCCTAACATGTTTGATGCATGTTACCTACCATCTATGGATCTAAAACTTCCGTCACCATTCGATCGCTGTGTGTACCTGAGAGACCCACCTCGCTCACACCTGACCATCCGGCTAAAATCCTTTGTCCCGGACCTTTGCCATTCTGGGCTAGTTCTGTCCTTAATTGTAGCTCAGTGTAATGTACACAGTTAATCTGCTCTTCTGCTGCTTTAGCTGAAGAATGAAGGAGGGGAAAAAATCCCAAGTTGAAGCAAAATTCTGCATCCTATCAAGAAATAATATAGTGTGATGATGAATACATTCAATTCTCTTAATTTTTCTCTTGTGTCTTAGCCTGTATGTCTTATTCTCCTGGAGTTGCCATAACCCTATGTAACAAAGTGAGTAGATTAAAAGGACAGAAATTTTTTTGTCTAACTTCAGGGCATCAAAGTTTTGCACTCTGGTCTACAAGAAGATTCTTCCTCGTCTCTGTCAGCTTCTGGTGGTCTGAGTATTGCTAGGAATTCCTTATCTGGTACATGGATCCACCCATGGTGCCTTCCCCCTGGCGTGACTGTTCCAAGCCTGTTCTCCCCTCTTGTAGATCAGTACTCCAAAAGAACAGGAGCATCGTGGGTTATAAATTGAGCTGCTATCCACAAGCTCAACATTTCTGATCCACCAGAGAGGAAAGCCCCACTGGGGCAGCGCTACCCTGTGGCAGTGAGATGTCGAAGGGACGAGGACTGGGATCCACCCTAGCCTGGTATGACACAATTGATAAACATCTTGAAAGAAATACCCTCTTCCTAAATAAGGTCACATTCACAGGTACATGCATGGAGATGGCTAGGTATTTTTCCAAGGATACAATCAGTTCACAATACCCAGGAAGGAAATTACTCTTTCTGAAAGGAGAGGGGAAACACACACTTTGTGCACATAGACACAAAGAGGGTCTGGGCTGGGCATCGGGTCTGCACCACCACCACCACCACCCTCATGAAGAGCCCAAGCTGTGAGCTGCTCTCGCAAAGCCACCGATGCTTCCACATGGGGATCATTTCGTCATGGCCCTGTTCTCAGATTCCTGCTCATAAATCCATAGTAATATATTCTTTTCCCTCTTCTTGAATACATGTAAAACCTTTTTTATGCCGTTTTAAACATCATCCATCTCTGTGTGGCCAGGCGTAGCCGTATCTAAGTTCTGGACATGAGTGAGAGTCATGGGTTCAACTTCAAGGATTTCTTGTTCCTTCTCTTCTTCCTGCTGCCTAAGAAAGCGCAAGGGCACCAGCCTGGAACACGGAATGGAAGCGGGGAGTTTCCTCTTGACGAAGATGCTGAGGCGCAGAGAACTGAGGAGTCCAGGGTCACTTGGACAGTGAGTGGCAGCCAGGTGCCCCACTCTCCCTCCACAGCCAGTGCCTGGCTGTCTTTGTTAAGGGACCGACGTGGAGTGGAGGTGATCTCGGGTGTTTACACATTTTCGTGTAAGTTGGCTACCTTTCAAAGGAAAAAGAAAAAAAATCTTCAGTACATCCTTTGAAATGTTCACATTGATTTCTATGATTCCAAGCAATACAAATTGTGGCTTGTCAGGAAACATCAAAAAAAAAAAAAAAGGTTTAAAGACTTAAAACAGATCCCTGTTCATCTACTAAGGGTTAAAATGTCATACATCGATTGTTTTCAGAAGACAAACAGTGCCTGGTGCTTTGGTCTTGGCAAAATATGAAAATATAAATTGATTAAACTTATTTTAATGGGTATTTACCTGCAATTTGTCTCAAATCCAGGTGTAATCTAGATTCATTATCCTGCCCCTTCTGTCTGGGAACTGTGAGCACCTAGGCCAGGTCTGGCAGGCAGGGAAAAAGGAATTAGGGAGGGGACTTGTGAGCCAGGAAATCCAGTCCTTTGTGATGATGGAAGCAGTTTAGTTGTTGACTCAGGCAGGAGTAAAATATATTCTGTGAGCAGGGTGGGGGAAGGGCTCAAGTCATCTAGTTAATGATTCTGGCTCATAGCAACCTTGTTGCTAAGTCCAAAAAGAGAGAAGAAAGAGCGACCCCATCCCCACCCCAGTCTGACTCTGAGCAGTACCCCAGACCCTCAAAGCAAATTGCTTTCATTGCTGCCTATTGCTACTGCCCCTGGCTGGACTTCGAAGGGACCTAAAGACAGAGTATGGCATCAGTTTTCTGGATTTCCCTCTAGGTGGCATCACATTCAGCCTGTGGGTTGCTGCAGATCACCTGGGCGGGTGAGGTCGGGGGAATTTAGGGAGTTGTCATACCTTTCCCTAAATACAAATCAGCAGCAGCATACAAGCAAATGTGCTTGACACACTGGATGAATGTATGAATTGTGATAAGAGATGGAAGAGCCCGCAATAAAAATATTTAATAATAAGAATAGTAATAATACAGATCATCGTTTCAGATGAGCAGTAATGAACAAATATAACAAATATAGGCAGGCAGGCAGCCCTAGAACAATCTCTTACAGCAGCAATTTGGTTCTTTCCTCAGAACGGGGGTGGGGGTGGGGGGGTCGTTGTTAAAAGTCTCAGCTCAATACAACTTTGGGGTTGGTGAGTTGTGGTGGTGGTTTTGCTTCCTTTGGGGCCCTGCCAGGTGAGAATTAGGTTTTGGGGTGCTTGGGGTTTATTTGTTTCCAATCTCATATAATCTGTATTTACACCATTACAAGAGACCGCAAGAGCTACACGTCTGTCACCCGCAGCCCTGGCGTTGTCCTGAAAAGGAGGTCACCTGCTCTGCGGCATCCGCGCTCAGCCTGTGTTTTGGGAGACAGATCTAGGGTACAGCAGCATCTGAACACTTACATGGCCGATGTGCCAATGCTCTGGAAGCCTCCAAGGAGCAGTCGTGGGCACACCTAGTGAGCCTGGCCCCGGAGCGCGCCTTCCTCCCCGCTGCTTCGCACTGCCCTGACACGGGGCACAGTGGAGGCTCAAAAAGAAAGGGAAACACCCAGCGACTGGGGACACTCGGTGGCACCGCAAGCTTGTTCAAGTGACAACCAAGAAAAGCAAGCAGAAATGGCGGAGAACCCTCCTTGGGCTTCTTCAGGGAGCCTGAGTAGGCAGCCAGCCTTGGCAGCATGGCATCAGGTTAGGCGCATTGAATCATGCCCCACCCCCCCAAGTGTGGTGCTCACAAATTTCACACAAACGATAATTTGACTTCCCTTCAAAGCCACTCAACCCGAAAGTTTTCCAAGCATGTCAACAATGTCACATTTAGCCACTTTTGCTGTGAAGGGCTTTCAGCCAACTGGCTCACACTCATTGCCCAGAGAAAAGGAAGGGAAATTTTTAGCCAGTCAACAAGCAAATAGGTACACTGAAATAAATTGTAGCATGATACTCCAAAAGAGAACAAAGAAACACTAGTTTCTTCATTTAGATTTTCAGCAGAATATGCCCCTGGAGGGCAAAAACCAAGGGCTTCTCATAATCTTAATGGTGGTGGGGGGTGGGGTGGTAGACAGGACTTCCAAAAGTTAATGGAAAGATAATGGAATTTTCCCAGGAACTTTCTGAAACGCCTTCATATTTGAGTTCTCGCAGTGACCAGATCATCATTTCTCCATCTTAACAATCCTCTTCCTGGCCGGCAGCACTAGCTCAAAACCCACCTCCATGTCGCTTCTTCCCAGGCCTCTCCCTGCCGATCTTGCCCATGTGACAGCAGGGCTTCATGTGAGGGCTACATGTGCGTTCAGTAGTGTTTGTTTGCCCTGTTGTGAGAAAATGCCAGGGGCAAGGGGGTGCGGGTGGGGGGGTTGTTCTAAACCACCATTTAACACCATCGTTGTGAGGTCTGACACAAAAGTGTCCATACACGTTTATGTATGGTGAATATTCTTCTAGGTTCAGAGAGTCTTCTGATCATGCATGTGCCCCAGCCATCTGTCCTTGGTTCATTAGCAATAGTTGCAAGGTCTTAAAGAAATGTGAGCACTCAAGACTTGTCGACAGGGAGAAAGCGAAATGAGTGCTGGTATATCGTATATCGAGGGGGCTGCAATGGATTCATGGAAACAAAAATCTGTATGACTCGTTGAATGTGAAACAGTGAGTGAAACAGTAAACTTTCACCTAATTCACAAAGGGAAGAAATGTAATAAATTAACAGGGAACAAACCCTCACACATCTAATTAAAGAGCTCTTCCTCTCGCATCAGTATTTGGATATTCATAGAGGTCCCACCATGGAGACATTTGTAGCCTCAGACTACAGAATTATGCCTGCATTTAAGGATTCCTGAGGGTGTCAGGCTTTGACCTCTGCTTTAAATCTTTTCTGGAATAAATTAGGTACACAGTGCTAAAGAAAGGACAGAATTCATTGGAAGCAGTAAGTCTGACTTCACTTGAACTTTTTTTCTTATTCGTTGTTTTTGCATTAAAGAAACAGACTTAATCTGTGGCCAGCTGGACGCTCCGTAAATACTACTGTGTGAACATGACAGTTTCTCTTGACCATCTTAACCTTCCCGATATCTTGGTTAGTCATCAATAAACCAGTGGTGCATTGTCATCCTGGATCATTGTATTAAAAAGTAATTACAAGTAGATGCAAATCAAGAATGAATATTTCCATAAATTATTTTTAAGTGTTGGTCAATATTTTGATCCTTTGCACACAGCTTGCATTTATATGACAATAAACAAGTCTTTTCATCAGAACACATGCTTGTGGACCACAATATTTTGACCAACTTTCAAAAAAACTTAAAAAAGATTCCCCTCTCCTTTTCCGTACCCCCCTTCCACCGAGCCCCATTCTTTCTACAGTAAAGAAAGTCTTCCAAATGAAGGTTTTCACATGAGTCTTCTCCAGACCAGTTCACTGAGAGAAACCTTGGGTTGGTCATCATTGAGGGACCCACCGACGTCCCCACCTTACCTTTTGCCTCACACAACCATTGGGTGCGTCACACAGCAGACGTCTTCCTCTGAGTACAGATTTACACGCAGCAAATCTTGTGAAGCAGGAGCACGACTATCTACAGGAACTTGAGAGCGAGCCCTTGAAAAGATGAAACGTTATTTTGAATGAGGAAGACTTCTCCCCACCCACAATTAACTGTTCTGTAATTATGGGTGGTTACTTTGGTCCGCTTAAATCAACCTGTGTCAACAGAAACATGACAGAGAGGTGCCAGGGCCGGGGCTGGGGAGGGGGGCGGGGAGGGGGGCGTTCCAAACTGCACTGTACTTTTGAAAACATAACCCGGTGTCATGTGTGCACATAAACACAGCAGAGTTGACTGTCATAAGTGTTTCACTGACTGACTGGACCATATGACAAGTATTGGCCCGTTGGCTGCTCATCGTGGCACGGCTGCACTTTTGAACTTGCGGGTCCTTGAAAAGCAGTAGCATTGAAATAGATCCATCAGGTCATTGTAGAGGCAAAAGGAAACCAGCACTGGTGAGAACCCATCGTTGTTGAAAAACTGTCTCAGATGGAAAACTACATTTTGGCAAAAAACAGAGCCAAGCCCCACAAAGCAACCCCACCATTATTTCTGTGACCACTTCCAATTGTGTTGTCCATTTACATGTCTTCACTTCTCCTTCAAATGAGAAAAACTCATAACACATTTAGGTCTCGATGCTGGAAATGTCCCACCAGGATTCTTGGTCTGGTTTCTGCAACAGCTGTAATTTGTAAAAGCCTGGTTAGAGTAGGCTGTGATTATATTGGGCTTCATTTTCAAAAATTGTTTGAGCAGGAATTTTATATGCAAGACTAAGTGCTGATCAACAGAGCATAATATTGTATTCTGAAGTATGCTAGTGAAAGCAAAATTAATTTTTTTTTTCTTTTTTGTCTTTCCTTCCTTCTGAAATCTCCGGCCCTAGCGACTGCATTTGCCTCCGGACTTGTCAAACACCGTGAGCCGCTCAAGCAAACAGGATCTGGCAGCCTCTGCTGAACGGCTGGGCCCGGGCTGTGGCATGATGGCCGGAGGCGAGAAGCACCTGGACTTCTAGCGAGTTCTCCTTAGCCGCTGCATGCAGAATTATATGACACCCTAATTATGCTTGCTAATAGCTTATGTAAATATTTTTCTTAACAATTTGACCCTCCAATCCTTCAAAAGAGAAACCACTCAGATGATAAAGCAGAGAGCTTCCCCCCCCCCCTCACCTCCAGTCTCTTCAATTTTGTAAAAGAAACAATTTTTTATACAAAAGTGGTACCGTGGAAACACTTTCATTTAAAATGCTTTTTACACTTTTTGGAAGAACTGTGTCATTTTATTTTTCAATAAAGGTGGGTGGCAGATCAGAAAGGAAGGTACCTTTCCCATGTCTTGCTCCGTTCTGAGGCCCTGAGAAGCCCAGGCTGCAGGAAGCAGCCTGGAAAACAGGACAGGATTCAAAATGGTCTGGGAAAAACCTAGCTTCTCGTTCCTTTCTAAAAAGTCATTCCCCATCACACAGCAAGGTTTCCTTCAAAATGCAATTATTTGTTTGCCAATGCACTAAGGCTGCAAAGAGATGGATTTATCTTGCTATTAAATTGATCAAGGCAAAATAATATTTGGGGATCAGAACACTCTTGAAGATAGCCGGCCTGGGTGAAAGACAAAGCACGTGAGCGACAGAGAGCAGAGAGCAAGGAAGGGTGGTCTTCTGTTTGGTAATCCCAAACGATTGAAGTCAGCATATGAAATTATGTCAGCATCATAATTCAGGATTGAAATGCAAACTGACAGCTAGATTAGTGCTGGGATGTGGGGGACACGTGTCCCGAAGCCTGGTGAGAGATATCTACAGGAGATGTGTCTGAAGCAAAGTACAAAAATGAAACCAACTCAGCTTCCCATTGGATCAGAGGAACCCATTTTTAATTACCCACTGTGGCTCAGGATGCGAAGAGCCACACCCCCCCTAGCAAGATGCCTAGTTGGGGGCATGGCAACCCCCTCCCCAACCCCGGCAGTGTTCCTACCTATAAAACACTGTGTTCTCAGAAACTTTGGTAAATCATGAAAAATGAAACTTAAGAGGTAACTTGCATATTTAAGTGGAGTCTCAATTTGTAAAAAGCTGTTTAATGCCCATGGAAAGAAACCTAATTTCCAAAATACATTTTCAAATAGGCTGGAGTATTTTAACGCTGTTAAAACTAGCATTTTTTCAAAGTAGTGTGCTTTTAATATACCACGAATTATACTTTATTTGTTCTTGACAACATTGTAGAAAACAAAGACTAGATTTTTAAAACTGTCTAACCAGTATGATGAATGCCAGTCACTTAAAAAAAAAAAGCCCACTGTAGCATAAACACATAGTGTATACAGCTTTTATTCAGAATTGGAATAATTGAATCCATGACAGTGATTTGCCAGGATGTCAAATCTTTCCATCATATCCTGTCACTACCAGTTTATTTTTTGTGATCAAAATCAAAAAGACAACTATTTTGTCACCCTCTATTTCATTAGTACTAAAAATCAGGTTTTTCCTTTTTTTTTTAAGAATGTCTACTTTATTTTTTTTATTTCTTTTAATTCTAAAGACACAAATTCTTCCCCCATTTTCTTTTCAAAATAAAGTTTCAGACTTGATCTGTCAGTTAAAATTAAAGGGCTTTTATATTAAGCAAAGGTGTTTTTAAAATTTAAGGCAACTTAAAAAAAAATCAATTTAGTCCATAGACAATAAATAACGTGCAGATACTCTTAAAAAGCACTGCTGTCTTTTTTAAAGCACTATAGGCTATTTGAATCCATTTAAATGAGTGTTTCAGTCAGTTTATTCTTTTAATTGCACTAACCCCTTTCTTACCATGTTGTGATTCATTTTATACAAACACGCCATGGGACAATTACATATCATTTGACTCTGAAAAGGAAATGTGTGGTCATCAAATATGTAAATTGCATGTCAAAATACTTAATAGGTCATTGATTCACTATCCTAGCTACCATGTCTATAAAATGAAAGGCCAATTACTAGTTCATATATGCTTGCAAAGATATAAATAATACAAAAATTGAGTGTCCATATTTGAATCCTTATTTGAAATATAAAAGAAACTTTTCAAAATCAAAGTGCATTTTGAACAGGGGAGTACCTGGATTTTCCAAATCTCAGATCCAAGTGTTTTGTTTTTCTTATTCATCCAGCAATCTTTGTGAGAATAAGCTCCTGGAGAGGGATGTATATTTTCTCTGTTTCTCCAGATGAAAACTCACCCCCCCCCCACTTGTCTTTTCCTTCCTTCTGGAAGCAGTATTTGTGATACTTTATGCTCATACTACCCTACATAAAAATGTTGATCTCCAAAAACCTAACTGTGGGTGTGTCCCCCCAATCTGATATATTGTGAAATACTCTGTCAACAGATTCTATTTTGCAATTATCAACTTGACTCCTAGAGAGAAATACTTAAGAGCAATGTCAAACATAATATCTGAGCGCCCCCATACCTTTTAAATGTTTCTAGGACGTGAACTTCAAGACCCTTTCGATGGTGTTCATTTCTTACGCTAGATTTGCCTCTCTTTAACATGAGCTAAATATTTTGATGACTGCAGTCAGCTCAGCTCAGGTGCTGAGGTTCTGACGCCATCTGAATCTCTATTTAGTAGCCACAAGACGGATTCCACCTTGCTCTTCCGCTTTCCCATTGCTTTTCTCTACCTCCCATCTCCAATATCTTCCAATGCTGATGCTAGCAAAAACAAAACTGTCTCCAAAGGGAGCAGTATTTCTGCCACTAATTCCTTGTCTGCCTTTTGGTTTTGAGAACCCAGTACACATATGCGGACAAAGGGGAAGTGGGAGGAGAGCCCTATTCTTTTGTTTAAGCCAATTCCTAATGTCACTTCTAAACCTTCATATTGCTGCTTTCTGAGACATTCATGACCATCAGCACTTTGAACGGTAAATTTGGTCACTTACGACCGAAGCAAAAGACAGATGAGGTTTATTCTTTTTTCTTTGTTTTTTTTGGCATCACAGCTCTCCAGTGGTGGGAGTAGGAGGCCCAGCCCCACTGCTGGAATTGAACCTCTGTCCCAGTGGGCCGCAGTCCCGCGCACAACCACTACGCCACCGTGGCTCAGCCCGAGGTTTATTCTTACGGACAAGAAAGAGGAAGTTTATGTCTGAATTTGGCTATAGGAAGCCAAACATTATACAGCAAAGAAAAGCCATTTAAAAAATATTAGCATTAAGAACAAAGCAATGAGGACAATGACTATACAAATGTGCTTGACACAATGGATGGATGGATGATAATAAGAAAGTTACGAGCCCTAATAAAATGATTTTATAAAAAGAGCCAAAGAACAGACACTGACCTTAGGGTAACCAACATTCAGAAAACAAAGTTGAACCCTAAGATAACAGCACAGTATACATGCATCTTAAGGAGTCCACGTAAGATCAAGTGAAGGAAGTGATTCAGTGAGGCCTATGGAAGACACCAGTATTGTACCACTTAAGAGGAGGCACAGGTTTAGGACGGTGGAAGGTCATGCTCTGGAAATTCATGAACAGCAACAACTTCTCACTTATTTTGAATGTGTTATGCAGACATGCAGGTCCCCTTCTATTCATCTCGCCTTAAGGAGTGCAGACTTGGAAAGATGTCTGGCTGGCTAGTTGCGTCGTCCTACTGAGGACATCTCAAATATAGACAGCCTCCATCCCGGAAGGTGGCATCACATCCTCCCTGCAATATTTCCGTGGATAAATATATGAACATAGCCTGTCGATAAATTTATAAGCCAACCCACATTAGTTTAACAACGAAGTTCATGGCCTACTCGCGGGGCCTGCTACCACACAGAGCCTGCCACTCTGTCCCTGGGAGAGTACCCAGTGCTCCGATCAGAAGGGCAGCTCCTCTCCCTTGGGTAAGGGCAGAAGGCAAGACAGCTGTTCCCACCCTGCTGGACCAGAGGGTTTCTACAGCTGAGCAGCCGCTGCCTCACACTGAACCAGACTGTGCCCTGGTAATCCTGACCCTCCGAGGATTGAGGGATTGCCTGGGTATACACACACACACACACACACACTCCCCTTCGCCCAGGCCCTGCTCCAGCACCCAGCTCTCCAAGATCTACCAATTCTCCACAACAGAGCTGCCAGCCAGGACCGTCTGCCGGACCTTAACCCAAAACAGTGGCCAGAGGCTGTGCACACACTCTCATATAGGCCTTCTTAGCGAGCTCCCTCAGCACTGGTCCCTCTGGGCACACAGACTGCACAGTGTCAGGAGGTAGAAATTGCTGCGTGGACAACTGAGCAACAGTGTCTCCGTGCCCACTCCACTAGAGACGTGTGCAGTGCAGGCGGCGAGTGTAGAAAAGCTGCTGTCACCTTAGGAAGATGTCTAACTGTGCAGGAGCTCTGATGGAAGAAAGTCCTGAATTCAAAGCAAGTCCCAAGAGATGAATCGCCATGCTCTGTTCACAAATAATTCCTAAACTACAAAACAGAAAATGTGGGGCTCAAAGACTATTTCGGAATCCTCCAATTAACTTCTGTATGTCTGTTCATTTGCCTACAAAGAGTAAATAATAAAGAATACAATTCAGGGGAGTGTGTCTGTGTCCCCAGAGGTCTCTTCTTCTGCAAATATGTAAACCACACTGCCAGAACCCCGTCTCCTGGTTGAGTTTTGCAGATGGGAACGTATCTGTATTGACTTAAAGGGTTGCACAGAACAGGCAGAAATAAATGTCTGAGGCAGGCCCCACCCCCACCCCCCACCCCTGCCCTTTCCGTCCTTTGCTAGAGCTCAAGCACTCCTACCCTGCATGCCACCACATTAAACATGATCAGATCTGTGAGCTTCATTGCAAATAACGACTGTCCAACAATGGGCCCCGGCTTCATAGATTTGGGGACGTTTGGCTAGAGCTGCCTATGACTGAAGGCCTTTAACTCCCACTGGCCAGTCACAGTCTGCTTTGTTGTTGTCTGTTGATGTGTCTGTGCTCATTATTCCTTGACATGCAACATCCCCCCCCCCTTCCACCCTCCACCCATCCACAACCGCACAGAAAGCAAGATTCAAATGGGAACAGCTGTAGTGGTTCAATGGGAAATGATGCCTCTTGTGCAAAGGGGAGGGAGACAGAAAAGGGAGCGCTGCCTATTTGAGAAAGGCAACAGCTTTCAGGGACTCTTCTGGAAGAAAGCTACTTTTGAATATACTTCAGTGAAATCACTGTTGAAACAGGCTGACAATGGAAATGTGCCCAGATTGAAAATGCCTGCCCTAATTGAAAAGACAATTCCTTTTTAATAGCTTGTTGCAGTTTTAAATCATTTCTAGGCTACACTTTCAAAGGAAGTAGGGAACTCGGGGAAATACTCGTATTTGGTGTGCACATACAGGGACCCAGGTCTATGTGCAGCTTTATGTGAAATTCTCATCCGAGCAAGCAGGCTTCTCATTGAAACTCTCCAAGAAGCATTTCTTCAAAGGTCTTCAGGATGCAAAATAGAGAGAGAGAGAGAGAGAGAGTGTGTGTGTGTGTGTGTGTGAAGTAACAGTTGGTTTATAATGTTCATCTATCGTGAAAACAAAATTTGCAACACCACACTATACAGTTAAAAAGAAAATAGTATAATAAAGGAAATACAAAGGCTTTGGCATGGTTTTTTACAATCAACAATGATTAATTTTGATATGTAGTTGTGAACAACTTCAAAACACTTAAGTTTAAAACTCGTGCAAGCACTTTTAATTGATTAAGAATGAATTCTAGATGCACAAAATGATTGGACTGTGAACAGTAACACAACTATATCTAAGAACAATTAACTTTTGCTGGCCAAAAAGAATCGTATGATTGCATGGAAATGTGTATAAAACAGCTATAGCATATTCTTGTCAAATATAAATGAAATTAACTTTATTATAGAAATCATTCTGAGGATTTCTAGGGAAGACAAATACTTACATTTTGACATAAAACAAATTGTATTATATCGAAGACACAATCTACCTTTTAGCTTTAGCTATCAACTTCTTTCGTCCTTGAATTTATATCTTACCCCCTTTTTTTTCTTTTTTGCACATAAACTTCATCTGTTAACAACCTTTGGAAAACCAACAGATATTTCTCACATAAATCTAGTGCATGTTGCTCCAGGTTTAATTATATGCACAGGAATGACATAAACTTGGAACCTCGGTCCATAAAATATGAACAGATGGGTAGAAGTATTCGATATATCTTGATAAATCTCAAATTCGTGGCAGAGCTTGTGAGTCATGGATTCTTTCTTTTTATTAACAACTTCATGACCAAGAGATCAATGTCCATCCAGTCTACGTTGGCTTTTTTGTTTTTGTTGTTTTTCATTATAACATACAAATGCCCATTTACAAATAATACACTAAAATGAATAAAAGTTTGGATACCAAAATGAATATTTGTCCCAACTGATATTGCGCCTTCTGTATACAAAGGTCCTTGTATCAAGTCCATACCCCAGTCATACAATACAGGACACCATTTGCCGAACGGAAGTGCTTCTAACAGCCCATTTCTTTATCTTGCCTCCCCGAACGCCCACTGCTGAGTCCACATAGTCACTGACTGAATTAACACAATATTTCTTTGCTTTCCTTTTTTTTTTTTTTTTTTTTACTGTAATCTTGGCCAATATTGAGACATATCGGGTTCACTTCCGGGAACTTGAACTGGAACTGACACACCCGGGGAAATGAGGCCTAGAAGGAAGGAGAGAAAGGACCATGCTTTTCAGAAACAGATACGTGTATAAATTTGTAGATTTTTAAAAAAAATAATAAAATAATGGCTCCTAAAAAATAAAATAATGGCATATATATACATATATATATATATGTTTAAATTACTTCAAGCATTCGTGGGGCACTTCTTTGCCTGCAGTGGAAAGCTGAGATAGGAGAATCAGGCAAGCAGAAGTCCCTTCACAACAAAAGCCCAGTGGGCCCTTGTTGTAGCTAATAATATGTGCTCCGGAAGCTTATAGACAAATTTTGTTTTCATATATAACTTTTGTGACCAAAATCAGGGGCAGGGGGGAAATCACTCCCCTACCAACTCACAATGGGTTGTCAAATTAGTAATTAGCTTGACTGGTTTCCCATTTTCATTCTGAGTTTTCCCCCCAAAGAAGCTGAAGTAAAACACACCTTCAGGCAGAGCCAGGGTAGCTGTACGAGGCTACTTTGGGGTGAAAGAAGAAGATCACCTGGCAAAGGAAGCTGTAAAGGCTACCTCTGCGCAGCCCATGGAGAGCAGCCACTCACCTGTTGAAGTGGTGCCGGAGGTGCCCATTGGCTGACTGTTCATGTGTGTCTGCATATGGGGGGGCGTGTAGGTGTCATAACTCCGCCCATTCACTGACGGACTGGTGGGCAGCATGCAGGAGTAGGAAGAGGTCTGGCTGGGGACTGGGGGCTGTGAGGAGAAAGGTACACCGGTTGTAACTACAGAACGCACCGCACAGCCCGAAGCCCATCAACTCCGCCACGGCGTTGGCCATCCCCACCGTAACTCAGACGGGGCCTCCCCACCAGCCCTACCACCGGCCAGAGCAAGAGCAACGTTGTCCCACACCAAACTTAGAAAGCACTGGAAATTCAGGCAGCTGTTCAGTAAGACAGCTGTGGAGCCCTTTTATTTATCGTTGAGACTGGTGGGATTTTAGTCCATTTTCATCTTGGGTCTCTACTGACCACTTTAGGGAAACTGAGGCATGTAGACTTTGATTAAAACACGCCCATCTCCCGTGCCCTACAAATCAGAGAGCTGTGGGACAGAGAAGTGCTCTGGAAAGCTAGGCTGGGGGCTTTACAATCCAGTTATTCATGGCTGCACTTGTGAGATTCGAGATTCCTTGAAGTGGCCGGTCCATAAAGGCCCGAATAAAATAATCAGGCACGCCAATATCGATAACCAGCTCCATCCTGCATATCAGCTGTGGCTTCCTTCCCCCAAACCCCAAAACACCTCCAAACTCCAGCGATGGGGTTGACTCCTAGAGACCCTCTTGCACAGGGCAGAACTGCCGCTGTGGGTTTCTGAAGCTATGGCCCTTTCTGAGCACAGAAAGCTTCAACTTTCTCTCTCAGAGCAGCTGGGGGCTTCCCCAAGAGAACCCAGATGGGGTTCATTCCATAATATTGCTGTGGCTGCTGCTATCCTCTAAGTGCTGAGAATGGCAGCATTGAGGAGATAAACCTTTCTCCTAACTAAAGAAAAGGCAGAGATCTGGAACAAAACCCCTCAAGAACTGTCCGGGGCTATGCCAGTCCAGCAAAGTTAAGATATGGAGAGCCGCCCACGTAGCTGTACTGATGGACCTGCATGCTCAGAGAGAGTTGTACTTAAAGAAGGGTCAAAGGAGGAAATCGCACCCATGGAAACTAAGGTTGAGGATTTGAGATGATGAGATGGTTAGACCGACTGACCCTTTCACTCCAAAATACCAAACAGAATGTGTTTTAGAATTATCAAGCATTTTCATCTTCTTTAAGCTTTTAGAATGTATACCTGTTTTTCAAATCACCCAAACTGGGGGGATTTCAAAAAGTCAGCACTTGAAATCAACTGACCCCATACAGCTGTGGATATGTGGGAACAATCTTAGTTTCCTCAGAGTATCTATTTGATTGGTTCCACTTTTTGTTCTTGTTTTTCCCCTCGTGCACAGATTTTCTTTCAGTCACAAAAGCCCTGATGTTGCTACAGATTATTAAACTGAACAAGACAGACACTCTGTGACCTTATTCCCGTCGGACGATATCTGCTAACAGCAGGTTCAAAGAAGCAAGCTGGCCTGGAGGGCCCTGCCAGAATTTCAGTTTGCATTTGTGTCTACTTCCCACAATCACTTCCTCTAGGCATCTTTACTTCTGGAAAATTCCAAGGCAGTTACAGTAACACCAACCAATGGATTGTTAAGCCTTTAATGTACACCAATTGCAATATGGCAAATACTACCTAGATGCAATAAAAATGAAATCTGAAGTTGCTTATACCCAGGGACTTCAAAAAGTATGTGGAAAAACACAGATCCGAAGAGAAAACAAAATCCCTCATCGACTCTCCAGATGTACATAGGCGTGTGTTTTTTAAAAGCATGAGCAAAAAAGGAAATTTTTAACAAGGGACTTCTTCCACAACGTTTCTGGAACCTTCTCCTATAGCGCTTCTCCTGTTAGCCTGTGATACATTCCTTTTGCTGCTGTTTTGTTAATGAGAAATCCAGCAAAAGGCATCCAGTGGGGAAGGAGTCCTCTATGGAAGTGTCTCCAGCAGGGACTCGGGGGGGCCAACCTCACACTGTGAGCACCTCCACAGGAGTCCTGGGGAGCTTCTGTAAAAGGTCTGCCCAAAGGAAAAGGCTCCTTCCCTTTCCAGGAAGAAACTGTCCAGCACTGAACGCCTCCTCAGACGAAGAGGGTGACAGAACTGCGGGCAGAGGCAGAGCATGTCTGCCACGTGAGCAGCATCAGCGCTTCTAGGCAGCTCGGTGTCCCTCGAAGCAGACATATATATTAAACTCCCAGCAAGTACCTTCTAGTCCTCTTTTTGGTATACGCTGCAGAAAGAAAATGAGCTTCTCTACTGTCTTAAATGTTTCCTGTTATGTAAATACAAATCCTAGATTTCATGGTTTTTTTTCTTCCTCACCATCTTTTTTACCCGTAAAACTATCCAAAATACATGCAATACTTATGTGTTTACTAATATAAGTACATGGAAATATAAGCATAAAACATAAGCCATGGTATTCTCTTCCTAGCTAACAATACGCCAGCATTCTATTCATTTTCTGATACAAGTTTCACGGGAAGCCAAAGCCCCACACCCGCCTGACATGCTGCAAGCGAGCATCCTCTGTAAGCAAAAGGCAGATGAACTTGACTGAACAAGTCATGAATCAATCAATCAATTAAAAAAAGATTGGACTGACTGTTTTCATTGCAGACTTGACTGGTCAAGCCAATCACTGCAGTGAATAAGGTTCCCAAGGGGCACACCCAGCCAGCCAAGTCTGCAGCTCCCAGCCCACTCCTTCCTGCACCTCCCTCCCTCCCGAGCACCTGCGAAGCAGACAGCCACCAGCCTCACTTACTTGCATAGGCAGGTTGTTTGCCATGGTGAAGCTGGGCATGGGCGGCAGAGCGCTGTATGTGTTTGTAAGGGCTGTGTCTGTCCGGCCCAACATGGAGCCGGAAGTGAAGGAGGAAACTGCCAGGTAAGAGACACAAGAGAAAGAGAGTGTCATGGTGACCGCCGGGGCCCAGTTTGAACACAGTCAGCAGTAGCTGCCATCTATCAAATTACCAGGAGTGGTGGGCTGTGGGATTGGTTGGTAGACACTGGTACTGAAACTACTGCTGATAGGAATGTGACTAGGTGTGTTGCTGGCCTGTCTTCTCTGGTTCCTCAGCTTTTCTTCTCGCCTCCACTTGGCCCTTCGATTAGAAAACCATACCTGGGAACCAGAAGGAACAGGTTAGTCAGATCCCTGGTAGCCCTGTGCTCACCCATGGCAAGTCCACTGCCCTCTCCCACCCCTTCCCATGCAGGAAAGTATTTAGCAAACTAGACCTATTGCCATTTATATAAGTAAATGTGCTCATAAGAAGCACCTCTGTCTCTAGAAAAGGCAAATGAATAGAATCAAAAAGCTCGCAACCCCAAGGTACCTGTATTCTTGCTTCAGGCAGATCTATTTTCGCCGCTAGTCTTTCCCGGGCAAACACATCTGGATAGTGGGTTCTCTCAAACTCTGAAAGAGCAAGTGGATTTTCCTATGTTGTGCCACGATGCGACAAAAATGGCTCTGGGTCAAGCTGGCCCTCTGACCCCATTTCCATCATCTCCAACCAGTTCTTTGGAAAGGTTACGACTAGTTGTGTTGACTCTCCTTAGAAGAGTTTTCCCAGGAGAACCAAATTAAGTTTTCTCAGAATGACATTTGAGGACCCTTTCTGTGGCCAGACTAAGTCATCTTTTTTTTTTCTCTATAAGAAGTCAGACGTCGAGTCTTTGAACTACGGATACACAAAAAGAAGAAAACACATGCACATTGAAAAGATAGCGGGGGGAGGGGGAGCAATGGAGAAAGAAAGAAGAAGAAGAAAAAAAGAAAAGAAAAGAAAAACCACTCTATTCAATGCTCTATGCAAAGGGCCCCAGCCAAATTTAGCCCTTTGTATGGAGGATGTGGCATTTACTTTGATTTACTACTTGTCTGCTTTGAAAAACTCCATCACCTTTCTCCAGGGCCTCAATTTGCTCTTGGGTAAAAGATGTTCTATTTCTTTGCAGCTTCCGCTTCAGCTGCAGTCGCATTTGAGCTTCATCCGAATCTTCTCCATTGGAACTGATGGAGTTGGTGTTCTCTCCCCCTCCTTCTTGTTGCTGGCAGCCATCTGGAACAAAAAGGAGAGGACGGTAAGAACAATTCGCAGTAAGCAGAGCCTCGAGAAGGGACCTGGGATTGCCATACACATCCCAGCAGTGTCGCCTGCAAGACATCCCCAAGGTGACTCAGGGTTGGCGCGAGTCTTTCAACAGGCAGCCTTCAACAGCAGACATGACCTGACCACCAATTTCTCCACGTGCTTCTTGAGATGACACCGGACAAGCGACACGCTCCATGACATGTCCTTGAATGACAAACACAAGCATTGGAGTTCCCAGCAAAAATGATTTCTCAGAACCACGCTGGACTCCCCATGTGGCTCACCCCGTTTCCTTTCCCCACAGAGTTTATTTACCTGTGTCTGTGTTGGAAAAATAAGAGAGTGATGTTCAAGATTTCAGCTGATCTATAATCAGTAATTCCTAGCTAATCAATTAAATGTTGATAGGTTTGTAGAAAATGCTATTAAGAAGCCAAACCAAGCTTGTAATCTTTTTTAAAAAATATTTATCTAGTTTTTATTTGAATTCTGCACAGTCAATTTCATTTTAAAGGTTGTGAATTTAGAAGTGCTCGCATTGTTCTGCAGTTTTATTCAACTATTGTGTGAGTGCGCTTCGCCTTGACACCTATTACGAGCACAGCTGTAATTATATCATCACCAAGAACAGGCTATAATTGCTGAAAATGGAATTTTATATTTAGATAAAAGGACTGTCCATTCTTTGTAATGTGTTGCACCAGAGAAAAGTAAGATTTCTTTTAAATTTTTAACGTGTAATTTTAAAAAAGAAATAGTAGAGAGTTCACTAACTAGCTAAATATGCTATGCTGCAGCTGAGCTCTTGGCATATCATTTAAGCAGTACATTTTTAATTAGGGCATTTCCACCACTTTTAATGTAATTTCTATCATTAAACAGGGGAAAGTTTTATTGTTTTCCATTGGCGCTTGGGGGGCGAGGATATGCACTTGGGCTAGCTGTTTCTGGTTTTGCTTAGGAAGGCCAAGCCTCTCGGGAAGGAAGGACTCAGCTGGTCTGGACTCGCAGAGCGGGGTGCTCGGCTTTGGGTCCTCAGAGCCCAAGCGATACTAACAAGCGGCCTCCAGGACACCCACCCCCTTCCTCAGAGCCAGCGGAGGTGGGGGAGCATGGGACCGCCGCCTGGGAGCATCGGTGGGAATCGACTTGTCCAGGAATATCATTTATAACCAGAGGACAATAGGCGTGCCTTCAAAGAGTTCAGGGAATTGTGACAGGATCTAGTGGGATCCTTTCAGGAACTTTGAAATGTTTTAAAACCCCAACTTTCTCCCCCATTTAAACAGTCGGATTCATCGGCACTGGCCACCATATGGGCCCTTGGAGATCTATTGAGATGACCACCAACACTTGAATAGAGAGGGGCTGCTTTTCAGCGGCGCACAATGCCCCGCGAGTAAGGGAAACTATTAAACTCCTGGGGCAGGAGCGTTGGCAAACTTTCGTGGGCAGAATTTTGAGGCCACAATGAGCGCGGACAACAAAAGGATTCTCTTGAGGCGTGCAGCGGGCCACATTGTGTTACAAGAAGCCCAGTCAACAGACTTTTCAGTGAAGTGTGTTAACCCCTCTGCTCCGCTATCATTAATCACTGTCCCCAGCGCAGGCGCCTCAATGCTATTTAGGGCGCTTGACTGGGGGGTGAGGGGTGGCTGCGGAGGGGAGACTGTGAGGGAGGATGGGGACCAGGGTTTGAGGCTGGGGCTGAGGGGGGGCGGGCATGGGGGTGGGGGTGAGGGGAAGTAGAAAGGATGAGACCAGGGTGGGTGGGGCAGGAGGACCGGAGCCTAAAAGAGAGCGAGGAGGGCTTCAGAGAGGAAGCCAGCGAGGACTATCAAAGGAAAAGAACAGCAAAGGACTTGGAGAGGAAGAGAGGCGTGAGGCCTTGGAGGAGCAAGGAGGAGAGGAAAAGGAAGAGGAGGATGAAGGCTGTGGCTCTCCTCTGGGTTGGTCTGCGCCCCATCAGAAAGGGGGTGCTGCTTAGCGGATAGCCAGAGGCGCCTCTGTCAAATGAGGATGCCTGCGCCCTTGCTGAGGTGTGGCCCCAAGTTTCAAGGTGACTTTTCCAAGTGGTGAAGAACACAAAACTCGCCCATGAACTCGTGGAGGGGAGGGCCAAGCTGCCCGTGTGGATTCCTGGGACTATACAGCCTCAACTCTCTCTCCCCGCGAGGCTAGTGGTTTCTAACTACTGACCATGTGGTTAGCCAGCTGCCTGACCTATTATCGATAACCCACTGCGCCACCGGAGCCCCTGGAAAGGGACTTTAGGGGGAAGAAAGCAGGGGCCCTCCGCTGGCGTTTTATGGTGATCTAGGCGCTTTTTCCAGCTGGCTCTTCTGACAATTTTGGCCAACTATCTGGCCTTTAGGAGCCAGGGGGCTGTGGGACGCAGACACACCCACCGCGGACCCTCTGTGCCCCTGCTCTCTGGGAGGCTGGCCCCCTCACAGACCCCTTTCCTGGCACTACTCTGGCTGCCTCATGACACCAAGCTAGCTGGTGTCCCCCGCCGCTCTGGGGCGCTCCTCTGACACGTCCCCACTTTCCGAAAGTGAATCCATAGACATATGCTCATGTGCACGCACGCGGGCGCGCGCACACACACACACACACACACACACACACACACACACAAAGGTAGCAACCCAGGACCCCTGCACTGACTGGAGAACTGACACTAATGGCTAGTGAAGTCAAGAAGGAGGGGGAGGGGTGAGCTTGATTTTTCAAACCTCTTTACACACACACACACACACACACACACGTAGAATTAGCAGTCAGTACAGAGAATCCAGCGACTTCCAGAGACCTGGCACTGAGAGATCACACGCCATTAAGTGTGTTTGCTACTTTTTCAAAGTAGCCAGCGTTTGCTGTGGCGGTGGAGAAGGTCACGCTTATTTGGGACGCCTCCTTTTTCTCTTTAACTGGTTTATCTTCCACTCGTAGGGCTTTAAACGAAATGGAACTAGGAGCTGGATCTCGAATTCCCCACACGATAACCCTAAGTGGCAGACAATTAAGATATCTTCTTTAAAAGGCGCCCCCTCGGTGCGGAGCAAAGAGGGGACCTTCAATGGGCGCCGTCCACCTTCCAACCTAATCCTCTAGGAGGCGAGTGAAAGTGCCTCCCATTATCCCTGCCCCAGGACCATCTGACGCTGGGGATAGGATTTGTTTCCTGGAAGAAGGAGAACAGAAAAAAAAAAAAAAAAAGGAGGAGAGGGGGAGGAAGACGCTGGGAAATAAAATCATTCCTTAGTTTCTTAGTGTCTTAATCAGTGAGGCGGAAAACAAGCAAGAAAAGATAGCAACCCGGTTGCGGCACCTTTTCAGCTCCGGAGCGCGGATCAAAACATTGTAGCATCTGTTGAAAGGGAGACTGACTAAATCCTATAGAAGGCCTGGGTATTAGGGGAGGGGGGGGGGAGATAAGAAAAAGTGTCTCCGTGATCCCTAAAACCACCAAATCGCTGGAGGCTTGGGGCTGGATAGAGTTGTCTCTCGTTGTTGTCAGCCCACCACGTCGGCACGATGTTATTCACCGCCGCGCGGCGCTGATCAGATGGAAACCATATTTGTCTCCCTCTGAGACCTAACCTCGCCTTATGCTTTCGGAGTAATGGACTCTTTAAAACTCAAGAACGGCTTCCCGGGAGCCAGGAAAGGGGGCCCAGGAGGGAGGAGGGACTCCCGGAGTGTCACAGGCCTGCGGAGTCCTGAGAACATCGGCGGCGGAAGCTCGCCCAGGCTCCAAGCGCCCCGGCTTGGCGCGACCACTGCTCAAGGGCAAGAGGGGGGCGGGGTGGGGGGCAGGTCTGGACCTTGGAGCCCCTGAGTGTGTTGAGTGGGGCTTTGCAGGGGTAACAGCAGAGATCCAGACTTTGCTAACACCCTGGCGTCTAAACACCCCAGGAAGGGCACCATCGCCAGCTCTAGCCGTCCCCAACTCGCCTCTGCGGGTACGCTGGTGCTTCGGGGCCCTCTGTTCCCCCCAGAAAGAATGGCTACGCCCATGGAGCACCAGCGCTGGTGAAGGCAGCTCAGCTGACCAAACTCCTGCCCTCGTCTTCTGGAAGCTGAAGAGCGCCGTCCTCCTGCACGTCCCCAGTCACTCTGAGTCCTCCCGCCCGGAGTTCAGGGGGAGGGAGTTTCTGGGCAGGGTCTCCTGGTCCCTGGCGCCTGCGCCCTGCGCCCTCTTTGAGACCCCCAGGGACCCAGTGGGCAAGGTCCAGACAAGAAGGGACCTCGTGGAGACTTCAGACTGTTGGAAGCAGAGTTAGGGGTTGGGGGAAGGCAGAGGCAGGGGAGCGCTCGCTTTGACGCCTCTTTAGAGGACAAGTGCCTGTGTCACTTGGGTGTGTCCAGGGTAACCTGGTGGACAGACTCCGGTTTCAAAGGTCCCACAAGGTTGGGGGTTCTCAGCTTGCTATGGTTTAGCACCCTCCGCTTTACCCGGGGCCGACCAGACCCTCCCCCGGAGCAGGCTGAGCCGGGGGAGTGCAGGCGGGTTCGTCCAGGGGAGCCTGGACTCTGCCCGTCAGGAGGCCTTGGCCGGCTGCACAGCCGCAGGGAAACAAAAAGCGGGCGCTTTGCTCCCTATCTTCCCAGTGTCCGTCCTATATTGTTTTCTGCTCTTAAAACTGACATGTCTAATTGGCAATTGGTGCCGAATCGTGTCCAGAGGTCTCTTGTGGAACATTTCTACAGCTGTCTCCTTCAACTAGACGCTTATTCATGTCGCCTTAATGAGAAACAAAACGTTCTCTAATGAGCAATTACAGAGCGACAGGATTGTTCCCATAACAAATTCTTGCGAGTGACAGAAGCATCCTTTGTACCAGATATTTCGCATACTGTTACCGATTTTCCCTTCGCTAGCACGGTGTAGTGGAGGCGTAGGAACCCGGAGCAGGAGGGTCCTGGAGCACATGGATGCCCAGGAAGCCTATGGTTGTCCCCACTGCAGCCGACCAGACCCGTAGCCCCAGAGCTCAAGCTTGGTCGAGCTGCCGGGAGTGAGTGACTCCATGTCCCATTATCCAGCATATTATCTCCCTGTCACGAGGACAACAAATAACGATTAATCTTCGGGGTAAACTGTTTCCTCTTTTTAACCAAGCTACCTGATGGGGGGTAGGGAGAGGGGCAGCCAAGAGACACCTCCATACACCCTTCTGCTCCTCTTCCTCCACCCTTTCTCACAACTCCTGGGGTGTCTAAGATCTCAGGTCTCTTCCCATCTCTGCTGGAGCAGCTCCTGGTACCCTGAAGAGTACCCTCAGCCTTCTCACTGGGTCTTCTACCCAGCTGCACCCCCCCCCACTAAGATGGAGAACTGTTGGCCCAGAGGAGCAGGGCTGGAGAGAGACCCCCACCTCCAACACCCCTTCCTCCACTTGGTTGTTCAACTTCTTGTATGCACATAATTCACATGCAGACTCATACTCACATAATTTGTCAATTATGGCAAAAAGCAAAACGATACAATTATGTTTACCTTGTGTTCTGTCAGTGTGCTAACTTGTCACACTTCTACAGCAAGGGGGCTCTCTCTGCCTTTTAAGGGGAAATTTTAATAGGGCTCCACACACAACAATCTCTCACCCAGCTAACTCCTGACCACACCTCACTCACACACCATCACACTCACTCTCTCTCTGGTGACTTGCACAGTCCTGAAGGCCCCTCCCAAGGTGACCAGCTGGCTCCATACCACCATCTACATACATCACAATTCTGTGGTGTGTCCAGGCCTTTGAAGAGGGTTCTATTAATCTCCCCAAGACGGAGATGAAAAGAGAAAGAAAAAGCGATATTGAGGGAGGAAAGGATGAACAGGAAACAATGACTAGGGAGGATTTCAAGGATGGACATCTCGGGTTTTACCTGGTGTAGGTTGCCCTGGCACAGAAGTCCCTGGATACCAACCAGGCCTGGTCCCCCAGCTTCCTGTCTGCCCGTTCAGCATCCTTAGTTTATCATACATGCCGTCTGCGCCCATCTGTTGCTTTTCGCTAGCCAGGTTGCGAAGAACTCTGTTTATTGATGATACCTGCAAATCAAACCAAAGTCAAACCAAATGGTAGCATCCCCTGAAGAAAGCATCATCCCATGTTAAGTCCCCCATCTCCACTTGCCCACCCTCCCCAATCGCACAAAGCATGACCCTCCAGCCACTCAGGGACAATGAATGGATTTTCCCGGGTGGGGGGCCAGGGAGGGGGCATCCTAGAAAAAGTGATAATCACTTTGGGCAAGGAAATCATCGAACTGGGTAGAGATTTGGGGTGAGGTGTGAAGAGAGATTCTTCGTCACTACCCAGTGGCCCTGATGATCTGACTGAGTGGCTGCTTCATTTTGTTAAAAGATTTTAAAAAGAAATAAATAAAAGTTTAAAGCTATTTTTTGGAACTCTTCCTCCCCTCCCCCTCCCCCCCTTATTTCATATGAGGAGAAATGGAGGTTTAGGTGCCTAAAGAAAGGTTTACGCCAGTGGATGTGGAGGATGACACTAGAACATGCTTTTCCTTTTCCTGCTAGATTCATGAGCCTTTCCTGGGTGCTTTTGTCCTCTGCTTTACAGTATGCAAATGAAGTGGGCAAATCCCTGTATTCAACACCCATTTTCCAGATGGTCAAAAAAGGTCAGAGCAGGCGTACACCTCTCACTACCCCCAGGTGCAGAAGAGACATAGGTGGAGCAGGAAGGTGACAGAGATGGAGAGACAGTGGGAGAGAGGGAAAATGGGAGAAGGGAAAGAAAGAGAAGGCTGAGGAAAGCGGGCAGGGTGTAGGGCTGGGAAGGGAGAGTGTTCTCAGTGAACTTACACTTGGTATGTTATCGTTGGTACAGACCCCCTCGGACAATAATCTGTCTCGGATTTCCCAAGCAAAGATGGACGGGCACTCCCGTTTATACTGGGCTATTTTGCTTACAACTTCTGGAGTCGCTACTCTCGGTTTACTACCACCGATTGCCCTGGGTCTGATGGAGCCAGTCTCGTAATACCTGCCCAGAATTTTACTCACACATCCATTGGACACCTGCATATGGGGAAGTGGACAGAAAATCACATTATTAATAATTTCAAGACAAAAATAAAATTGTTTAAGTATGCATTAAACAATGACAAGCTTACGTTTTGATTGTCCAGCACTTGGACTTTTGCATCTGCATGGGTCTATAACACAAAAATATACCTTCAATGGTATGAGAACTTACTGTAGAGAGCTTTTTTTCTTAAAATTACATTTGTAGCCCTAAAAACTACAAATATGATACTTTCAAACAGTTTGAATTTTAAAAAGCTAATGTAAGAGTTTTTTTAAGAAAAAAACTGTTTTACTAAACACTGGAGATGCATCAAAACGAAGTCAGATTAATTTTTTGTGCTGACCTTGCTTAAAGTGATGGTAGGCTTTAATGGTCAGAGTGGGAAAATAAAGCTAAAATGTTACTATGTCGCTTTAAAAAATAAGCCCATTTGGATGGGCTAGAGAGGAGCCAAATAACGTTTGCCTTTTCAAATCAATCTATGTTCTTCATGATGATGAAAAATAGCAATATTTCAAAACTCAAGGTAAGGGCAAGATAGCGAGAGGGTGACTGGAATTATGCCAGTTTATTATTATCACAGTTCATAAACTGTTACCACAATGAAGGTCTTTACCAAATGTCGAAAGGTTTTTTAAAATACAAGCACTTTTTTTTTCCTTCAGCAGATGAATTATCTCATGACTGGCCCAGGTTGAGAGAGGGAGGGGAGGATGGTGGAAGGAAAAGGGAGAAAGGAGAGGCAGGGTAGCAGGTGGGGTGGGAGGATTGGGTGGGTGGATAAGGGTGGGGTCCATAAATTAGCAGCGTTTACAGTAAGAAATGAAGAGAGGGCGCTGAGAGTGGAGGGCCGCAGGGGCGGCGAGTGGGGTGGCGCCAGGAGGATCACCTGCAGAATTCGGGAAATGTCGCACGGCCGGGCCCCGCTGTGAGCGAGCTCTACGATCTTCTGCCGGGTGGAGTCCGGCAGTGGCCGCCCGTTGACAAAGACACCACCAAGCTGATTCACTCCGCTGTGACCTAAAGAAAGGGAGAGGAGAGGAGAGGAAAGAAGAGGGAAGGGGAGGAAGTAAGAGGAGGAAAAAGAGAGGAAGCAGAAAGAGGAGGAGGAGAAAAGGTGGAAAGAAGAGGGAAAGAAGAAAACACAACCACGATGCTCTCTCAGCTCTGCTGCCAACCCCTGCCAACCTCAGCGATCAGGTTCCTGCTATCCATCAAAGAACCGCAACAGGACTAAGCAGCCGTGCAGTGTAGCGGGTAACCCAGCCCCAACCAGCCAGACTCCTGCCCCAGATTGCAGAAGCTTCACAGCGTCAGCCGCTCAGAAACATGCCAAGGAGGAAGAACGCGCCCACCTCACTGCCGCCCTCGCCCCACACAATTGCCCCTCTTCATAAAGACCTAGCGAGCCAGTGAGCCCACATAGTGCAAACAACCAGCTCTCAACCCCCCTCCCGAAGAGCCCCCTCCCCTCCTCAGCGTCACCGCAAACTGGGTTCTACAGAAACCACACTCCAACGGCCAAGGTCTCTGCAGTATTAGACCAGTGGCTCCAAATCCTACAGCCCTTCATACTCCCTGGGACGCCAGTTGTCCAGATACATCTGCGTCACAGTCCAAACTCTGGCCAAGACCTGGCGCGATCACTCGAATTGGAAAGGAGAGAAAGGAGAAGAGAAGAAACACAGCAAATCCGACTGGAGCTCCCCAATCCGGGCTTCCCTCCACTGGGCTCCAAGCAGAGTAGTCCTGCTTCCCAGCCACCAGGGAAGGTCGCCCAGTGGTGTGGAGGGCACTGCCGACCCTGGCCCTCAGCGCTGCCGCTGGACAGATGTTAGTAAAACTCAAAAGAGAAAGGAAAGGTGGAGGAGGGGAAACACACCTGGGTATCCCCCAACCCACCTCTATCTCTACATCTCACAGCAAGGCATTTTCATTGTCTAATCTTAGAGACTGGGGGAGGGAGTTAACCCCTCTCTGTAGCCCTCCTGCCCAGAAACTACAGACATGCAAATAAAACCAATGACTAATTTCAAACTCCTTCAGAAAAAAATGAAAATCTCCCACCCGCAGCCCTGGCTCTAGAAAGCAGACCTCCCAGAAGACGTGGCTCCCGCCTGGCTCGCCTCTCCTGCCTCTCCTCGCCTCTCTTCTCCTTGGACCCTCCTGATAAATTGACTCCAGGAGCCCGTGCTCCTCAGCAATAAATAAGCTCCAAATATAGAAGAGGGGGGAAAATATGATGAGCCTCTCTGACATTTGTCTTTAAAATAAAACTAGCTGCACGTCAAGTTTGAGCTTAATTTCTGGAAATAGGCGGAAGTCGCTCCGGATCATGCATGCAAGGCTAATTGAAAGGATCAGTCGGGGCGCGTGTGGCAGCCTTGTCACTTTGTGACAGTGCTCCGCTCCGGGAAATTGCATCGTCACGACAAACGGGACCGTGATAAAAC
>PVJH01000138.1:36741-265248 GCA_004026705.1 Nesogale talazaci
GGGGGGGGGGGGGGGGGCGCAGAGGGGCAGTCGCGGAAGGGGCCTGAAGTGTTTAGTAAATGCGGAGCCCTCGCAGGTCGCCATTTTAGCTACATTTTATAACTCGCACCATCGCCCTTGCTGCCCTCCAAGGCCCCAGGAGGCTGCTGCCTCCGCCTTTCCCGATTCTTCCACTTTCCCATCCCACGATACCCGAGGCGGTCACCTCCGTGGCCCTCTGGGCTGGCGCGTTCCCACCGAGGCCCCCGGGGTGCTCTCACCCGGCAGGGGGAGGCTGCCTGAGTCTCAGGAGCCAAGCCCGGGGACCGCGGCGCTCCCGGAGCACGTCCGGAGCCACCGGCGAGCGTGAGGGCGTAAGTGTGAGGGCGGCAGCATCTCACCTCACCAGCCCCGAGCATTCGCCAGAGTCCTCATCCACGCTCGGGAGGCGGCCGCTGCGGAGGGACAGACTAACTGCCACTTTTCGGGAACGCAAGTTCCGCCTCCGGGTGTCAGAACCTAGAATCCCTCACCAGGTGTCCGAATACCTCAGGACTCCAGCTTTTCGCAGCTAAGCGGAGGCGCGGTGCTGACAGACACCTGCTTCACTTTGAAGAACCCCAACCGGCCTCTTCTTGCTGGCCCTGGGAAGGCGGGTTCTTGAGCTGGGGAGCCTGCGACAGGGGTCAAACGAACGTGCAAGGCTGAGGTCCCCACCCTTGCCCCCCCTCCCCCCCAGCCCAGGTGCCTCCTCTACTTGTGAGCCTTTCTCCTCTTTTCTTCCACAGCCTGTCCGTCCGGGCTCACCCCGCAGTCCCAAGCTCCGGAAAGCAGAGGCGCACAGCGCCTCTAGACTGTGGCCAGGCGTGGCTGCGAACTGGGGTGCCCACGTCCGTCCTTCATTCCCTGCTGCCAAATGGAGAGTGAGCCAGGGCGCTGCAGGTTCGATCCTCTTCCATTCACATGGCTGGCAAGCTTCTCTCCAAATACCAGGAGGAGAGCTTCAAGAACCATTGTCTAGCTGTGACTTCCAGCAAAGGGATTCACCCTACCCTGGCGGGTCCAACTCTCCAGCGTTTGCCTCTTGCCCCCGACACACTGCTGCCTACAAAGGAACCGAGCTTAAAAACTCTAGATTTGTACATCTAGATTGTACATCACAGCGGCAACCTCTGATTTTGGGTTCCCAGGGAAGTTTGCGTTTCATTTCATCCTTGTGGGATAGTTTCCCTTCTTTCTTTCCACATAGTCTCCCCAGCTCCAAAAGAAGCCAGCAAGGGCACCTGGCTCCCTTCTCCTTCCAGACCTCCTTATCTAAAACAGCGACCAGTTCTAAAGTCCAGGGACTGAGTCCTGAGACCTGTCCTCGAGTCGAGCAGAAGCACGAGGGGCTGTGGGCTTCGCTGCTGGGTGGAGGGAGTATATGTCTCGGCTGGCTCGCCAGAGCGGCCAGGGAACCAGAGCTAAGCGCATCCTGACGGCCTTTCAAAATGACATTGATTGGGACAAGCTGTTCCCAACCCCACTAAGACGTAATCTGCCTGTTAATCGAGGCACTAAGGGGCTCAGCTCGAGTTTTATTAGCGATCGGAGAACAGAGGTGGCAGCGAGGGATCAAAAGCTGAGATCCCAGATATGTGTCAGTGCCGTCTTCAAAAAATGTATTTTCAACTAGGCAACCATTGGGCGCTTTTCATCACTCCCTAACTCAGGGTCACAGATGATGACTTACAAACCCCGAGAGCAGGGATGGACTGGAGCGGGGTGACCCACTTCTAGGGGCAGTGGAGGAGGGGAGAGGCAATGGGACAGAGGAGAGCTGTGAGTAAACTCCACTGAGTTCTACCCTGAAGTCTCAAATTCCTTCCAAGAGGTCAGAGAATGAAAAATAAAGCCACTAGTACCAGCATTCACCTCTCAGGACAGCCCCCACTACACCAGCCCTTCTTGACCACAGAGAGGTGTGGGCCAAGATGCCGCAGCCCAGCTTGTGGGGGTAGTTTCTGCAGAGAGAAAGATTCTCCTCCACTCTCTCCTGCGCTGCCCCTTTATCCCCCAAAGCCATTGGGCTCCCTTTGGCTTTTCTTTCAGAATCTAAAATAAATGGATGTGCACCACCATTATAAAAATGTTAATAGTAACTCATACAAGAATCCAAATTATGTGAGAGGGTCTGGAGGTGGGGGGGCCTAAAAAAAAGGCAAGCCCCTCTGATCACGGAGGGTCTGGGGGAGAAGTCTACAGAGGAGGTCCTTGTCTCGCCCTGGGCGTGAGGCGACGACTCTGGTCAGAGGTAATTATGTCACTGCGTTTTCTTGCCATGACAGCCGAATAAACACAATCTCCAATAAACATCTCTAATGAGGGAGGAGGCCCGGGGATGGATGGGTTTGATTTATGACTGGAGGAGAAGGTCCACTTCCCACTGAGAAGCAGGCAACCTGCCTGACGCCCAGCTCCGGCCTAAGGAGCCTGCAGAGCAGAGGACCCGGGCCCAGGTAAGGTGCGCGGCCGAAGGGCACTTCTCTGATTCCCTGGGATAGGTGGGCTGGGGTCGGTCAGCGATGGAGCCAGGCTGTGGGGTCTCAAGCACTTGTCATCGGTGCCTAAGATCCCAACGTCCCCTGGAGGTGCCCCCAAAAGATCTGGAGAGGGGGTGTCTGAAGCGCGGTTGGGGCGAAGGGAGGCCTGGTCTGGAGCCTCCGCAATGTCTTGGGCAGGTAGGGGGTGGGGGTCTGTCCTTCGTCCGCCTGGTCATCTCTGCCTCTTGCGGCTGGACTCGCAGGACCTTTCCCCCTAGGGCGCACGAATTCATCTAAGTTTGAGGAAGTCCCCGCCCTGACCTACTTCTGGGAAATTTCCAACCCCGGGCTCGGGCCCTGGGCAGCAGCCGGGCGGCCCCGGAGCCCCCGAGCTTCCCGCTGCGGCTGTAGCGCAGCACCCGCTGCAACCCGAGCCGCGTTCTAGCTCAGTGAGAATCGCTAATTGTTAGTTCTTCCGCAGGGAAGCTCAAATCACACGCCCGGGGCCTTGCGCGCTGGCCCGCTCCGCGCGCCGCATTCTTTGGTCCTAGCTTCTTTCCGAGAAACGAACCGCAGCGCGGCCGTGGCGCGGCCGTCCAACCAGCTCCGCTTTGCCACCGCGGGCAACTTCCGCCGCCCCTCGCTTGGCCGGTGGCGGGGCGTTCCCACGAGCGTCAGCCGCCCGCCGTGGGGCCGGTCCACGCGTGCTCGTGGGACTCTTGTCATGCGGACGAGCGGGAGGTGCGACTGGCACCCGGCTCCCGGGTGTCTCAGGCTCTTTAGCGGCTTCCGCAGACAGGAGCTGCAGACCCTCGACCCACCCAACTCACGATCCCCAGGGATTCACTCTGGGGCGGGACAACGCTGCCACCTTTGCGGACAGGCGCGCTAGGCAAAGATAAGACAGCTCCCCAGCCCCAACCCCCCACCCCCCACCCCGCCCAGTGCCAGCCCTCCTCAGTAACTCCCTGCAAACTCTTCGTGTCTCCTTTTAAAAGCCAAACCCCTGGGTCCCTGGCTCCGAAGTGGGGGCGGGGGGGGCGTCACGAGTGGCAGAGCAGCGCCCCGGGCCGGGGGACGGACTGGGCCGGGAGCCTGGGCGGTTACCTGGGAGCGGAGGGCGGGGAGGCAGGTGAGCCGAGCTGCTCCGGTTCCCACACTTCTCACCGCCGTTCGGCAGGGGAAGTGGCAGATCTGACAGCCGCGTTGTACGCGAGGACCTGCCCCAGAGTTTAAATGTCAATGATAAGAAAAGAGGGTGCTCAGGCAGGCGCTAACTTTCCTTAATATCCGAGCCAGCGCCGCCCTCATTGGCTGACCAGCTCACGTGACGTCACGGAGGCCAGAGTTGGGCTCCGCTCGGCGCCCGCGAGCGTTACACCCGGCCGGGGCCGGGCCTCTCCTTCCCTGCGCTGCTCCCGCCGCAGCACGCCCACCGAGTTCTTCCTGGCCAAGTTCTCGGCTGCCAGGCTTCGCAGGGTCCAGCCAGCTCCACTTTCCTTCAGGGCGTAGATCAACTCTCAAGCAAACCAGCCCTGCGGTGTCTGTTCCCTCCACCCCACCCAGCAAGCGGTCCCAGGAGACCAGTTGCCCAGGCAGAGTTGCTTTATCAGAGGGAGCCATGCCGGAGGACGCGCCCCAGGAGTTATTTTCATAAAGAGTTGAAGACGTGATGGGTACCGCAATCAGGCCCTTGCGCCCCTCTCCCCCCAAGTCCCTGGCTAGGGCTCAGGGGAGAGGGCGAGAGGCCTCCAAAACCCTAGCCAACTCCGCTGAGGTCTCTGGAAGTGAACCCAGACTGGTCCGGAAAGGCTCCAAGCAGGAAGCAAGTGCAGGTGGTTTGTTCTCTTTGGCTTGGGGGGTGTTAAGCTTGACCTACGGAAAGAAAGTAAGAAAGCCCCAGATTTCAAAGTCAAGATTCCCCTTCCCTAGGCTGCAGGATCACCGACAGTAACCTGGTGTTCTGTGCCTGTCTCTGTGTCCCATTCACAACCACTGCGCACTGCCACACAACTAAGCTTAGCTGGGCCAGGCCATCCTGCTGTCCTTCTGCTGTCTTCCCCAGCTGGACCAGGCCTCAGTTCCCAGGACCCTCCCCTGCCATTCGAGGTTTGAACGTGAAAGTAACAGAACTTGACCCCAGAGGGGAAAGGGACCTTAATAAAGTGACAGGAGGATAGGGCTTGCAGAAACTTGGTGGAGACCCAGACCAGGTGAACTGGAACTAGTGTCCAGCGGGGTGGTTCCCAGGGCCACCTTGCTGGGAGGGGAGCAGCCAGAGTTAAGCCGAGCACAGATGGCCCTCCAGACTGAGCGATCCCTCTCCCGCCCCCGGCACACCTGTACAGGCGCAAGTCTTCGCAACCAGTTTCGAGGCAGCTCCAGGCAGCCTGGCTGTGGCTCTTCTTGGCCAGGCCAGCTCCCAGCCAGACTCATTACTTCCCCCCCCCCCTTGCACCGTTGAGACCACACGGGCAGGGTGAGCGTCAGGAGGAGAGAGGGAGCTGGTTGATGGACAGATCCCAGTGGGGTGGTCTTATTTACAAACGCCCCCACCCTTATGCTTTCCACACGCTCTTCTCCCTCCACCACTGCGTCCTCTAAATCAGGGCCAGGAAAGATCTGCTTCCACATATCCACACCGGCCACCCTAGTCCAGACTGGGACAAGCTTGGTTCTACACGGGAGAGGAATTTCAGGCTTTTCTGGAGTTTCTGTGCCTCCCCTAACAGCCCTGGTGACCTATTTTTTTGGTTAGCAACTAGCCGCTCACCCTGCAGCCTTCCAGAAGTCTTGCCACCTCCCCCACTCCTCCTTCAAGTGTGGGCTGTGGATAAGCCCCAGACGTAGGCTTGCAGGTACCCTGCGTCTGTCCGTTGCCCTTTCTCCTCTCACCCCTTCCCTCGAGACCAGGAGGCGGCTAGGGCTTGTTTGGAGTCCAGGCCATTAAGTGCGGTGGATCCCTGCAACCCAGCAGTGTGCTCGAGAGCTACGCTGGAAACGCCACGGACCCCGCCTGCTTATCTGCCTGTCAATAAAGGGCGCGCTTGGGCGTTGGCAGTGAGGCCAGACCTGGGTCTTCGGAGCTCCAGGCCAACACAAGAGCCTCCCTCATGTGTCCCGGGGCACAGAAGGAAGGCAGACAGGTGGGAACCTGTCCCTGGGTTGACTCTAGGAAGGGGACAGATTGACTCATTTCTGCTGACCCTGAGGAGCCAAGAGACACTCCTCTAACCTGAGGCGGTGGCCAGGGCAGGGGAAGGCTATGTTCCCACTCCTGCCAGGAGTCTCCGTGGGGCTGCCTGGGCTGGCCTCCTGTGGTGCCCAGCCTTCAACTCTTGGCATGGGCTGATTGGGCTCTAGGCCTTACCAGTCAGCAGGAGGGATAGAAGGGCACCCCGGGTGGTAGAGGAGGTTTCTCGAAAAGCCCTATGTCCCTTCCGCCTGCTCCCAAGCTCCGAGTGTGACCTGAGGTGGGCTGTAACAGTCAGGTGCAAAGGGCCAGGCAAGCATAAGAAATCCTCTTTCCTCCAGGCTGCCTCCAGCTTGGATTAAAGCAGCCTGCAAATTCCAGACACCAGGGCCACCCAGAGTTCTGGTCCTCTTCCTCTGCAGTCCAGTCACAAGGACTGCCTGGTCATCCAGTTCAGCGCAGTGGGCCAGCCCAGAGCCTCTCTTTCAGGCAGCTAGGCAAAGTGGGAAGTTGAGGGGGAGAGATTTGAGGTAGAGATGATGGACAGAGGGGTGAGATAAAGTGTGTGTGTTTTTGGGATGTGTGGTGGTGGTGGTGAATCAGACAGTTGAGCTTGGTCGGAAGAGAACCAACAGAACCAGAGAGGGGCACCCAAAAAAGGCCACTTTTGACTTGCACTATAACTGAGATCTGTTGTTCTTGATTAAGGTATGTGTTCTCTCCTCTCTCTCTCTCTCTCTCTCTGTCTCTCTCTCTCTTGCCCATCTCTGTCTAACTACTTTGTGGTGCAGATAAAGGGTCCTCTGTGTTTGCCTGTCCATCTGAGGAACCTATGCTCAAGGTTGGAAATTGATTCAGTGTTTGTCTTTTCATGGAGAACGGCCTTTTGTCCGCCAAGAATTGAAAAGTAGATTTTTTTTTGTTGTTGTTGTTTGTTTTTTTGGGGCATCACTGCTCTCCGGTGGTGGGAGTAGGAAGCCCAGTCCCACTGCTGGAATTGAACCTCTGTCCCAGTGGGCCGCAGTCCCGCGCACAACCACTATGCCACCGGGGCTCACCCCAAAAAGTAGATTCTTTTTAACATAAAGATTTCGTTTTTATTTTGCTAAGTCTGGATGATAAAGTGTCTTGCTAAAATTTTGTTTTTTTAAAATTAATCTCAAGTGGGTATTAATTTAAAGTCATTTAATAAAGCTTTTCCATATTAAAACGAATGGCTAGGGAGGAAAAAGTTCTCAGCTGAATGAGAAAATCACGGTGTATATTTGTGTGTCATTTCAGCTAGCTGGACTGGTCAGAAATGCACCTATCAGCTGAGGAATTTAATGCACCGGACAGAGCATGTGGCTCCTACATTTCCACCCCCTCCTTTCCTCCCATGGAGGACTTTTACTTTAAATCAAAACTGAAGGGAGAGTGTCAATTTGAGTGCCCAAAAGGGAAATATTTATCAAAGATAATATATTTGCTATTTCTCTACCCTCTTCTAAAGGGCGGCATGATGGCACAATTATATGCAATCCTCTGGGTTCTCTGCTACTCAATTATTTTTCTGCTCATTCAAAGAAATATTTAGCTTCATCTCACTCTTCTGTTCACTCTACTGCACTGTAAAGAAGAAAAATAAGTTTTCTTGATGGTTTAGGAAATTCTTCAAATCTTCAATTTAGAAAAATCTTCAAATCTTCAGTTTGCTTTTCCACAAAAACAACTCTATTGCAATTAGTTCCAGAAGACTCTGCTTCTCCTGTCGTTGGAAGCATTTCCATAGTCACTCAGATTTCTTTCTTTCCCGTGTGCGTGGAGAGGAGACATTGGCTGAATTCCCTGGGGGTGATTGGATGCAGTTCGCTGAAAGTAGACAGGCACGTCCTGGATGTTAGAAATTCACTTTTTCTCAACGTGACAAGGCCGGCTTCGATCTACAATTGTATTTGAATGGGCAATGAGCGGAAAGATCTCTCATCATTAAGCTGGCTTCTATGTTAGCAAAATAACCAGAACCTTCATTTGCACACAAATGCTCATAAAACTCAGATTCCTGGTAACTCTTTAATAAAAAGGGATGGGTGCATAATTTAAGCTGGAGGTGAGAAGTGTGTGGGGGGGGGAGGGGTGAGGGGGAGAAGAAAGAGGGCCTGAAAGGAGTTCCCAAACTTCCCCCAAAGATCCATGTGATCAAGTTGACTTTTTTACTTTAAATCTTAAATAAGATGTGAGTTGTAACAAGAGGATTGGCACTTACTCCGTGACCCTTATAATTGGATTAAATATAGACTGAGACGTACAAAAACACACCAAGATTGACACCTGCCAACTGGACTTCCTTATGATTGATTGTGATGTTTCGTGCTGGCAACAATAATGAAATAAATTGTACGGATAAAACAGCACATTTGTCATTTCCGTGCCATGAGTGAGGAAGTCAACGAGTTAGGCAAGCTGTTAGCTGACAGGCAAGAGCAGGAGGCAAGCTAAAGAGATAAATAAGGATTCCAGGCATTGACAGGACAAATTATAACTTGTCACAACCTTTTTAAATTCAGAAGTTTTCAATTAACATATATATTGCTATTACATATAAGATAAGGGGGTGCTGAGGTAAACACTCTAGGAGCACAGAGACACCCCCCTCCCCTAGAACCAAAGGCTTGGGTGCAGGGGGGTCTCTATTCTGGCTGTATTTTTGAACCCCAACCCTAGCAAGCCTGAAAGGGCAACCTCCACTTAAGGTAAGCCAGCAGTGTGAAGTCCCTGCAGGGCTCAGTAAGGTGGGTGAGACCATGTTACCCTGGGGAGTGACTCCTTTAGCTTGGACCAACAGCTTGGGACCACAGTAACCTTTCTTTCCAGAAGCAGATCAGAAAGAAGGGAGCCTTATTCCAAGTCTGTTAAGAGGAGGCCCCCTGGACCCCCCACTCCTCTTCACCCTGTAGAGGGCAAGAACTAGAGGGTAGAGGTGAATCTTTTCAAGTTCCAAGTCTTGTTCTTAAGAAGGAAACTTGAGTTTCTGGGTCCAAGCTAATTGGATCCAATGACCTCAGTTGGGGGACACACCTGAGCAGCTGAAAATCTGGTGTGTTCCAAGGCTGCTTCTAAGCCAGGGACTCATGGGCTCAGTGTCACCCAGAAGACAATTGCAAAACCACCCCTCTTTGTCCTACCCAAAGTGAAGGCTGCCTTTTTTATTCATCCAGTTCCAATGAGGTCCTTCTTGGCCCATGGGTCAGGGTGAGCCCACTGGTAGGTCCCTTGGGTGACTTGAGGCTATTCAAGGAGTATTAGGAGGTGCAGGGAGCTGGGGTTACAGAGGCGAGGGGAGGCTCCCAATCCTGTCCTGCTGGCCCTCAGCTCAGTTGGATATTAGTGGAGGTTGCTGGAGACTACAATGGATGAGGGTAAGAATGTGAGTGGACAAAAGTGTAAACTCCTTAATCACTCTGTTTTAAGGCTCCCCAGACCCTGATATAGAATCTGGAATTAACAGGTTCTGTTGATACTCTCAATCCCTGTTTCAATACATGGCCTTGACTGCCGCCAAACTCCAGTATTCACCGAAAGTGTGCTGAAGAAATGGCCTCAGCGCTGAGGCCTCCTGCCATCCAAGTCCGAGGCTGCTGAGAGGAAAGCTGGGCCCAGGTGGGAGAAAAGAGTACAGAAAAAGACCTTTCTTCACGGGTCGAAACTTGAGGCCAGGAGCTCGAGACCACCGGAAGCCACTCGGGTCTAATTCCCGGCGGGCTGAAGGCGCAGCTGCGGACGTCACCTCGCTCCCTTGTGCGCCACCCCACGACTGCCTCGCCTCGCCTGCCCTCCCCTTCGGCTGCAGCCCAGCATCGCTGTGTGCTAGGCGCTGGGAGCACCGCCTTGTCCGCACCGCCACCAGCGCCACCAGCACTCCCCGAAAAAAACGTAGCAACCCCCAAACCTCAGAGCTTCTAGACTCAACCACTTGGTGCCTGCCACCAAATTAAACCCTGCTAGTGTTCAGATGAATCTTTGCAAAGACAGAGATCGAGAGAAAGGGGAGGGAGAAAAAAGGAAACACACACACACACACACACACACACACACACACGCACGCACAAAGTTACTCGGAATTAGTTGGAAGCGGCCGCATTCCCCAGCGACCGCAGCTATTAACATTATAATCTCAAACGCCATTTTTTATGTAACACTATTGTTAGTAAATCAACTCCTCAGGTCCTCAGAGACGCTGACCCCTGGCAATTCAGTGAAAGTGTAATTATCTCCCCAATCTTGGACAGATTTAAGAGATTACATTTCAACTAAATCTATATCGATGCTAATTCCCCCCTCTACCCCCAGCCTGCAGGTGCTAGGCCCGGGAAATGGCGTCCGGCCCCAGCAGAACGCTTCACAAAGAGCAGAGGGCTTGCTGCGCGCAGGGCCAAAAGAAATGAAGCCCCACATAAAATTACACCTATTTTTTTTGATACAAAACCTGGTTCTTATATAGCAAAGTTAAACAAAGCAGCTATGCTAAATTAGCGTTACATAAAGGCGAGTTTAATGCTCGGTTACAGTCAACTGGTGTATCTCTGATGGCTAATTGTCTATCAAAATTAAAGAGAAAAGAACAAATGATTCGTTATAAGAAGGTGTTAAAAGCCTCAACAAAAGGACATTTCACAAATATAATATCGGCAGCTCGGGGATTGCCCGCGGGGCTGTTCAGGCCCTGGCCCCGCGCGGTCATGAGAAGTGGGGTGCGGGGTGCTATTTGCCTGGCAAGAGCTCATTTCCTCCCAAATAAGTATAATAAAAACCCGAGAGGCGATATTAGTGTAAAGATCGGGATTAGTTCTAATCTGCATGGTGGACTTGGGCTTCAAAGGCGACCCCTACTCTCGGCTCGGGTTGGGGGTGGCGGGCCCTTTGCGATTCCTGAGGGTCGCACCGCCAAGGAGTCCACACGGAGCTGGGACACTTGCAGCGAAAGAGAGCGAGCTCGATGGGTCCCTGCTATCCTCCGCCTTCCCCGGCGGGAGGAGCCGGTCGGGGTTCTCCCCAGATTCTCCGAAGCGGCTGCACGGTCCAGCACGTGCCTTTCAGACGCGTGGCGCTGGCCTCGGGGGGCGCAAGCTGCCGCCACCAGCCCACCCTCTAGGTTGGGAGGATGCAGAATATAATACAATGGCCCCTTTCCCCGAGGCGATCCTCGATCTTGATAAAGTCGGGGAGGGATTCCTGGTTCAAAGCTAATGAAACCCGAAAGCAATCCCAAGGCGCGCGCCCGGCGGACGCAAGCAAATTCGGGCCCGCGTCGCCGGCTCGCCGCGCTCTCCTCGGCTGCCCGGGCCGCCAGGGTTCGCTCCCTCCGCCTCGTCTCTGGTAGACAATCTGAGGCTGGGGACGCTGGGAGGGGGGCGGGGGGGGGGCGCGCTGGGGGGACATAGGGGCACCTGAGTGGGGGAACGGGTGGAGCCGGAAACAAATCAGGCAGCCCGAGCAACAAACCGTCTGGAAACTGGACCCACGGAGCCGCCAGAATGTACTTTCTTATCATGGACGACTTGTGTCCCAAAGAAAGTGTAGGGAGGATCATTGAAATGATCACAGTTCACTGCTGCCCGGCTTTGAATATGCACAACCACATCATGACATCCCCGCCAGACAACAAGTTGAATGTCCGCGATCCGACTGACTTCGGGATCCCTGCGCCAGACCCCCGGACAACGCGGCACGAATGGCGACATCTTGCCTGCGGCTGGAGGGGTCCCTTCCCGGGCCCGGGTGGGAAGGGGCTGGTGTGCGGGGTGGGAGCAATGGCTGGTTCCTCCGCCTTTCAAGACACTGCTTCTGAACATCCCAGCAAGCGGTGGATCGAGAGGAGGCGACAGAATTGTCGTCAAGGGCCACTTTGCCCGACGGGATTGTTGGCGATGGCGCTGGACTTTCGCTGGGGCTTTCGAACCTGCGCGGGACCGGTCCCACGCTCCACGCAGCCAGGTCGAGGCCAGGAAGAGCCCAGACTGGGCCAAGGTGGCTCTCAGGCACTGAAATGTCCCCTCCCTGCCCTTCCCTGGTCCTGGCCCTCCCTTTCAGCCCCCGCGTCCTTCTCCAGGCTTCCGGGCCCGAGGCTGACGCGCAGCGAGCGGCTGGGCGACTGCATGGGCCCCGGCGGGTTTGACCGCAGCATTGGCCTTGATTTCTTCTCAGCCTCCCCAGCTTCCCCCACGCCCCGTGGCTTCCGAGGGGAGTGAAGGGAGCGGGGGTCTCTGGGCGCCGCGCAGCCTCGTGCGCTCACCTGCGAAAGCGGCGGGGGCAGAGGCCGTGGGCGAGGCTAGGTGGGGGTGGGGAGCCGGCGTGGGCGCGGACCCAGGCGGCCGCTCTGCGCAGGCGCTGCTCAGGCCCCCCGCACCCTCCCCAGGCGCGGGGTCCCGGGGACAGACCCCACGGCCCTCTCCACGCAACTCCCGCCTCAGGGAAAAAAAAAAAAAAGACCATCTGGTAATTGTCTTTCTTTAGATCTTCCCTTAATTATGCTTTTAATTAAAGACGGTTCAAGGCACCGGACCACATGAAGGGCAGTAATTACAAATTACATTACAAACCCGACAGATGTAGCGGGATCTGCTGGGAAAAAAAGGACCGGCATAAAAATTTCACTAAACTTTGGGAGAAATTAATCGGCGGCCTGGAGAACAGAAGCGCAGTTTGTGATGAGGTCGGCCCCAGCCAGGATTTAAGTTTTGTGTCATGATTGTTTTCATATTTCTTTGACGTCTATTGATTTGGAGGCAGCTGCAGGGCTTTGTCACAGGAGAGAAGAGCAGTCACAATATATTAGCTTGATGGCATAACTCGAACGAGAGAGGCAAGGGGAGCCAGAGTGACTAGGGCGCACGTGACCCCGCCCGGGGCCGCCTGGCCCGACCCTCCCATTAACTTGTTCTCATAGGAATAATGGGGCCGGACGGCCGGGCACTGTCAGACCGGGCTTTTCGAGCCAAAACGCGGGCGGCGGGAGTTGCGCCGCTTGGGCCCGAGAGGCTGGGATGGGCTCTGGCCCCCTCGTCTGGCCCCGCGGAGCTCAGTGGCCACTTCTGGCCTCCAATTCCGCGTCCACGTCGAGGGATGCCGCACAGCGAGGCCCAAGCTCTGCCGGGAGTCCCCAGACCCAGGCTGCTCCTACCCCCCACCCTAGTCCGTCTCCGAGGCTTCGCACCCGTGGTGGTGGCGGCGCGGCTGGAGGACCGGTGGCCAGGAAGGAGCCGGCCCGGCCCCACCCTGCGTGAGCGCGTGTCCGACTTGTTCCGGAGCTGGCTGCAAGCGGTGAACCCCAAAGGGAGACGGTGGTTGAGTGGTTTCCACCACTAATCATCCCCTCGCTGGCTGGCGCCTCTCCCCCACCCACCTTGGCCTCTGCCCAGCCTCGAACACGCTTCCATGCCAGAGTAGGACTCCCTGCGAGCGGATGGCTGCACTGGATGGGAAAAGATCTCCGTGCCCACCACTCAACTCTCTGTGACAGCGCACAACCTCGGGGAACACGCACGGACCATTACTCACGCCCACCGGCGGCGACGCGAGGACCCAGGCTTTCTGTTAACCACGTGCGTCCCGAAATTGACATGTCACTCATTTTGACGTGGAATTCTGCTCACGCACCTTCCCGTAAGCAACGTTCACCGGAAAGGTATGTGTGTGTGAACCACGCCTATGAGACGTTGGCACGGAAACTAAGAAGAGGACTGTCCTTGTCCGTGACCCCGCAGCTTGCCACCTGTACTCGCCCCCTAGGGAAGAAGGAACGTTTTCTTTTCCATTGGTCCTCTCCGGGTTTCTCTTTCCCTTTGAGGTACAGTCTCTGGGAGGAATGTAAATATTTTGACTAGCCCTCTGCAGGGGCCTTTTAAGCACCAGGCACAATCATTTGTGGGATACTGTAGCTCATACCTCCAAACTTGGACGTCCCCTTTTGTTTTGATGAGGAAAACCAGTGGACTGGGCTGACCTCTCAATTCCCTGCTTGTCTTATGAGGTGGAGCAAACCCTGGTGGGGGTCTGAATTTTAAGGACTTTCCCCGTCACTGTGACGTTTCAATTGCTTGCAGAGGAAGGACAACAAACCGTCTAATCGACCTCCTCTGGTGTTGTGGCAAGATCCAACTTGCGCTCATTTTCATGTTTACCTCCTTCTGCCTTTGTTGCGGCCGGGTTCGTGTGCACGGAAGTGGGAGGACAAGGCTTAGAAAAGTTTAAGACGCACACTGTCCAGCGTTTCTGGGTACAGTGTACATGGGGGCTTTGCTTTTTTTCTGTTTGGGGCAGTGGATCCCAAGCAGGTAGGTTGAGACGGAATGCAGAATTCAGAGAAAGTAAAGTGAGGAGGCTCCCTGAGTTTGGGTGTTGCACACACTGTGAAAATACACCATGAAGGGAAAGTGCCTGGAGGTAGGCTGCCTCCCTGAATGTGCCTGTTGAGAAGAATGGGCCCTCCGTACAATGCATCACTGAATAAGTATTGGTTCAGGAATGTGCCACCAGGCTGCAGACGGTGTTGTGACTGTGATTTTATGCTCTCAAAATCTTTGTAAACACAGGGTTGGTATAAAAACACGTGGCATACAGACTGCTTTTAATTGTGGCTCCCGTGGTAATAAGTTACCCTTACTTATTAAATACCCACCCAATGAGGTAGTGTGGCCATTTAGGGCCTGGATGCTCTAGAGGAAACCCATATATTCTTTATTGCCTGCCTTAAACAGAGCCTTAAAAAAAATCAAATAGTCTATGTTTATGACAATTAAGGTTGACAATTTGTTTTGTTTCTAGCACATTCTTTGTTAATGAAGTTCATGCACAATATTGAGAATTTAATACAGGATTTTCCATATGCTGGCAAAACTGCCTCATGGCAGAGAAAAGAAGAGTTGTTGGAGCTGTTTGTAATTTTGCTTTTGCTTTTGTGTGTGTGTGTGTGTGTGTGTGTGTACTTGAAAGAGTCTGGAATTTTCAGCTGGTATCCTACTCTCTCTTTCTGGTTCTATGAGAAGACTCACCCATGCTTTGGTTTCCCTTGCTGACTTCATAACACTCATGTGTGTTCTACGACTTTCAATACATAAAAGAATTATTGCTTAGAAAAGTAGGCTACTACTATATATCTCCTTGTTCCCTTCTTACAATCTGCTCAGAAGCATTTGTTTATTTTACAAATCCCACTGCAACGATTCCCTCTCAATTCCACAATGAAAGGAGTGGCAAATGCCATTCTATCTAGAGGAGCTCAATCACTGAGAACATAAAGATTTTATTCAAAGCCCCCCCTCAAATATCTTTTTGAACTTGGAAACAAAACTAGGTTGGAGGCACCACCAGCATATACCCTCAGGACCAGATGATGCGACTTGAAGCAGGTGACTTTGAGGTTCATTTCAAAAACAGAAGACTTGCGTGGAAGTAGATGTTCCTTAGAAACTAACAGGCTACACTGGACCTCTGAGCAATGACACATTCCATGCTCACAACCCCCTCTGATTGGCAGGCAAATTCCCTCTCCTTTTCTCTCCTCCATTACTTCTGTGCAAGGGAGTTGAATCAGAGAGTGGTCTGCAACTTCTTGTCTTTAGGGACTTGTTGTGGCCTTCCCACATTCTGGAAAGCTCAGAATCTTGGAATTGGTGGAAGGATTACAGAGAGCCACACACATCATTCTCCCACTAATCCATCTGGGCGAATGCAGTATTGATAACAACCTTTCTGCTGCTTGACAGTCTCAAACCATTCAAATGAGAGCAAATAACAGGAATTTGGCATTGGAGGTGGGGATAAAGTAGGGGCAATTGGTGTACAGACTTTTAGGTTGAAAGACATGCTATCTATTCCCAAATCATACAACCAATTGCTGAACAGTTTCCACCCAATTCTTTGGGAGTGATTTTCCCCTCACTTTTGCTTTCTATAGTATATTTGGACTGAGAAACAGATTCACCCATTACCACAATATCCCACTTTGTTTCTAGGAGAAACTTTGTTTAGTTTCTTGAATGTCATTGCTTCAGCTTGCTGTTTTTTCTCTGCTTGATGCCAGTGTGCTAAGGAAGCACATTTGCTTTAGATAATAAGAATCAGGGATAAGACAGACATGATGCTGACCAAACAAGGACTGGGAATCCAGTTTGAGAGCTCTCTGATAACCAGAGCCACAATTAGATCATTGGTAGGTCAAGCAAAAATCTAAAGATAAAATCACTGTCAGTTTTCTGTCTTGGTGACAGACAGAGGCCCACCAGAATCATATCCAGTAAACCCTGTTATCAACTACTTCATTGTTCTCGATGAATTCGGTTATGCTGTGGGTCAAATCATGTCCCACCTCCATAGAGATGCTTACAACATCCTTCACTTTGACACAAACATGTCACAAAGTTTGACACAAACTTTGAACAGACCAACATGCTAACAATGACAGCTGTCTAACACCTGAATGGTCTTCCTGGTAAGGGGAGGTGAGTGGAGATGCTGGGAATGGTCCAACAAAATCTGAGATGCAATAGAAGCAATCTCTACATCGAAAGGATGCTTTGGAAAATTGACCTACTTCCCAACTTTCTGATCAGGATCAACTTAATCAAGGTTACTCCGGGAAGATATATTTTATCTATCTGGTTCATTTGTTCAATAACTTTAACAGGGTTGCTTTTGTTGTTGTTCAACTATTTTTCAAACCTCATTTGTAAAACTGGGGAAGGTTTACAGAATAGATCATCAGTTTTACATTCAACAATTCATATGCATTTTGTTTGTTTCTTATGAGTTCTACTTCCTCTTGCTTCCTGCTTCTGTTTCTCCTTTTTAAATAACCCTTCTGACTTTTGTTCCTGGGTAAATCCTGGCCTTTTGATTTTCAGTGTTTGGTTTCTCTAAGGTAAGTATAGTTGACAAGTGTTTTTATTCCCCTTATAGACTAGCTTACCTCTTTGGCTGAAAATTGAGTCACGAGGGTAAAGTCCGCTCTGGACCTGAACAGGGTCTAAAGGCCATACTCTGAGGGAACTATTTTATCCCTCATTTTTCTCCCACTCTCTGCAGACCCATTTCAGGGCAGTTGGTAGTGGTAGCTAGGTACCATTCATTCTTTTGGTTTCAGGATTGTGGAGACTCATGTTGGCATGGTCCATCACTTCATTGGATTGATTGTTCTCCTGTATCTTTCCATCATCATTACATTTCATAGAGTAGAAGAGATTCATAGTTGACCCTTTGATGATTCCTCACAAGCATGCAAGACCCCTATCCCTGCTCATCAAAGTGATGGTTTTCAGGTTTTGTTTTTTTTTTTTTTTAGTTTTTTTAGGCATCTCTGCCTGATGGTGGGAGTAGGAGGCTCAGCCTTTGCTCCTGTGAGCTGGAATTGAACCTCCATCCCAGTGGGCCACAGTCCCGTGCACAACCACTGCGCCACCGGGGCTCAGCCCCAAAATGATGTATGTTATGTCAATTGACCTTTGTGGTCCTGAGTCTGTGATTCTGAGGCCCCGAAACTCAAGGTGCTTGGTATGGTCTAAGAAGATTTCCTAAGTTTGCTGCTTGTACAGTCCCCCACACGCATGACCATCTTTGCAGTAAAGAAATGAACATTTGTGTGGTTCAGAATTCTAAAGGTTAAGAAAAGGTGTTATAAAAAAATCCTCTTCTAATCTTTCACCCACTTATCTAGTAGTAATCCTTTGGAAGGAACCAATGTTACCAGTTTTTTTGTGGACCAAGTCCACCTTTGTCTCGTTGATTCCAACTTACATGGACCTCGTAGGACAGAGTAGAATTGCCCGCCAGCTTCCTAAGTCTGTAAACCTTTACAGAAGCTGATGGCCACATCTTGCTCCTTGGGAGGAGGCTAGTGGGTTTGAACTACCAACCTTTTGGTAAGTAGTCAAGCACTTTAACCACTGGGCTGCCAGCACTCTTCTTGTAGACTGAAAACCAAAACCCCCTGCCACTGAGTCTATTATGACTTATACAGGAGAGAGTCAAACTATTCCGTAGGGTTTCCAAGTCTGGAAATATGTTTAAAAATCATTTTATTGGGGGCTCTTACAGCTCTCATCACATTCCATCCATCCATTGTATAAAGCATATTTGAACATATGTTGCCATTGTCATTTTCTAAACATTTACTTTCTATTTGAGCCCTTGATATCAACTTCTCTTTTTTCTTCCCCTCTCCCCTCAACCTTGTGACCCCTTGATACATTATAAATCATTATTATTTTTCATATCTTACACCAACTGCTGTCTCCCTGGATCTATGTTTCTGTTGTCTGTCCCCCTCGGGTAGGGGTGAGAGGTGCAAGGTAAGATGCATTGAAGAGAGGGATCAAGCCATTGAGGTAGCTTACACACTTTTCAATATCCACAAATTGGCCTGACTCATGATAATCATGTTTATCCGAGAAGAATTGTGCTCCACTGGGTTTTCAATGGCTGATTTTGTTAGAAGTAGATAACACAGCCTTCCTTCTGGGGAGCCTCTGGGTGAATTTGAATTTCCAGTCATTCAGGAAAGGAGCCCTGGTGGTGTCATTGTCATGTGTGGGACTGCCAACCGCAAGGTCAGCAGTGGGAAGTCGCCATCCAATCCATGGGGGAATGATTATGACTTTCTACTCCTGCAGAGTTACAGTCTTGGAAGCCCACAGGGGCAGTTCTCCCCTGTCCTTTAGGTTTTCTATCCTGTAGGTTGGAATCTACTCAATGGTAGTAAGGAGAACCTTTCAGTTAGGAACTGCTTGCTTAGATTGTTTGGGCATCATGGGCTAAAATGGCTTCTAAGACTCTTAAATATAGAGATTCTCTTTGTGATTCTCCTAACAACCCTATGAGGTCGGTGTAACTTTCCTGCTCACCTCCCCACTTCACAGACTGTATAACAATCTCGAGAGCTTAGATCACTTTCCTCATAAGGTCTCAGCTGAGGACTAGCAAAGTCCTAAGCACCATCCTAAGCACTTTTGCCTTTAGGCTTTATCTCATATCACACCAAATGATGAAATGTGTCAAATCTTCAATATGATTCTTTTTGTTTTGTTTTTGATTTGTTTTTGTTTTGGGGGGCATCACTGCCCTCAGGTGGTGGGAGTAGGAGGCCCAGCCTTTGCTCCGTGGAGCTGGAATTGAACCTCCGTCCCAGTGGGCCGCAGTCCCACGCACAACCACTACGCCACTGGGGCTCAGCCCCAATATGATTCTTTACTATTAACTCTTTTGATAGAATTTTTCACTAAAAACGAATGACCGAAAAAAAGATAGATTTTCTTGAATTACTTAAAATTTATTGCATCTATATATTATAATGTAAGAATTCAGGGACTGAGCCCCGGTGGCGTAGTGGTTGTGCGCGGGACTGCAGCCCACTGGGACAGAGGTTCAATTCCAGCAGTGGGGCTGGGCCTCCTACTCCCACCACCGGAGAGCAGTGATGCCCCCCGCCAAAAAAAAAAAAAAAGAATTCAACTGTAGCTGTTATACATGATCTTTTTTAGCCATGTAAGCATTTACATTTGTTAAAACTGACTTTATAGATTTTCTCTCTTAGAGTTTGGAACTACAGATTTTTAGGGAATAAGGCAAGTGGGGATAGAATTCAAATATCTCTTCAAGACCTTGAAAGAGCTTAGAGGTTTTAAATTCTGTACCAGAGGTACTTGCATAAGCTAGGGAATGGATAAGCTTGAAATAATAATAATAATAATAAGTTGGCCAGTGGTAATCCAGTGGCTTAAAGAAGATATACTTGTTATTTTTTTCAGACAGTTAGAGGCATCATTTTAGGGTAAAAGACAACTCTGCTTGATGTGTTTATTCAAACACACAGGTCCTTGTCTCCCTGAGGCTATTGCCTTTGTCTCTGTGCATCACAGGCTCTGTTCGCTTTCCCCTGGGAAGGGGAAAGAGCATTCAAGAGGTGTGTCCATGGTCTTGAGGTTTACCACGGAAGTTGTAAATATGCCTGAAGCTCATATTCCATGATCTAGAGCTTAGTCAATGTCCCTCACAAACTATTAGGAGAATTGGGGAATGCAGAGAAAGAAAAGGGTATTGAGTTATATGTCAATAAAGCTGTTCACAAAAGTGGAGGGAAAGAAATAGAACACATTCAGATTGGGAGGATGGTGCAGGAGCTGGCTATTTCATTGTGTGTACTTGAGATTGCTGTGGGTGGAGCCTACCTGATGGCACCTGCCAGCAATATCCATCTGAGTTGACCTCTCAGCCTTGAACTAATAGGACTTCTGCAATCTATTGTTTTCATTAGATCTCATTTTTCAAGACATCCTAATGAGATGAAGGCAAGTATATTACTTGGAGAATTTACTTGGAGAACTTGTCTCTAGCCAACCACTCATAGCAAACGTAAGTTTAATATGCATTCTTTGGAATACACTTATGCATGTACTTATAAAAAGTAAAGGATATCGATCTATTCATCCCATTGCACAATGCAGCCAGAAGACTGTTATAATAACCCTGGTGAGAGCCACTGATTATGACAGTGGGTATTTTGAATAGTGGTTGGATTCTGGGAATATTCTCAAGCATTTCCTAATGGATTGATATGGTGAAGTGAAGCACACACACACACACACACACATTCCCATTTCTTCAAAACCTCCCCTGGTGTATCACCTAGGAACCCTTAATCCAGTTATTGTTTCTATAGAGTCACTCACCCTGGGTTTCATATTCTGAAAACCATACTAAACACATAACAAAGAGTTAAGAAGACTACCAACAATAATAAAATGCAACAGAGATAAACATCAGTTTGAAAGAAAACAGAAAATACTAAAAACTAGAGCACACTCAAAATGTATGAAAAGGAAGATCCAGTGAGAAGGTGCTGGATTTTAACCTAGTTCCATCTGTCACAACCCAAAAAGACATTCCTCAATGTGGCAACTCTATGTCTCGTTAAGAGAAATGGGAAAAATGATTAAGTTAAAGAGTTGAACAGGAAATTTCCAAAGGCAGCTTCAGAAGACAATAAAGTTGTACAGTAAGGGCAGTAAAGTAGTAAGAGGAAATGTCCAAAGACCTAGAGTTAGAAAACTGAAAAGGAAGACCATTCTCAGTATATCTTAAAACAAAAGAACTGAAGAAGACATTCAAGCCTTAGTTGAAATATTGAAAGAGTCTATTGGCAAAATACAGAATGATGCAGGAAGCATCAAGAGAAGACGGGAACAATATCTAGAGTCACTGTACTAAAAAGAACTATTTAATATTCAACTATTGAAAAAAGTAGGATATAATTAAGAACCAATGGTACTGAAGGAAGAAGTCCAAATTCCATTGAAAGCATTAGTCAAAAACAAGCCTCCAGAAATTGATGGAATACCAATAGAAGTGTTTCAATAAGCTTATGAAACACTGGAAGTACTCCATTCTCTATGCTAAGAAATTTGGAAGACATCTATCTGGTCAACTGACTGGAAGCATTCTGTATTTGTACCCATGCCAAAAAAAAAAAGCGATTCAAAAGAATGTGTAAGATATAGAACAATATCATTGATATCACATACAAGTAAAATTTTCCTAAATGGTTGCTGTAGTGCATTGATAGCTGCCACAAATTGAGGCCAGATTTAGAAGAGCCCATGGAATATGGGATATCATTATTGATGTTAGATTGATGTTGGCTGACAGTGGAGCACCAGGAAGATGTTTGGGTTTTATTGCCTATGACAAGGTCTTGGCCTGTGGGGGTTGTAATAAACTATGGATAGACTTGAGAAGACTGAGAATTCCAGAACACTTTATTGGGCTCATCAATCAAGAGGCAGCTGTGTGAACAGAATAAGGGAAGACTGAGCGATTTAAAATCCAGAAAGACGCTTGAGGGGTTGTATCCTTTCACCTACTTATCCTGCTTCTTCATTCTGTATGCTGAGGGAATAATCAGAGAAGCTGGGTAATAACGAAAGCTGATTAACAACTGTGACATGCAGATAGCACAACATTGCTTGCTGAAAGTGAGAAGAATTTGAAGCACTTGTTGATGCAGCCTTCAATGTGGAAATGTGGATGATAATTTAATTCTTCACATCTGGGCTAGTAGGTAACATCATGATAAACAGAGAAAAGATCAAAGTTGTCAGGGATTTCCTATTGCTTTGAGCCACAATGAACACTCCTAGAAGCAGGCGTGAAGAGATAGAATGATTCATCACATTACAAATATTTGTTGCACAAGACTTCTTTAGAGTGTTGAAAAGGAAGGATGATGCTTTGACAACAAGGCTGCACCTGAGCCAAGCCGTGATATTTTCAACTGGCTTATACATGCACGTGAAAGGTGGACGTTGAATAAGGGAGGCCAAAGAGAAATCAGTGCATTTGAATTAGCATCCTGGTGAGTAATATTTAAAGCACACAAACTGCCGAAAGAACAAATAAATCTGCCTTAAAAGAAGTACAGTCGACTGAGCCCCGGTGGCGTAGTGGTTGTGCGTGGGACTGCGGCCCACTGGGATGGAGGTTCAATTCCAGCTCCACAGGGGCAAAGGATGGGCCTCCTACTCTCACCACCAGGGCAGTGATGTCCTAAAAAAAAATTTTTTTTTTTAAAGTACAGTCAGAATACTCCTTAGAAGTGGACATGATGAGATTTTTTCTCGTGTGCTTTGGGCATAGTGAGTCCCTGAGAAGGACATCACGCTTGGTAAAGTGGAAGGGCAGCAAAAAAGAGAAAGATCCTCAGTAAGATGGATTGAAACGGTGGCCGCCATGATGGGATTGTGAGGATGGTGGTTTAGGACTGGGCAGTGTTTTATCACGTTGGACTCAATGGCACCCAGCAACCAGAACAAGACCAACAACATCGAAGTCTCTGTAACTCCCACCAAAGGCTGGGTGGGACCATGCAAACAGGGTGTGTCACCCAGTGAAAGAGGGGATTGGTCAGTTTCAGCTGCCATTCACCGGGCTATGAGAATGAGTCATCTCCGAAACAGAATTTCCAGAATGATCAAGGCTAAAGAGCCACCACCAAAACACATTAGAAAGTCTTGCTGGCAATGGCGAAGGCAGTAGACACCGTGCCACTCTGTGGCAGAGCAGAGGAGCATCTGAAAGACTATGCAGCTATAAAGCAGGTGGACTGACTTTCTGTCCTTAGAAGCAGAGGCGAAGGGACCATGTGAAAGTCTAAGGACCAAGAGGGAGACTTGGCACTAGGGTGAGAAGATTGGAAGGTGCTGTTGTGAATCAATTACTGTATTCATGGTTTCTGATCCTGGCTTGTGGTAACTTACCAACTTCAAAATAAACCCCTCTAGTCCCGAGTATCGTCTATAAGTAACATCAAACTTATGGGTTTGTGTTGTAGTGGGCTCAAATGCGTCATATATAATTTTAAATTACTTCTTGATATGACTCTTCCTTATACATACATGAGTCTCTCTGAGTTTGTTTCTCTAGTCAACCCACCCTAACACACAAAAGAAAACAGAATGTTGGAGGTGATCGAGGTCAAGCTTTTGTTTTGCTCTGTATTTTAAAGATGAAAGAAAAAAAACAACAATTTTATATTCTGATGAGCATCCTTTAGTAGAGAAACAAAGATAGATGAGGCAAGAAAGAGAGGAGAATCATCTTATGGGCATCCATGAGAAGACAAGAAGAAGCAAGATGTAATGTTCAAAAGGAGGCACTGGCTAGTTTGTAACAGGTGGTTCATCTACATTAACAATACAGACACAGGGACTGCAACAATGGGTTCATGCACATGGGAACAATTTTGAGGATGGCACAGGACCAGGCAATGCTTTGTTCTGTTGCGCTTAGGGTCACTATGGGTTGGAACCTAAAAACAACATTCATAGGAATGTTGAAAAGTAAAACTTATGGTCGCAGACTTAGTGAATGGATAATAATGGAGGAAGCGCATAATGATAGATACTCAGACCAATGGAAAAGAACTGAAAGTCCAGAAATAAAAACATCAGCCTACAGACAACTGATTTTTGATAAGGGTCCAAAAAATATCAAATGGGAAACAGATGCCCTTTTCACCAAGTGATGTTGGAAAAAATGGATATCTATCTGTAGAGAAATGAAGCAAGACCCTTACCTCACTCCATGCACTAGAATAAACTCAAGGTGGCTCACAGACCTTGAAGTAAAACCCCAAACTATTAAGGGCTATCAATGAGGGAACTGGGACCAACCTCAGGACACTGGTGATCTGACCCATGGATCAGTCAACATGGATTCCTGAAGGGGGGACTGGGAATGGACAGGGCAAGAGACTCGAGAAATGGAGATAAGGCAGGATTCTGATCAAGTCTCATTTATTGAGCCAAAAGGCAAGGTTAATATAGGCTAGCTGAGGAAGGGGGAGGTACATATATGGAAATGAAGGACAAAAGTGAATAACCAATCATATGCGTATAATATGGCGGGAACAAATGGCAGGAAGCAGTTCTCAAACAGGTCTGTATGCTAATTAGGTGAACTTCCTAGCGCATAGAAACAGCATTACTAATATTCTACCAATGATCATAAAGGCCACATATGAAATAGACCAATAGGCATAAAGGTCACACAAACCATAAACTATCAAAAAAACAAAGGCGGGAAATAAATGATATACATATTAAACGTAAAGACAAAAGTGGGAAATAAGCAAAATACGTATTAAACTTAAAACAAACTAAGTTATAAACAGGGACCAGCCATAAAGGTCATTAATGACATCACTGGGAATGGGAACAGCATTTGGCTTCCCACCCACTGGCACAGAGATTACATAGGCTATCAGAAATAGGGAGGAACACAAACATGAGGTGTCAAAGGTATCTGGCATCAAGCTCAAAGACCTAAAAATTATATCATTCTAAATGAGGGGGAGTTCAGATTGGGGATCCAAAGCCCATCAATAAGTGAAGACACATCCTCTTACAGGGGGCTTGTAGCGAGGAGATGCAGTGTGGTAGCAATGAAATGTTCTCAAATGCTCCCTCCCACTGACTATCATTATCCCAATTCTGTCAGACAGATTTGGCTAGACCAGGGTATGCACATTGGAGTCGAAAACGTGGAAATTTAGGATAGATAATCCCTTGAGACTAGTGGGGAGTGGTGACACTGAGAGGTGGAGGGATGGTGGAGTAGAAAGGGGGAACAAATTTTTTGGATCTACATGTGACCTCCTCTCTGGGGTGTGGACAATGGGGGTGGTGGTGAGTGAAGTGACACATTAGACAGTGTAAGATATGAAGAGGTAATAACAATTTGTAAATTATTGGAAGTTCATGGGGGAGGAGAAGGGGAGGGGAAATATGGGGAGTTGGAATTAAAAAAAAAAACTAGAGGAAAGAGGGGAAAAGGAGCTTATGCTGGAGGGGTTCAATTAGATAATGTAGATGAATGTGGGAACAGGTATAAAAATATGCTTAATACGAATGATGTATTGAATGTTGTAAGAGTTCCCAATAAAATCTATATTAAAAAAAATTATGGAGGAAGCTTGTTTTGCTCTGAGTTTTTCTTTTCTTTCTTTCTTTTTTTTTTTTTTTTGGTATCACTCACCTCTGCTGTACTCTGAGTTTTTCAAGCAACATATTAAGTAATGATTGTAGATTGCTGAGAATGAATTGAGGTGGAAGGGGAAATTATAAAAATCATGGAGGAAAAGAGTGTGGGAATCTGCTGGAGACCTGACTGAGATTTCTGGGAATTATTTTTGGGGGGTGGTGTCCAGCCAGCTTTTCTGGAATATAAATACTTTCCCAAAGGTACAGTCAGTTTAAGTGTGGAGTAGTCAGAGAGTCTGGGTTGCCTAGGATTGGGTGCTTGCCAGGACAGTATGATGCAGGAGAGAGAGGATAATGGATTTCTATGTGTAAGGGAGTTGTTCCACAGAATCTGAATTAGGAAGAGAAGAAGTGAGGACTTAAGGAGGTGAAGGACCACACAGAGGTATCAGTCAGTCTTAAGGGATTTTCAATCTGAGTGAGTCACTGAATTGTTGAACTGACAGAGTGAGCTGCAAAGCTGGGACAGGTCACGGTGGTTGAGGAGGGGAATGGAATAGACACAGGGGGTGAGACTACTAACGACAGTGTGAAGTTTCAGAGAGTAGCCAGGGAGTGGTGCACTGGAGCTGAAGGAGTAAAGGAATGGTGAGACCTGCGCATTGGAAGAATCTTGAGTCTTCTAGGAATGAAGGGGAAAGAACTTGAGGTCTATCGATTTCAGCCACCAGCTTAACCTAGGAGACCATGCAGTCTGATGGCTCATAAGTCAAAACTGGTGGATTTTACAGGGAAGGGAGACATGGTATGAAGGCCATGGAGAGAAGCAGCCACCATCTAAGGGGACTGCAAAGGGAAGGCCAAGGTTGTAGGGACAAGATGAAGGGTCCCCTCACTGAAGGAGGTGCTAGAAAAGACTACTCTGAGGCCAAACAATGAGAGATGTGTAGATATGTGCTGGATAATCTGGAAGCCTGAACCCCCTAAAGCTTAGCCCTCTTGGAATGTGAAGACCTAATTTACTTCTTGCTCCTCTGGTTTGTATAGGACTGTGCTGATCCTTTCTCTGCTCTCTGTCTGCCCTCTTTCGCTAACCTTTCAGGGGTCTCCATGCAGCCATGATTTGCTCCCTCCCTCCCCTGCCTTGCTTCCTTTTCTCTGTTCCCCTCTCAAGATATCACCTAAGAAATAGAAATAGATAAAATGACAAAGATAGAAGGAGATATTAAGAGATAGAGATAGAGAGAGAGACTGAGACTCACCTCTTGACAGCATTTGGCAGAAATAGGAAGGGCCACTGTGTTTCTGGACATTCACACTCTGCTGCAACTGATGGAACTCCACAAGGGGAATGTAATCCCAAACACCTTCAGTAAATACCACAAAATGCAAACCTGGCTTGGGGAGATTCAGCCGCCCTCACTGGACAGCTTCGACACATGCATGAGTAGGCTGTGGAGACAGAACCACAAAGAAACAGAAAGTGGATTCTTGCTTCACTAGAAGACAGAGGAGCAGCAGGAGGGGAACTTTCGGAAACAATCAAAGGGAATATAAGAAGGCAGTGCCAAGACTTCAGCTCCTCCTAAAGTCCAGCCAGGGCAAAATCTCGGCCATAATTGTCCTCTGATTCTCAACAGCTGGTCAAAGAGCCCTTGATAAAGAAGTCTGTCCTTGAGATATCAGTTAAAGGTAAGCCACAATTTCCTACTCAGAGAGAGTTTTTGCCTTAGATTTCAATCGTTTTTGTTTATATAGCCCACAGCTGCTGCATATTAAGCTTGAAGAGACTTTGAGAACATCTTTAGGAAATGGACTGTTTTGTTAGGTACAGTGTTCTTTTGAGAGGTGTCAAGTTTTAGAATTGAGGAAATTGGAGGCTGGAGCCCTAAGATCAGGGTGGTGCTTTTTCTCAAGACTTCTCCAGGAGAGATGAAAGAACAGACTAGGGACCTTCAATCACCGTGGCTAGCTCACCTTCCCCTCCAGCAAGTTGCCTCCACGATCAGAGAGCATAGTAGGAATGAAAGGCTCCCTGAGCCATGTGCCCCAGGCTCCCTAGCTAAAGAGGCCTGGAGCTTGGCTAGAGGTCAGGTTCCTGAGGCTATGACTTCTCTGCCCGCTCACCCCCTCCCCCCACTCCAGGGACTGAGATCCTGAGAGGCAACACATTTACCTCCCAGATGTGGGCTCAGCCTCACTCCAGTCAATCAGGGGACCAATTAGGTCTGAGACTGAGGACATCTAATGACATTAGGGTGCAGAGTTCACCGCTCAGCATCGATTTAACATTAATCACTGATGCTACAGTAATTTCCCATCTCGCATCAGTAACAAGTGTGTGCTTATCTTGCCGCCCTATGACCAGGCGTCTGCTCAGTTTGATCAGCAGCACTGGAAGCTCTGGATTGGCTTCTCTCTGGCACATCAGATCCTTGGTGGTTCTAACGAAGGGGCCACAGTGTTCACGCTCCAGGAACAGAACCTCAACATGACCCATGGAGTGTACAGCAAAAGAGCTGCAGGCAGTGGTGAGTGATTACTTGTTGGGCTGCTAACTACAAGGTCGTCCCCTTGAAAGGGCTAGCAGCTCCGCTGGAGAGCCTTGAGTTTTTTTCTCCTGTGAAGAGTTATGGTCTCAGAAATCCACAGGGGCAGTTCTCCCCTGTCCTTTTGGGTCACTATGAGTGGGCATCAACTCTATAGCAGTATTTTTAGAAAAAAATTTATCACTTAAAAGTAGCAGCAAATGGGCTGAACCCTGGTGGCATAGTGGTTGTGCATGGGACTGCGGCCCAGTGGGTTGGAGGTTCAAATCCAGCAGCAAGGCTGAGCCTCCTACTCCCACCACCAGAGGGCAGTGATGCCCCCCCCAAATAGCAGCAAATGTCAAAGAAGACATTTAAATTTATAAACTACAAAAATTTACAAATAAAGGGCTAAGCCCCAGTGGCGTAGTGGTTGTGCGCGGGACTGCGGCCCCTGGGACAGGGGTTCAATTCCAGCAGACGGGCTGGGCCTCCTACTCCCACCCCCGGAGAGCAGTGATGCCCACCCCCAAAAAAATTTACAAATAAAGAATGAGTTTCTCCTACTTCCATTTCAATTCTAACCACATCCTGTTGTTTTTTTTTAAATACTTTTATTGGGGGCTCTTCCATCTCTTATCACAGCCCATACATTCCTCTAATGTATCAAGCACATTTGCACATATGCTGCCATCATCATTTTCAAAGCATTCTCTTCCCTCTTGAGTCCCTGATATCAGCTTCCCATTTCTCCCTTCCTCCCCACCAACCCTCCCTCACAAAGCCTTGATAAGTTACAGATTATTATTTTCATATCTTACATTGTCCTCTGTCACCCCTCACCCACCTTTCCATTGTTCGTCCCCCTGGGAGGGAGTTTTAAGTCGATCCTTGTAATCGATTCCCTCTTTCTCCCCCTACCCTCCCCTAATCCTCCTGGTATCTCTACTTTCCTTGTTGGGCCTGAGGGGTTTATCTATCCTGGATTCTCAGTGTTTCAGGCTCTTATCTGTAGCAGTGTGCATGTTCGAGTCTAATCAGATTTGTAAGGTAAAATTGAGGTCATGATAGTGGGGCACCAACAAGCTAGGGGAAAGTTGTATGTTTCATTGGTGCTATACTGCACCCTGACTGGCTCATTTCTTCCCTGTGACCCCTCTGTGAGGGGATATCCAGTAGTCTACAGATGGGCATTGGGTTTCCATTCTCTTCCCCACCCCCCATTCCCCTTGGGTTTGGTTTTATTCTGGGTCTTAGATGTCTGAAACCACATGATCACACAGGCTGGTGTGCTTCTTCCATATGGACCTTGTTGCTTCTGAGCTAGATAGTCACTTGTTCATCTTCAAGCCTTAAGATTCTAGACAATATAGCTTTTGATAGCCGGGCACCATCAGTTTTCTTCACCACATTTACTTATGCACCAATTTTGTCTTCACCAATCGTGTCGGGAAGGTGAGTATTACAGAATTCCAGATTGTTAGAACACAGTGTTCTTGTGTTAAGGGAGTACTTGAGTTGAAGCTCAATGTCCATCTGCAAGCTTAATTCTTTTTTTTTTTTTTGTCTGTGGGCATCACTGCCACTGATGGTTTTGGGCACTACCCAGTGCTGCTCCTGAGAGCCACCGCTGGATTTGAACCGCCAAGCCCGTGGGCTGCAGTCCTGCACTCAACCACTTACGCCACCGGGGCTCAGCCCTGCAGCCTTAATTCTTAGCACATTTTTCTTTCCTTTTTTTTTGGGGGGGGGCATCACTGCTCTCCGGTGGTGGGAGTAGGAGGCCCAGCCCCACTGCTGGAATTGAACCTCCGTCCCAGTGGGCCACAGTCCCACGCACAACCACTACGCCACTGGGGCTCAGCCCGCAACTTTAATTCTTAACATGTGATATGAGTACATAGTTCTATTCCTCTCTCTCTCTCTCTATCTATACACACACACACACACACACGCACGCACACATGCCTGTATTTAGGCCTCTACAAATGTTCTTTGCCTCCTGGATCTTTTCTCTATTTGCTTTTAGTTATTTATTTTTGTTTGTTTTTGTTTTTGTTTTTTGGGCATCACTGCCCTCTGGTGGTGGGGGTAGGAGGCTCAGTCTTTGCTCCTGTGTAGCCGCTGCTGAAATTGAACCTTCATCCCAGTGGGCTACAGTCCCGCGCACAACCACTATGCCACTGGGGCTCAGCCCTATTTCCTTTTAAAGAAGATTTTACACATATATAGTATATAGCCTTCCAAATATTTTCAATGTTAGACATTTGCATATGCATACATGTGCACTTATGCACATAAAGGTATCACCCTCATTTAGCAAAATTTTCTTTCCAAATCAGTGTCATGGCTGTTAATATTTAATGTCACACAACTATTCTATTCTTAAAGCCAACCCAAACTCCCCAAGCCCCTAGAACAACCCCACTGCCAGCCACTTGATTCTGACTCATCCGAGAGACTCTCTAGAGCAGTGGTTCTCAACCTTCTCAATGCTGTGACCCTTTCTTACAAGTCCTCATGAGGTGCTGACCCCCCCCAACCATAGCATTATTCTCATTGCTACTTCATCACTGTCATTTTGCTACTGTGATGAATTTGGAGACCCCCGTGAAAGGGTTTCTCCAGCCCCAAAGGGGTTGCCACCCACAGGTTGAGAAACACTGCTTTATAGGGTTTGTAAGGCTGTTAATCTTTACAGAATCTGACAATCACATCTTTCTCCTGTGGAGCATCAAGTGGCTTTGAACTTCTTACTTTCCAGTTACTAGTCTAACACCTACCTGTCAGCACTACGAGAAGTCCTAGTATATGATATGGTAGTTACATAGTCTGTTGTCAATTTGAGTATTATGAGTGAGGGGGTGGAGCTTAGCATGTTATCAGGTCCCAGCTTGATGAGTTCATTTGGAGGTGCTGAGGAGATAAAGAGCTCACTGGAGGCGGACACATGCTGACTGACTCCCTGGGAACCATTGTAGTTGACAAGTCACATGAAGACAGGCTGATGGCAGCCAATGCCTCATAGATGGAGAAGCCACATGGAGACCCCTGTCAGCACTGAGATGCTTATACCACCACTAGATTCACAAGACTTTCTACCCACTGGCCTATGATCATTCTGCATTTGGCATCATTGCAGGTGCTTCATGAAGCTGAAGAGGAATTTACAGTTTGATATTTGACATATGAACTAATATCGGACATATGGGCTTCATCTGGCCTGGGATGGGATGTTTTCTCAATATTCAAATGCTCTTGTATATAAAGTTTTTTTCTTATACACATATGAATTTCTTTCTCTAGTCTACCTGGACTAACACATATGGGTATAACATATTTCACTCAAATAATTCCTTAGGTATAATTAGATTGTTTGAAACTTTTTTTTCTTTCAGAAGTAAGGCTGTAATCTACTCCTTTATACATACATCTTTGTTGTAGAATTTGATGCTGGAGTCCTAGACATGAATTGCTGTGTCTACTGTATGTACACTAGAAAATATTGTAGACACTATCAAATTATCTCCCTTCTAAAACCGTGGGTTAATTTACACTCCCATCAGCAGTGCATTGATATGCATTTCCCCTACATGGGCCAATGACTAACCTCCTTCTTGGAGGTCTGTAAAGAAGCAATCTGTCAGGCAGCAGAAGAGACAAATAAGAATCTATACTTGTGTTAGTCTGGATAGACTAGAGAAACACATTCATAAACATACATACGGATATAAAGGAAAGGTTTATATATAAGAGGAATGGAACATTGAGAATGCATCCCAATCCAGTCCAGTCCAATGTCATAAGTTTGATATTAGCCCATATGTTCAATACCAGTCTATAAAATCTCCTCCTGACTCATGAAACACATGAAGTAGAAGCATCCCAGAACTGGCAGGGGTTTCTCTGTGGCTTCTCTGGCCACAGAAGTCTGGTTCCATCAGGGCAAGCCCATGTGGCATCTCCTCCAGCTCTTCCAGTCTCCAGGAATCAGGATTAATCAGCATACTATCATCTCATCTTGTCAGTAGTTCGTCTCTAAGGAACTGAAACAAGTCTCTCTCCTCCAATTGGGAAATACCGTGGGACTTCCCAGGAGAAAGCCATGCCCACATAGAGCCTTCACTGGCTATCTCCAGATTGACAGGCTAGACTCCACCCCTAGACTCCCAATCATGAAATTGACACACAAGTACACGACTGCCATAATACCCATTGACTGCACTGGACATCTTACTGAATCTCTGGGCTTCTTCTGCTGACCTGGCTGCCTTTGGGTTGTTCCCCATCTGTTGGTGCCATGGAGAGGCTGGCTGTGGATGAAGATTGCTTCTTGAGAGGCACTGGGAAGATGCTCTCTTTCACTTTAATATAAAGTCTGCTCTTCAGTCCACTGCTACCTAGGGGCAACATGCTCTGATGGCTGACAATATGCTCACTTATATTCTAGCTGAATATAGCATTAAAGTCCAGTGCTTATTCATTTCCTTTATGCAAAGTCCTTAGGAGCAGGATGCTTACTCTGGTCTTTCATTGTAACCACAATATCAAAGGCCCACTCATCTTCTCCAAAGTCCATATAGGCTCCAAACTTAAGAAGGTCTACTGACCTTCCTTCCCCATGTATAGGATGCTTCCTAGTAGAGGCCCTCTTTTTTGCCTTTTTCCTGATTCAGAATAAAGAGCAAAGGAAGGGAAAGTCGCTGCTTGCAGAAACTCAGGAGCTTTGAAGCACTAATAATTTGCATGAATAAAAATGATCACTTCTGTTTTTAAGACCCATTCATAGGCTTCATTTCTTAAACCCAAACCAAAAATTAATCTTTCTAGACTGGGATCCTTGAAAGAGAACACTCACAAATTTCCCCAAAGAAATTTAAGCAATAAAAAATAATGTGCAGTGCATTTTAATGGGCAATAAACTCCCCAGGAACAAAATCTTTCCATATATAATGTAGATGTTTTTCAAAGAAGACTTCTTCTTCTCCTATTTTAAAAAGAGAGCTAAAAAAATTAAACAGGGCTGAGCCCCGGTGGCGTAGTGGTTGTGCGCGGAACTGCGGCACACTGGGATGGAGGTTCAATTCCAGCTCCACAGGGGCAAAGGATGGGCCTCCTACTCCCACCACCAGGGCAGTGATGGCCTAAAAAAAAAAAAAAAATTAGACAAAAGGAGAGCTTTTTAGTTTTTGTGAAATTAATGCACATTCATGATAAACAAATGAACACACAACAAATAGTGGAGAAAATATGAAGAAAAAAGTATGAAATTCTATAACCCATAGAGAATCACATGAATGTTTTGAAATATATTTCTAGGAACACTCTATGTATTACGTATGTGTGTCTATATGTGCTTAAACATTCATGGAAAAATTAATTATGCTTTAATTCCATTTTTCATGAGTGTAAAGAAAAATTTGGGCTGAGCCCTGGTGGGTTAGTAGTTGTGTGTGGTACTGCGACCCACAGGGCTGGTGGTTCAAATCCAGGAGCAGCTCTCCAGGAGCAAGGCTGAGCTTCTTACTCCCACCAGGGCAGTGATACCTGCTCCCCTCCAAAAAAAGAAAGAAAAGCTTATGAATTGACTGAAGATTCGAGAAGTCATATGCATTTTGTTTCATGTCATTGATTATGATCCACCACAATGTAATATCACTTATCCCACTTCCACCTTGTGCTTTCTATTTTCAATCTTTTTTCTTTCCTGACTCTGCTGAACACTGTCACTGGGTAAATGCTGCCCCTTTGATCTTAAGTGGTTATTTATTTTAAGGTATGCATGCCTTCCTAGTGTCACTGTACCCCTTATCAACTTGTTTGTTTTTAGGCTGACAATTGAATCTAATGGGTGACTAAATGCCATAGACGCAATAGAAATTTGACCAGGAAACCTGTCTTTTTTATGATTTTGAATTGTATTATACATTTCCTCCCTATTCTAATGTGGTCCCATTTTAAAGTGGTCCCTTTCAGAACAGTTGGTAGTGATCAATTCCCTCTCCCCCCTCCCCCGGTCCACCACCCCCCGCCATCATCTTCTTACCCTCCTGGTGTTGCTACTCTCATTATTGGTCCTGAAGGGGTCACCTGTCCTAGATTCCTTGTGTTTCCAGCTCTTATTTCTTCTAGTGTACATCTCCTGGTCTTGCAGGATTTGTAAGGTAGAACTGGGATCATGATAGCAGGGGGAGGAAGCATAAAGAACTAGAGGAAAGTTGTATGTTTCATCGGTGCTATACTGCACCCTGACTGGCTTGTCCCCTCCTGAGATCCTTTTGTAAGGGTATGACCAATTGCATACACATGCACTGCACTCCCTCTCAGTCACTATGATATTATTTTTTGTTCTTTGTTGCCTGATACCTGATCCTATTGACGCCTCATGATCACATATGAAAAAAAATTCTTATAAGTTATCAAGGGTTTGTGAGGGATGGAGGGAGGATGAGAGAGGGAGAGGGAAATGAGAAGCTGATACAAACAGCTCAAGTAGAAAGAAAATGTTTTGAGAATGACAAGGGCAGCAAATGTACAAATATGCTTGACACATGGTTTTATGTATGGATTGTGATAAGAGTTGTATGAGCCCCCAATAAAATGATCTTTAAAAAAGTGAGTTGAACTGAACCATTTGTACTGCTCTGTGGACTAATTAGCTGTTTATTTCTTTATTATATCTATCTAGACAACTGACTAGAAGAGACCCATAGTAGTGCCCATTTCAAAGACAGATGAGCCAACAGAATGTGGACATTTTCAAACAATACAATTAATATTACAAACAAGTAAAAGTTTGATGAAGATGATTAAAGAACAGTTGCAGCAGTATTTCAACAGAGAGCTTTCCAAAATCCAAATCTGGTTTAGAAGAGGATGTGGAACAAAAGATGTTGTTCCCAACAGATGGATCTTGGGTGAAAGCAGAAAATATCAGATGTTAACTTGTGTTTTATTGACTATGCAAATGTATTTGACTTTGAGGTTCACACCAAACTATGGATAGTCTTGAAAAGAATGGGAATTCCAGAAGACTTCCTTGTGCTCATGCACAACCTTTATAATGGACCTTGAGGCAATCACCCAAGAGAACAAGACAATACTGCATGACATAAAATCAAGATGAGTGTGGGTCTGAGCCCCGGTGGCGTAATGGTTGTGCGCAGGATTGCGGTCCACTGGGTTGGCGGATCAAATCCAGCAGCAAGGCTGGGCCTCCTACTCCCATCACCAGAGGGCAGTGAGCCGCCCCTGCCCCCCCCCAAAAAAAAAAAAAGAAAGAAAAAAAATCAAGATGAGTGTGTGTCAAAGTTGTGGCCTCTCATCATACTTATCCTACCTATGTGCTGAATAAGTAAACTAAGCTGGACTATAGGAGGGAGAATGTTGCAAAGCCTAGAGGACTAGAAGAAGGCTTAGTCACTTTTGACAGATGACACAGCCTTGCTTGCTGAAAGTGGGGAGTACTTGAAGCAATTTCTGATGAAAAACAAAGATGGCAACCTTCAATATGGAATGCATCTCCCTGTACAGAAAATAAAAATTCTCACAACTGGACCATTAGGTAACATCATGATAAATGGAGAAAAGATTGGAGTTGTCAATGATTTAATTTTGCTTGGATCCACAATCAATACTCACAGATGCATCAGTCAAGAAATCAAACAATATTGCTGCACAAGATCCTTTTAAAGTATTGAAGAACAAGGATGCCATACCTAGGACAAAGGTGTGTCTGACTCAAGTCATGTATTTTCACCAGCCTCATATGCATATGAAAGTTGAATATTGAATAAAGAATACCAAAAATAATTGTTGCGTTTGAATTATGGTACTGATGAAGAATATTGAAAATGCCACTAACATGTTTTTTTTTGGCACCTTAACTATTCAGGGATGTAGATGGGTTGTAAACCTTAGAATAGGAACATAGAACTAATCTATCGCCTAACGGGGAAATGTCCTTAGTAATCTTCAGTGTAATTTCATTTACTGCTGGAATACTGCTTGGGGAGACACCACATTTCATAGGGAGACGACAGGAATTTAAGTTGAAAACAGAAAAGACACCTCATTTTTAATTCAAAAATTTCTTTCAAATTTTATTGATTTCTTCTTTGTCTTGAAATGATTGCTGTCTCTCTGCACCTTCTTTGCCAGTGCTTATTTGGTTCTTTGCAGAAACATAGCAAATGTGCACCCTTTTCTGTAGGATACATGAAGAAATAGTAATAAATACTGAGTGCATAATAAGAAACATTTATTGAATCTTAGCTATGTGTAAGAGTTCATTCTATGCTTCCATGGATGGCTTCATGTAATAACAGTACAGTCCTATTAATTCCTATCCATGGCACATCAATGGAATCTTAAAATAGTTAAATACCTTGTTCACTAAGAAAACTACAGAGGGCTTAAATAAAGATTTGAACTCAGCACAGCACCAGACCTCACACTGTAAATAGTTCTTATTCTGCCTATTCTTTTTTTTTCTTTCTTTCCCAGTAATACTACCTCTATGAAAATGTAGTGTCTTTCTCAAAGTTCCAATGCCATCCCTGATCATTGTCATCTGTCTGGTAGGAGCTTCTCCTTTTCCAGGCGGGCCGCATTGTTTTTGTTTTTCTCCTAAATTCTCCTGAGAGCTAGTGGATGCGAAATATACCCACAACTCTATTAACGTTTGGGAAATACCTTAACTGAGTCAGGGGTGTTTTGTCATAGTGTGAGACTGACACTGCCTCATGCTCCACAGAGAGGTGCATGATAAAGAACACTTGCGAGCCTGTTGATACCATGTGCTCAATTATCTTTTAGAAAAGTTCATAATTAAAAGAGTCTCTGGGTGGTGGTGCATATAGGTAAGCAATGGGCCCCTGAAAGAAGGATCATAGGAAAGGCCCAGTGGCCCCCTTCCCCAAACTCACCATCATTATAACCCTGTGAAGCACAGTTCTACTCTTCCCCACAACTCATGATCTGTTTAACCACAACTGTATGCCTCCACAGAAGAGTTATATCTTTGCTAACTTAATGTCTGTCCTTGACTATTTGATGGGTAGATTGCCAGCACAATTTAATATGAACTTACAAGTGAAGTTAAATATTTCCCATATACTTAATAGCCAGTTGACTACACCATGTTAGATCAAATCATAGGAAAATTCTGGCACAGCCAAGTTGACATACAGCCTAACTGCCCTAGTGTACCTTTATTTCAGAAACTTGAAGTCTTCATTCTTAAGGATGATAACTTTTGTTTGTCCTATATATGCTCCATGTTTTTTTCCAGTTGTTTTAATTTTACTTGCATTTCTCTTAAAAAAGTGAAAGACATACTTTGAAGGGGGAGGGGTGATGCATGTATCAATAGATTTGACTGAAGGAGACTTGAGGGTGGGTGGGGAAGGGGGCCAGATGGTGGAGGACATGGAAGGGCCTCTTTGGTAAATTTCTAGTTGAAGTCTTTGCGTTTCCAGGGCCTTGGGAATTGACAGCTTGTTGTTAGGTGTAATTTCTGACTCCTGGTGATTCCAGCTCTGTAATGCAGAAGGGCTCCAGGGGGTTTTCAAGGTTGGAAGCAGACTACCAGGTCTGTCTTCCAAGGCAGCTCTGGCTGTTTGGACTGTCAGCCTTTTGGGCATCACTGTCCTCTGGTGGGAGTGGGAGACCCAGCCTTGCTCCTGGAGAGCTGCTGCTGGATTTGAGGCGCCAAGCCAGTGGGCCGCAGTCCCGCACTCAACCACTGCGCCACCAAGGGTCAGCGCTGTCAACCTTTTCACTGTCAGCTTTCCCCATACTATTTGCTCAGGTGTTTCCAAAAACAAAGTTCCCAAAGCAAAGAAAGACCAAATCAAACCAACTAACCAACCAACTAAACAAACAAACAAAACCATCTTGGAAACTAAGTGTAAGACAAATTTGTTTTTCCATGGCTTCTCCCTAAGTTTCATGAATTTTTAGGTCCCTGAAGACTGGAACTGTTTTGAGGGCGAGTAAGATTGTAGAAGCTCCCATTAGAAGCCAAGGCTGCTGAAACAAAAACAAAATTTAATAGATCCTTGTATTAGGCTAGAGAAGGAAAACCAGGGGTCATGTGTATGTAGATACAAAGAGATTTATATAGAGAAATGGATCACATGGTTGTAGAAAAGGAAAAGTCCAGTCTGGTTCTAGCCCTTAGATCATAGATAAGCTAGACCTTTCCTGACGCGAACAACTGTCTGGGCTGACCAATAGGAAGAAGGAATATCAAATGAGAAGACCACAGGCTAGGGGATGCAGAACGAAATGGATCTGAGGATGGTCTAATGAATTCAAGGCTGGCAGTCCACTGACGACTCCTAGACCCAAAAGGAACATTAACAGTAGTTCGATGAACCAGCTGCAGGATTCAGATCCAGCAGAAGTGAGCTGGCTTCTGCACAGCGTCCATGTAGACCTCACATGAAACCTCCCTCAATGGTATCAAGGTCGTGGCTAGATGAAGAAGGAGGTCTGGTGATGTAGGGCTGCTCACCAGAAGGTCAGCAGTTTGAAACCCCCAGTCTCTTCATGGGAGAAAGACAAGACTTTCTACTCCTGAAAAGAGTTAATGTTTCAGAAACTCACAAAGGCAATTCTCCAATGTTTTATAGGGTTCCTGTAGAGTCGAAATCCACTCTATGGCAGTCAGTATTACTTTTGATTCTACATTGTTCTTCCCAGAGTCACTTGGCTGTGTAATGGAAGAAAATATCAGGGAGTTGATCATGCTGTGTTAGATTATATCCTGGGAGAATCTTGATCCAGACAAATTGATATGAAGCTTAATTTTCACAGTCCTCTTTTGTTACCATTTTATTATTCTTTTCTCTCCTAAGGCTTGCTGTCTAAAAGCTTCATAAAGATCAAACTGCAGTATTTTGTATAAGTGATTGACCTAGAATTTGTGTCACTTGACATTAGAGGTTAAAGGCAAGAAACCAAACCAAATATAAGCAACTTGAAGAGCATTATTTCAGATGTTGGTGTACTTGTTTTAGAGTGTTTAACAAGGAGCAGTGGCTGGACAGGAAACTTTATTTTGGACTCAACTTTACTTTTAAATTATAGAAGATATATATTGCCTACTCTAAAAAATGCTCTGGTTTCAAAGATATTAACAATTTTATTTTTGAGACAAACAATTTTCTCTTTTGCATTTACTCTGGACCTCATAAAGCATTGTGAAAAACACCTTACAAAGTACTATTCCTAATGCTTTATAAGATGTTATATGTAAGCTGAGCCCTGGTGGCGTAGTGGTTGTGCGTAGGACTGCGGCCCACTGGGATGGAGGTTCAATTCCGGCTCCCAGGAGCAAAGGCTGGACCTCCTACTCCCACCACCTGAGGGCAGTGATGCCTAAAAATAAAAAAAAAATTAAAAAAATATGTTATACGTGCCTACCTACCCTTCTCTCAGATAGTGTATGTTTCTCGCTACCTATGGTTAATCTTCATGAAGTGTCCCCAGAGTCTTTGAAGAGCAAACTAAGGAAGCTTTAGGGTGTTTTGGAAGTTTCTTGTTGGGGAAAATATGGCTCTCTGAATAAATTCTTCAACTTAATTTTAGAAGGGTTGGAATGAGTCAAATGGGAAGAGGCAGGGGCCATCTCAGTATCTGTGGGATCAGTAATAGGGACACTGAAGTGAAATCCTTCAATCAACAACAAAGCAGGGAAATGCCCTTAATTCTCAATTTTATGTATTTGAAGAAAGGTCTAAATTTCAAAAATCTGTTATTTTTCATTTTTAGTAAATAATCCATGTACATGATATAAAATGACACATAATGACAGAGAAGTTTCTTTCCCTTTTTTCTACCATCCAGTTCTCTTCCCTGGAGGGAACCATTGCTGTACAGTCATCTTGAGATAGTCTAGGGAGTCAAGCAATTATGATGCACAAAATGAATTTTCTATACCACCTCTTCCTGAACATGAAACCTGCCATAACACTGTCTGTCCCTGACTTTGTCACTGCATGTTGTTTCTTAGAGATGTGTTATGCCCTTTCACTGTACTGATACAGTGGAGTTTAATTAGTTAAATTAAACTTGATGTTACCTACCCAAGTGGCAAGACTTATCTTTCAACATAGATAATTTTGCATGCATGTGGGTGTATTTGTCAGGCATATTTTCAAGTGGTCTTGTTGGTTACAAAGTGCATGCATTTTTAAAATTTAAGTGATGAGTTAGTTTGGGTGGATTAGAGAAACAAATTCATAAATATACATATGGATATAAGGGAAAGGTTTATATACAAGAGGAATGGAACATTGAGAACGCATTCCAACCTGATCCAGTCCAAGGTCATAAGTCCGATATTAGCCCATATGTCTGATACCAGTCTATAAAGTTTTCTTTCGACTTATGAGGCATGTGCAATGACACTTGGACAATAACAGTCCAGTGAATGCAGAGTCTTAGGTATCTAGCGTCAATAGAAGCATCCCGGCACTAGCAGGGATCTCCCCACGGCTCCTCGTTTCTAGGGATCATGGTCTATCAGCAGTATCCAATGGTAATCGAAGCATCTCAGCACTGGTAGGAGTTTCTACATGGCTTTTCCGACCCCAGATGTTTGGGCCCATCATGGTAAGCCCATATGGCTTCTCCTCTGACTCCCCCGGTCCTCAGGACTCAGGACTCAGGACTCAACACTGTCATGTTGTCTTGTTGGTAGACTGTCTCCAAGAGACTTAGTTTAGTTTTGTCTCTCATCTCTATGTGTGAAATATCATGAGATTTCCCAGAATTCTCAAAGAAAACCATGCCCATACAGAGATCTTATTGGCTATCTCCAGATTGACAGACTCCACCCCCACACTCCCACTGCTGAAATTGGCACAGATCAGTGACTGCCACAAGTGATAATTAATTGTGTGATCAAGCAGAACTATTGGGTAGCCCTCATTTATAAAATCACTTAAATTAGCAATATTTTCTGGAATGTCTGAAATATGTGAAAAAGATTTTAGATAGGGAGATATGGGACCCACTTGTCAAAACCAAGTCAAGATAGATCTATAGGACCCAGCAGGTTCTTGTAGGCCACAGTAAGCAACCTTAGGTGTTGTGCATTGTCTGGTGAAGTGCTTGCACGTGGGGCAGCCTGCCACAAGGTCAGCAGTTTGGAACCACTAACTACTCCAAGGGAGAAAGATGAGTTTTTCTATCCCCACAGAGTTACAATCTTGGAAAGCCACAGGGCAGTTCTATGAGTTGCCATAAGTCTGAATTGACACTCAGGCAGTTAGTCTGGAGTTTGAGTTTGAGTTTCCAGTGTTGGAAGTTGTAAGTGGTCCTGCCAACGATTAATTACGTAGGTTGAACCAAATTCAATTGTGTACATTTACAAAAATGGCAAGTTCATGTGTCTCAACTTATGATTAAGTTTATTTTTTTGAATCCTAGGAAAAGAATGCTTCTAGTTAAGAACCTGGAGAAGGTGTTAGAGGGAAGGTGGGTACTGAAGCTTGAGAGCTGGTGAAATGGCAACAAGAGCATCACAAGTCAGGGACCTAGGATACCTCTGGGAATGGACCTGTATTGAAGACTAAAGTGGGAATCAATGGAATCATGTCTCCTTTCTGTTCATCTTCATGAACCTGAATGGATCTCTGAGCAACTTGTGTGAAGTGGAAAACTGCAGTACAGAAGGCATGATTGGGTAGGCGGAGCAGTGTTCACATACCCAACTATGTGCGTCAGGACAGGATTTTCACTCCAGGATAGCAGTTGATAAGGACTCAAATTTTAGCACATTTTAGGATTTATTCTTGGCAACTTTAGTTGAACATTATGGTCAATATCTGCCCTACGCATAGGGCTTTAAATGTGACCTGCAATTCATGATCTTAAAAGGTAGCTAAGGGAATGATTATAGGGGTTTCCCCGTGCGTGGAGGAGAGTCATCTTGGAGCGCTGGGATAAATATATAGTATGGGAAAGTGTCTTTCCTTTCAAATTATAGTTATGGTATACCAATAGGAGAGTGTGTTTAGAGCTCAAAGGGAAGATATCACCTATAATCACTACCCTAGCAAAAGATGCCTACACACATTTTGTTTTTTTCCTTATTAAAGTAAATTGCTTTGTCACATGACTTCAGTCTTTCATCAGAGAAAGGTCTCTCTCAATTTTGCTAGTATTAAAGGAAATGCTATTTACAGCTACACACTTAGAACAAACTGAAAATCAAAATACCAAACTCACTGTCATTGAGTGGATGCTGACTTAAAGCAACCCTATAAGATGGGGTAGAGCTTCCCTTTTGAGTTTCTGAGACTGCAACTTTTATTATTTTTGGGGGGCCATCACTGCCTCTGGTTGTCGTGGGTGCTGCCCAGTGCTGCTCCTGAGAGCCGCCGCTGGATTTGAACCGCAAAGCCAGCGGGCCGCAGTCCCGCACTCCACCACTTATGCCACCGGGGCTCAGCCCGACTGCAACTCTTTATAGGAGTAGAAAGCCCCATTTTCTACCCTTAGAACAAACTGTGCTTGACAAACCGTGAAAGGTATATGAGTGGGTGCTACTATTTTTACTACTCAGGATCTTTCGTCACGCAGATTCTAAAAAGGACCTGTAACTAAAGGTGGTGGGTCTCCCACAGACAAGAGAATGGCAAATTGGAAGGAACTAAATGAAACTGACATCATAGCCCAAACCATGCCACAGGAGCTGTCTTGTTCCCGGCCCTTCCTACTGACAAAGCCATGATCATTGGTCAGGGACACTAGGTGTCCCTACTCTCAAATCAACCAGGAAAAGATCTAGTAGGTAGCCCTTGTGTCTTTCAATCATCTACGTCAGGGTCAAAGTCCTAGGGAGGGGACAAGCAAACACATGAGGCTATGTTATCATCCTCAGGCAGGTGGATCTACAGTTGGTGATGGCACCCTGCCTTCTACTAAGACGCTCACAATGGGGAGGGCAACTTAAACGGGGAAGCTGTTGGTATGCTGAGTCCGTTAGTAAGTGTTTTCACTTGCTCAGTGGCTCATATTCTCCCCTTATAGACCTTACTCAATTTCAACGCAGCTCATTGCTTGAAGGGAACATACTATAGGTTTTGAAACAAATAGCAAATGTCTTCTTTTTAAATTTTTTATTTATTATTTTTGCAAATTTCTTCCATCAGTAGAAATGCTCAAGGGAAGCATTTCATTGCCATCCTTTCCTACCCTTAAAAGAGCCCTTAGGGCTGAGCCCTGGTGGCGTAGTGGTTGTGCACGAGACTGCGGCCCACTGGGACGGAGGTTCAATTCCAGCAGTGGGGCTGGGCCTCCTACTCCCACAACCGAGAGCAGTGATGCACCCCCCCCCAAAAAAAAAAGAGCCCTTGCCAGCAGATGGACATTGGACATCCACTCAAGTAATTCCTCAATGCAAAAACACTTTGTTCTATTAAATTGGCATTCCTTGATGCTCACCTTCCCAACACAATCAATGAAGACAAATGTGTGCACAAGCACATGTGGTGAAGAAAGCTGATGGTGCCTGGCTATCAAAGATATAGCATCTGGGGTCTTAAAGCCTTGAAAATAAACAAGCAGCCATATATTTCAGAAGCAACAAAGTCCACACAGAAGAAGCACACCAGTCCGTGTGACCACAAGATATCAATGGAAGCAGTTATCAGGAATCAAGAACAAAAATCTTATCATTGCTTGCCACCTTCCTGATATGATTGCTGAAGACAAAGGTGTGCATAAGCAATTGTGGTGAAGAAAGCTGATGGTGCCAGGCTGTCAAAAGATCTAACATCTGGGGTCTTAAAGTCTTGAAGGTAAACAAGTGGCCATCTAGCTCACAAGAAACAGAGTCCACACAGAAGACGCACACCAGGCTGTAGTACCACAAAACATCAAAGGGATCAGGTATCAGGCATCAAAAAACTAAAAATTTATAATGATAAATGAGGGGCAGTACAGATTGTGGACCCAAAGCCCATCTGCAGGGGAAGTGACATGTGGGGAGGAGATGAGCTAGTCAGGGTACAGTGTAGTAATATGAAATACACATCTTTCCTCTAGTTTTAAAATGTTTCCTCCCTCCCACTACCATGATCTGAATTCTATCTTACAAATCCGGTTAGACCAGAGGGTGTACACTGGTAGAGATAGGAACCGGATACATGGGGAATCCAGGACAGATGATCCCTTTAGGACCAGTGAGAAGAGTGGTGACACTGGGAGGATGAAGGGAGGGTGGAGTAGAAAGAGGGAACCAATTATAAGGATCTACATATAATCTCCTCTCTCGGGTACGGACAACAGGGAAGTGGACAAAGGGAGACATCATACAGCATTTGACAAGACAAAATATATGACATTTTATAAATTATCAAGGGTTCATGAGGGAGGCGGGGGGAGAAAGGATGGGGTGGAAAAAGGACCAGGGGCTTAAGTGGAAAGAAAGTGTTTTGAAAATGATGGTGGCATCAAAGGCACAAATGTGCTTTGCATACAATGGATGGACTGTGCTAAGAGTATGAGCCCTCAATAAGATGATTAAAAAAAAGAGCCCTTGCACAACATAGGCTCAACTTGAAGCTATCATATTAGTAATAAGTTTGCTTTGTTTCTCGGGTGATTGAGTCTTGGTGTAGTTATCTAAATGCCACTTCCCACTTCTAAAATAAGAACTGAATGAGGGCAGGGTGTGGAGAAAATATGCTTATTTTGAAAGGAATCTAATAATTAGGATATTTAACTCATCTCTAAGCATGAATAAAATTGATTTAAGAACTTAGGAAATACACACATGAGAGATGCATTGAATTATAATTGACATAAAACTCTAATGATTTTCTATAACTGGGTTAAAATAGCAAGGCTTTTTTCTGACGCTGACATTCTGCATGGGCTCGCCCTCGTCTGCTCGCCAGTTCCACTCTATCCGCTAAGCCCGATTCTTGGCTTTCTTTCTGATCCTGGAAGACATCCAACTCTCGCTTAAAGTCATTGTCATGCTGTTCCTTCTGCTTGGAATGATCGCTTCTCTACCTAACAACTGCACATGTATTTGCCCCTAATGTGATAGGGGTTATACATTTTGAGGGAATAACAGTACCAAGGGGATGTGCCCTTCGAACATCGCCTTATAAGAGAATACACGATGAGGATAGATGCTTTTTAAGAGTGACATTTACCTTCATTGTTTGATTGTGATGATGTCTGGTAGATTTCTCCATGCAAAGGTACTCTCTTCCCCTTGGTTGAAGCAACTCGCTAGTCCAAGCTCCTACTCAGAGTGGAGGAGAATTAAAGTTCTCCTTCCTGGAAAGAAGAGCATGAGACAGTTAGTTCTCAGTTTCATGCTAACGTCACTAGCGTAATTTATTTGGGGGAAAAACACTAGATTATGAGACTATCCTGTTTTTCCTTGAAGTTTCATCCTCCAATTTCATTATTCATCAGTGGATTTTGCACACCTGCAATAATGGTAACCATGGTTTTTTTCCTGCACAAGGAATACAAATTCTTGTCTGAAATCTCATCTGGGGTTTTTTTTTTTTGTTTGTTTGTTTTTAAAAAGAGTGTGTTTTATTATGCTTTTGGTGAAATTATCACTCTAAATTAGGTTTCCATTTGACAATTTCTACAAAAAATTTTCAGAGACATTTTTCCATTAAAAAATAATTTGTCAACATGTTTGTAATTGAGTCCTGTTTTTTTTTTCATTTCTAGAACTCTAATTTCCCTGCCCCTTAATCTGTCCACCCTTTAATTTGTGTGTCAATTTGTTATTTTCCTAAAAGGTGGCCTCAGGGGATAGTTTCAGTTCAGAGTTCGAGAGGGTCTCAGGGCAAGAGTGCCAGGGAGTCTTTTCCTCTGAATGCACCTGCATCTGAAGTTCCAATTTCTATGAAACTCAGTGTCTTTTGGAAAAGAATATTAATTATAGAACAATGTGAGTTTTTTTGTTTTGTTTTTAAACAACTCATATTTCTGAATTTGAGCAAGAAGGACAAGAGCCATGCTCAATGCTCAAATCAGACATTGATTATAAAATCAAGACAGGAGAATGTTAAAAAGCCAACGGAGGTGTCCTCCACAAATTGCTCAGGCAGAAATGCTTAGGCAGCTCCCATGCTTAATCAGAAATGAATGTAAACCAGCAAACCTTGCTGTGTTTCCAGCTACATCAGTAAGTGCTGGATGCTCCTTAAAACACCGAGTCCTTCTCCTTTACCCGAGCTCTCTCTGGTATCTGGAAGCACAGTTCACAGTCCCAAGAGAGACTCAGATGGATGCGCGGGAGCTTTTTGTCTGGTAAGCCACCTAGCCTTACTATAAAGATTATTATTTTTAATTGCTCAATATAAAAAAGCAAAAATTTGGCGATTGATCTCTTTCTTGGAGCAAAAAGGGGGAATAACTTTGTCTCCATCTGCCAGGGACATTAAAAACAGGCAGACTCTTTACCGAGTATGTCATCTCCATAGGAAGTGGGCTAGAATGAAGCGAAAACCATACCAGCAAGAATCCCGAGCTCTAAATTTTAATACCCAGCAGGTGCTCTGGAAGCGCTTCCAAATCAAGAGAAAATAATAGTGGTATCCAAACATGGAAGTGAGGTTATTAAAGACCCAGAGGATGAAAAGCATGCCGTGTGGAAGCTGTGTAAAGATCAGGAGAACTTTTTTTCTGTCATCAAATAAATGAAAAATAAAAACACCCCCCCCCTGCCCTCAAAGAACAAATATCTCCTAAAAGCAGCGTGGAACCTTGACTCCTGACTCTGTGTTGCACCTCGTGTTCCACATGACTTGTAAAGCAATGATTTATTGGTCCTGGAGCCAGTGAGTTTGGGAGCAGTTCAATAAGACACTGTGGTCTGTGGGTCCTGAATCATTATTCTACTTGGCAACCTTATGACAGCTGCTGAAGCTTGGAGGGGGGCAGGAGGAAATGATGTTGATTTATAGAGGGAGGGGAATTGTTTGTCAATGGAAATATAATTGTGCTCCTTCCAGTCTCAGACAACTAGAGAAGACAAGATTGCCTTTTACTGCCAATTTAACATGGACCAAAAATTTGGAAAAAGGAGCGCTGTCTGGCATTTTCTTAAATTCTTGCACTTTTTGTTAAAGGTTTCACTATTGTTCAATTAATGTGCTTTCTATAAGATAATTGGCACAAACCTCTCCTTTGGAGCCTTTATCTATAATGTTAATTAATGGTGCTCTGGGGAGTGAGTGTGATACACAACGTGCATTTATCTTCCGAGGAAGAATTTGTATTTTTATTAATGACAGTCATAGTTTACCACCCCTCCCGCCCCACAAACACATGGTAAACCAAACAGTATTGATATAAAATCATAGACATCTTTATTACACACATCAAGACCTGCAGCTATTATTTCTCAATATATCCTCCATTTAGGTCCATACCCTTTTAAGAGTGGTGTTTCCATCTCTCAACCCATTCCAGAGAACGCTGTCCTTTTCAATATACAGCACATAAAAATGTCATTCTTAGTATCCTAAGGGGATTCAAATTATGTTCTTTGAAATATTTGTTCCTTGTAATTTGGGCGGGGGGGGGTGGCTATGGGGAGAAAAAGATACCTGGAAGGGCAAGATCAAGGCTGTTGAGGGGATGGGACAATGTTTCCCAGAGGAATTCTAATCAGAGAGATTTTGTTGCCCTGAAAGTGAGCAGGTGCATTGTCATGATGGGAAAGAATAATCCTTGGTGCAAAGTTCCTGGCCCCTTTTTCACAGGGGCTGCTTTCGCACTTTAGACTTATACACAATAAGTTTTCATAGCCATTTTTTTTAAAAAAAAAGAAAATCTAGGGCTGAGCCCTGGTGGCGTCGTGGTTGTGCGCGGGACTGTGGCCCACTGGGACGGAGGTTCAATTCCAACAGTGGAGCTGGGCCTCCTACTCCCACCACCGGAGAGCAGTGATGCCCAAAAAAAATTAAAAAAAATTTTTTTTAAAAATTAAAAAAGAAAATCTATTAAGATTTCCCCGGTGGCGTAAGTCGTTGAGTGTGGGACTGCAACCCATGGGTTTGGCGGTTCAAATCCAGCGGCAGCTCTCAGGAGTGGCACTGGGTAGCGCCCACGACCACCAGAGGCAGTGATGCCCCCCCAAAAAAGATTTCCCCTTCTAAGTTGCAAAGAACAATGGCCATAATCTTCTGAACTGACCTCACTGCTTTAAATGAACTGGCTCAGCAGATACCACCAGAACCCATTGTTTGGATTGGACCTTGTTTTTGAAGGCTTCCTAACACAAGCAAGAAAAGGCTCCTGCTGAGAGAACTTCTCTGCAGTCATCTATGGATCACAGAGGCATATTTAAACATGCTTTACTTGAGATAAACTTGTGCACGCATGAACTGCAACCACAGTCACAGTCCTTTTTGACTTACACTCACAAAGTTCTTGAGTGGTGCAAACAGCTTATATTAATATATAAGTAAAAAGTATGTATACACATACACCTCTATCTATCTATCTATCTATCTATCTATCTATCATCTATCTACTTATAGACATATAAAGCATAGAATCACTATGAGTGAGAACTGATTCAATGGCAAAACATTGAACATATATATACATTTTTAGTATTTCATGATATTTTCATTTTTTGTTGTTTTCGGGTGGCATAGTGGCTAAAAGGCTCAGCTAGTAACCAAAAGGCTTGTGTTCTGAATCTACGAGTACCTCCTCAGTAGAAAGATGTGACAGTTTGCTTTTGTAATAACTATGGCCTTGGGCAGGTTTAATCTGTCTTATGTTGCAATTGATTAAATGGTCGTGGATGTTGGCTTACAGATTCATATATATGCATGTGTGTGTGTTTCCAGCTATCTGTCAATTTGTAATAGTGGTTTGAGTGCTACTATGATGCTGAAAACTGTACCATCAGTAGTTCAAATACTAACATGGAGGATCGGTTTTAGTGGAATCATACAAACTTGGAAGAAATACTTGGAAATCAACGATGAAAACTAGCCTATGAAAACATTAGTGACTGGCTGATCCCCGATGGCGTACTGGTTGTGTGCGGGACTGGGGCCCACTGGGATGGAAGTTCAATTCCAGCAGTGGGGCTGGGCCTCCTACTCCCACCGCCGGAGAGCAGTGATGCCCCCCCCCCAAAAAAAAAAAAAGAAAACATTAGTGATTTCAACAGCACCCACTCACTTTGTACATGCCGTCAGGAGTGGTTAATTGCTGGATGAGGTTGCCAAGAACCAGTGAGGGCAAAGCAGGTCTCAGGTGAGGAAGCCACAACAATGGATGTGCACATGCCTGTGGTTGTGAGAGTGACTCTAGCCTGGACAATGTTTCTTTCTGTTGAACAGAAGATCATTTTGAGCTGGTGCTGACTAGATAGTGGCAAACAGCAGTATATCCCTATCTATCTATCTATCTATCTATCTATCTATCTATCTATCTATCTATCTATCATCTATCTATCTACCTACCTATCCATCATCTAACTATCTATCCATTCATCCAATCTATATACCAGTATATGCTATTTCCATTTGCTCCTGACCAACAACTCTGTGTAAAATGCATTTTGAAAGATGAAGAAAGTGAGACACGGGCTGTGCAGTGATTTGGGTCCAGTGGCCCCAAGAGTACCAGAGTGAGTAGTTAGTTGAAGATTGGAAGCTGCCCTTCCTCCAGTCCTGCTGCACTGCCACTTCGAGCTAGAGTGTCTTGGGCTGCAAGCCCTATGACACATTGAGCAATAAGAGAGGCACATGCATCACAGACTTTGGTAGAATCAATCAAAAGCAATTCCATTTTCTCTACATTAAGCATAAAAAAATTAAAAGCCATCCAGGCTTGAATCTCAGACAGGTAATAAACTGTGATTGCTCCAGGGCAAAGGCTCCCAGGCAGAGACTCCCAACTCTGTGTGACGGACACATGCATAAAATAGTCAAACTTCACCATAAGAAAAGTTCCATCCAATCAACTTTGGGGCCCAGAGGTTCAAAGCCAGAGCAGGGAGAGTTTTGTGTGGGAGGAGATTAACACCAGCAGAGAATGTAATAACCTGAATCAGAAACTACAATTTAGTTTCTCTAAGGGTGCATGTTGGTTACTAAGCAGGTATTTCCTTACAAAAATTCTTATAAATAAAATGAATTTTCTTATCCTTTTAGTGGATTTTAAAATCCAAATGTGACTTGTGCTGTGAATTTTTTTAGTAGTCCCACTATAGCGGTATTTATGTGCCTATTTATATCCTTATCTATGTCTATATCATTGCTATCTACCTACAATATTACATATACTTATATTTATTTGATATGTAATTATTAAGTTATATAACAAGCTAATGTTGAATAGAGTAACTGGTTAAGGCCACCAATTTTATTCTAATAAAGTCTATCGCTGTTTGTAGGGAGAAATAACAAAAAGATTCAGGCCAGTCCAATCAGACATGCTCTCATTAAGAATAGGATTTGCTGGAGAGTGAATGCTGTGATCAAATCCTCATAATTATTCCCACAATTCAATGTTTGTATTGCTGGTGTTTTCAAATATTTATGTCCAAGTCTTTCCACATGTGCAAAAGAACTTCTGTTTATTGAAAATGAAACCAAAATAGGAAAAAGGTGAATGGTTATTCAAATTTTAAAACCCCAATGAGTAAACTGTTTCACTGCTATTCATAAGGTTTTCAAGGGTTAGTGCCTTAGAACTTAACAGCTCATTCCTCCGCCATACTCTGTTCTTCCTCTGTAGACTCCACATGAACTTGTTGATCAGAGGGCACCCTGCTGGTATTTGAAATACTGGTAACATACTTCCAGTATCACAGTAACACACAAGCTACTACAGCATGACAAACTCACAGGCGAACGGATGCACTGAGCAGGCACTGAAAGCGTTTACTCATGTATTCCAAGAAATTTGGAAGACAACTACCCGGTAAACTGACTGGAAGAGGTCACCATTTGAAAGAAAGGTGACCCCACAGAATGCAGATTATCGAACATTCTCTTTAATATCACAGGCAAGTCAAATGTTGCTGAAGGTCACTCAACAACAGTTGTAGAAGTACATTTGATAAAGCCTTCCAGAAATTCAAGCCCGATTCAGAAGAGGATGTGGAAAAAGGGATGCCACTGCTGATGCCAGATGAATCTTGGTTGAAAGCAGAGTACACCAGAAAGATGCTAACTTGTGTTTTATTGGCTGTCCCAAGACGTTCTACTGTGTGGGTCATAACAAACTGTGGCTAGCCTTGAGAAGAATGGAAATTCCAGAACATTTCATTGAGCTCAGGAAAACAGTACAGGGACTGAGAGGCAATCATTTGAGTAGAACAAAGGAATAGTGAGAGGTTTAAAACCAGGAAAGATTCACTTCAGGGTTATAGCCTTTTATCACATTTATTCAATCTGTATAAGGGGGTATCCCCCAACCATATTTTTTTCAAAGCTAGGTATCAATTAAAAAAAAACAACAACCTTAAATCACTTTCAAAGTACTCCATTACACTTAGTACATTTAAATTTGCGATTCCATTCTTGGAAACATTTTTTCAAACTCATCTGTTTGGAGGACTGTCAGCAACACCCTTGGTTTGTTTGTTTTTTAAATAGTTTTATTGGAGTTCTTATAGCTCTTAGAACAATGCATACATTAAATGTATCATGCATATTTGTACATGTTGCCATCATCATTTTCAAAATATTTCCTTTATACTTGAGCCCTTGGCATCAGTTCCTCTTTTTACCCTCCTCCACCCTCGTGAACCCTTGATAAATGATTTTTGTTTTTATATCTTACACCGTCCACTATCTCCCTTCACCCACATTTTGGTTGTTCATTCCCCTCAGTGTATATCTGTGGGTTATACGTCTACTCTTGCGACTGGTTTGCCCCTTCCTTCTTCCATCTCCACCTTCCTCCTACTCTCATGGTATCGTTACTTCCATTACTATTCCTTGGGGGTTTATCTGTCCTGGATTCTTTTTGTCTAGACCTCTTATCTGTACCAGTGTACATATTCCGGTCTAGCCAGGTTTGTAAGGTAGAACTGGGATCATGATTGGGGATGGGGGTGGGGTGGGAGATGGTGATGGAAACATTAAAGAACTAGAGGGGGAAAAAACTAGAGGAATGGGAACCCTGGTGACATAATGATTAAACATTGGGCTGCAATCTGCAAGAACTAGAGGAATATCATATATTTTGCTGGTGCTATACTGAACTCTGGCTGACTCGTCCCTTCCTTGTGACCTTTTTTTTGGGGGGGGCATCACTGCCCTCTGGTGGTGGGAGTAGGAGGCCCAGCCTTTGCTTCTGTAGAGCTGCTGGTGGAATTGACCTCCATCCCAGTGGGCTGCAGTCCCACGCACAACCACTATGCCACCAGGATTCAGCCCCCTTGTGACCCTTCTTTGAGGGATGACCAATTGTCTACAGATGGGCTATGGGTCTCTACTCTGAGCCCCCATGTTCACATAGATATGATTGTTTAGGGTCTTTGTTGCCTGCTAGTTGATCCTGTTGACACCTCATGATCACACAGACTTCTTCTGGACTTTGTTGCTTCCTTGCTAGATGGCTGCTTTGTTTAACTTCAAGCCTTTAAGACTCCAGATGCTTGCTCATTCGCTCTATCTATCTATCTATCTATCTATCTATCTATCTATCTATCTATCATCATCTACCTTATCATTTTATTGGGGCTCATATAACTCATCACAATCAAAAATACATCCATTGTGTCAACCACATTTGTACATTTGTTGCCATCATTATTTTCAAAACATTTTCTTTCTACATGAGCCCTGGGTATTAGCTCCTCATTTTTTCCCTTCCCTCCCTAGTACTGCCCTCACGAACCTTTGATAATTTATAAATTATCATATTTTACACTGTCTGACAGCTCCCTCCACCCACTTTTCTATTGTCCATCCCCCAGAGAGGAGGTTATATGTAGATCCTTGTGATCAGATTCTCCTTTCTCCCCCGACGTTCCTCCTACCCTCATGGTATCGCTACTCCCATTATTGGTCCTGAGGAGTTTATCTGTCCTGGATTCCCTGTGCTTCCAGTACTCATCCGTACCAGTGTACATCCTCTGGTCTACCTGGATTTGTAAGATAGAATTGGATCATGATAATGGGGGATGGCAGCGATAGAGCATTATAGAACTAGAGGAAACTTGTATGTTTCATTGTTGCTATACTGCACCCTGACCAGCTCATCTCCTTTCCAAGACTCTTCTGTATGGGAATGTCCAGTTTCCCACAGATGGGCTTTGGGACTCTACTCCACACTCCCCATCATTCACAATGTATGATTTTTTTTCTTGTTTGATGCTTGATACCTGATCCCATGGACACCTCATGACCACACAGGCTGTTGTGCTTCTTCCATGTGGGATTTGTTGCATCTCAGCTAGATGACTGCTTATAAATAAGCCTTTAAGATCTCAGATGTTGCATCTTTTGATAGTTGGGCACCATCAGCTTTCTTCACCACATTTGCTTATGCATCCATTTTGTCTTCAGTGATCAATTTGGGAAAATGAGCATCACAGAATGGCAGTTTACTACAACAACATGTTCTCACATTGAGGAAGTACTTGAGGTCCAATGTCCACCTGCTTCCTAAATATTTAGCATATACATATATGTACATAGGCCTATATCCCCATCATTATATACTTATATACTAACATGTACATCTCTCTATATATAGCTATAAATGTCTTTTGTCTCCTAGTTCTTTCTTAATTTTCTTTTACTTTCCTCTTATCCCACTATCATTTTCAACCTTCATTCAGCTTTCAGTTCTTCCTCTCAGCTACATTGCCCTTGATCGAATCCCACCAGTCATTCTTGCCCTCCTCACTATTGGTTTGAGATCTCTTGCTGTTCCCTCGCCCCTGGCCTCCCTCATTTTTTTCTTCTCCCCTTCTATGTTTTCACATCGCCATCCTTTCATGTTTCTCTTCATTCACAAAAACATAAAGAAGCTGTATGGAGTGAATAAGTTGAGTAAGGTGTGTGGGGCAAGAGAGGTATGCTGTTTTGTGCCAAACACTGGTGTACTCAAATGGCTGTATGAGCAGGTGCATTGTCGTAGTGGCGAAACCAGTCACAAATCAGGCCTTTTTAGTTGCACTGCTAAACAATCTTTTCAGAACTTCTAAATATAAAGCTTGAGTAACAGTCTGACCTGGTGGAGTCAACTCCAAATGTACCACTAATTTACATTTTAGTCCATTTGGGAAGTTGACAGATGATCAGAATGAGGTTTGTCGTCAATCAACATTTCACCTTTTTTGAAATGAGAAAACCACTTGGTACACTTGAACTTTTCCCGTAGTGCTGTCCTTGAAAACTGTTTTTGTGGCATTTTTCTTGAGCAGGAATCAAAATTTCACAGCTGCACACTATTCACTGAAATTGGCCATCACACACACACAAAAATTGAGGCTCGAATGAAAGTGCTTTTATGAAAAAATTCATTGTGATCTGAGAGAACCTTCCCAGGAGATGCCACAGGGTGCACAAATTCAGAGTGAGTTGCTTGATGCTCGCCTAATGAGAATAAATGCATACTATAAAGTCTCCTCTCCTCGCAGAGCAATTCCATTTTTTTAATTATGAGGGGGTACCTCTTCATAATTTTTGTTGACAATTATCTATTATTAACCATGATCTGTCTAATCTCTTTTTCTGTTGGGTGAAGTTAGGGCTTTTCCACAATTACTTCTTCTCCAAAATATTAAGCAAATATTAGTAACTATTTGCCAGCATTTGTTGGGAAGTCAGAAGCTTAGAGATATTCTCCCTAAACGTTCTAGCTATCCGAGACATTTGTCTCCCTCACAAAATAGAGGGCTGACTCTCTGTGTTAGGACAATGGGTAACTCCCCCTGAAAGCGACAGCTAAATCAAGTCTCCTGCCCAAGGTCAATCAAGGCTAGGCCGCCATCAGAAATATAGGTCTGCCCATCTCATCACATGGGATCCTCATACTTCCCTTTCCTATAACGTACCTATAGGATAATCCTTTTCTGTGACATGTATTTTTACCTGTATTTAGGGGCCTTGCATGGCTCCAAAAAGTTATATAAGGCTTGAGCAGAATAAAGAAGCTCTATCTTTCTCTCTCATCCACCTGTATCCTCTCGCCCTGGCATTCTCCCTGTTACCATGTCTTCCCTTACCCCACTCTCTCTCCACGTGGACCACCTAACAGGACTGAGGTGAGCATGCTACCATGATATGTGTCTGACTCTTATTATTTCTCTCTTTATCATGCTCTCTATGACTCTATTGTAATAATTAATAATTATCACTGTACATCTGCGCCTATCGAACCTGTGATATATATAGCCGAGACTGGATTCCTCTGATAAATGATGTCCAACGTGGGGCAGTAGGAAAAGAACTCTTTTTTTTTTTGTGGGTATCACTGCCTCTGGTGGTCATGGGCGCTACCCAGCCGCCACTGGATTTGAACCGCCAAGCCTGCGGGCTGCAGTTCCGCACTCAACCACTTCCGCCACCAGGGTTCAGCAGGAAAAGAACTCTTTTGAGTTATACCTCGTGTAACAGTTGTACGACCTCATTGGACTGTGAAGGTGAATCAGAAAAAATTTTTAAATGTATTTTTTGTTGAGTGAATATAGTGATTTATAATTATCCCTGTACAACTGTGCCTATCGAAAACGTGATGTTATATCGGAGACTGGCTTTCCCATGATACTTTTTGATAGCATCTTGTGATTAAAGTAAATTGGCTCATGCATGTTGAAAGCTGAAAAAAGTTAACCAAGCACAGAAATACACTCTGATTAAAGAAGGTCAACTTGCAGCAGGCTGGTGCTTAAGAGAATTCTGGTGGGATAATGTGGATGTTGACCAGACATTCAATGTTTTTGTTTTTTTTTAAAGAAACAAAACAAGCAAAACTCACCAATGTTCCAAAAAGGGATGAATAAGATAGGATGATCCTTATTGCAGGTAAAGAATAGCCCTGTCTACAAGTGAGATAAAAGAATGAATGCCTTGTAGTTTTTCAAATATTGTTCCAATGATTACACTAGAAAGTCTTTCTTTCGAAGAGAAGACAAGGAATCTTAATAATAATGATAATAGGTATGAGTGACTTAGTGGAGTGATTTTCATTTATTAAACCACATAATTCTTCCCATAATCTTGAATGTCAGCATTGTTACCCACACTTTGTTAGTTATTGCTGTCATCAAATTTGTTTTGTCCCATTGTGATCCTATACACAACAGAAAGAAACACTGCCCAGTCCTGCATCACCCTCACAAGTCTTCCTATGAGTGAGCTCATTGTTGCCGCCATTTTGTCAGTTCATCTCATGAGGGCTTTCCTCTTTTCTGTTGTCCCTCTAACTTACCAAGCTTGGTGTCATTCTCCTGGGATGGATATCTCCTGACGACATGTCCAAAGTATATAAGACAAAGAAAGTCTCACCATCCTGGCCTCTAGATAAAGTGACCAGAGTTTAAGTGGGACACCATTGATGGGGGCTGGGGGGTGGGGAAGGGAGGGTTCTTGATGAAAAATTTGGTCTATCTGGAGCAACAAAAATGTTTATAGAACGCAAAAATAGTATTGTAATATATTTATATTAATTTTAAAACACTGCAGGATGTTGGTAAATTGTTAAAAAGTGGGATGTCTCTGGCCATACTTCTTCCAAGACAGACTTTGTCCTTTTAGCAGTCCATGGCACTTTCAATAGTCTTCACCAGCTCCACAATTCAAATGCACCAATCTTTCCTCTGCCTTCCTAATTCAAAGTTCAACTTTCACATGCAAATGAGGCAATGGAAAATATGATGGCGAGGTGAGGTACAGAGGGCTTTTGCGGTAGATTTACTCGATGAAATGCATCTTTGATTTCTTCACTGCTTCTGCCTTGAACATTGATTGTGGACCCAAGCTAAATGAAATCTTTGACATTAATCATTCATGGATTTATCATGATGTACTTATTGGTCCAGTTGTGTGGATGTTGGTTTTATTTATCTTGAATTTCTATGAGGGCTTTCCTCTTTTATGCTGTTCCTTTGATCTTTGATCTTCATTAGCAACTGTTTCAAATCCTCCTTGTTTTCGGTTGGCAAAGTTGTGTCATTTGCATATTGCAGGTCTTTAGTAAGCATTCCTCCAATCCTAATGCCACATTCTTCATCATATAAGCCAGTTTATCTGAGCATTTATTCAGCATACAGTTTGAATACGTATGGTGAGATGATGCAACACAGGTGTACATTTTCCCTGATTTTAAACCATGTAACATTCTCTTATTTTGTTCACACACCTGCCTCTCTATTGATGTCCAAGTTCCGTATGTGCACAATGAAATGCTATGAATTTCCATTCTTCTCAAGGTAATCCATTTTTTGTTATAGTCGAATGCTTTGGAAAAGTCAACAAAACAAGTAGACATCTTTCTGATATTCCTTACTTTTAGTCAAGGTCTATCTGACATCAGCAATGATATCCCTATTTCAAGTCCTCTTCTGAACCTCTGGCAGTTCTCTGTCAATGTATTTCTGCAACTGTTGTCAGATGATATTCAACAAAATTTTACTTCATGTAATATCCATGATATTGTTCTATAAATTGAGCATTCTGTTAGGTCAATTTTTTTTGGAATGGGTACAAGTATGGATCTCTTCTGGTTAGTTGGTTAAGTAGATGTCTTCCAAATTTCTTGCACAGATGAGTAAATGCTTCATGGAAGTAAGAAACGTCCAGTTCTTCATCAGTTTGTTGAAATATTTCCACCAATTCCTGGGTCCTTGCTTTCGGATAATGCTTTCAATGTAGCTTGACTTCTTCCTCAATATCATTGGCTCTTACTCTTTTGTTACTTCCTGAAATGGTGGAATGTCAACTGGTTCTTTTTGGTCCAGTGACTCTATATTCTTTCCATCTTGTTTTAATTTTATCATTTTATTGGGGCTCATACAGCTTTTATAGTAATACATACACACATCCATTGTATAAAGCAGATTTGTACATTTATTGTCATTATCATTATCAAAGTATTTTCTTTCTAGTTGAGCTCTTGGTATCAACCCCTCAATTTTTCCTCCTTTCCACATCCTCCCTCCCTCATGAAATCTTGATAATTTATAATTTTTTTCATGTATTACATGGACCGATATCTCCTTTCATCTACTATTCCGTTGTCCGACCCTGGACGTGGGTTATATATAGATCACTGTGATCGGCTCCTCTTTGTTCTCCCCACTTTCTCCTTCCCCTCATAATATCACTACTCTCATTATTGGTCCTGAAGGGTTTATCTGTTCTGGATTCCCTGTGTTTCCATGTCTTATCTGTACCAGTGTACATGTTCTGGTCTAGTTGGATTTGTAGGGTAGAATTGGAATCATGGTAGTGGGCTGGGGGGAGATGAGAGTAAAGAACTAGAGAAAGTTATGTTTCATCAGTGCTATACTGCATCCTAATAGGACCTTCTCTTTCTCATGACACTTCTGTAAAGGGATGCTCAATTATCTACAGATGAGCGTTGTGTCTCCACTCTGCACTTCCCCTCATTCACATTGACATGATTTTTTTGTTCTGTGTTTTTCCAACTTCTTTTGCTGCTTTTGGCATCATTCAATATTTTGCCCATAGGACACTTCAATATTGCATCTGGATGCTTAACTTTTTTTCTTGAGTTTTTTCTTTTTTTTTTTTTTTTGCATCACTGTCCTCTCGTGGAAGTGGGATGTCCAGGCTTGCTCCTGGAGAGCTGCTGCTGGATTTGAACCGCCAAGCCAGTGGGCTGCAGTCCTGCACTCAATCACTATGCCACTGGGGCTCAACCTGAGTTCTTTCAGTTTGATATGTTGAATATGTCTGACATCCACTGTGTTCTTTTCTTTCTTGCCCTTTTTATTGACTATTTGTTTCTTCATGAATGATGTCCTTCTAGCTCATCAGGTTTTCTGTCATTAGTTTTAAGTGCAGCAAATCTGTTCTTGAAATTCAGATGGGGTAGAATTCAAGGTTGTATTTTAATTCTTGTGGCTGATTTAATTTTCTTCAGCTTCAACCTGAACTCACATGTTAACATTTGAATCTGTTACACAGTCAACACCTGGGCTGGTTTTAGCTGCTAATATGGAACTCCTCCATAGTCCCATCCCACTGAGGTACTCAATTTGATCTCAGTGTATTCATGTGTATAGTTTCCTTTTGTGTTGTTAAAAACAGATATTAAAGAAACTATTGACCTTGCAACATTCCATCATTCTATCTTCAGCTTTGTTTTTATAACCTACACCTTATTTTCCAACTACTGTTCCTTCCTCCTTCCTTTTTGTTTCCAAATTTTGCATTCCAATATCCAATAATTATCAATACTCCTTGATTGCATGTTTGATCAATTTCAAACCAAAGACATTGGTAGAATTCTTCAGTTTTCTTCATTACTCGCTTTATGGCTGGTGCAGAAATTTGAATAATAGTTGTATTATTTGTAGTTCTTTGAATTTGGATAGATACAATTCTGTCACATACAGGATTGTATTTCAGAATAAATCTTAAAACATCCTTTTTTATTATGAATATAATGCCATTCCTCTTGATTGTGTTATTCCTAGCTTAGTAAATCATATGATTTTCTGCTTAAAAACCAGCCAATACTTGGGCTGGGCCCCAGTGGCATAGTGGTTGAGTGTGGGACTATGGCCCACTGGCTTGACAGTTCAAATCCAGCAGCAGTTCTCCAGGAGCAAGACTGGGCCTCCCACTCCCACCAGAGGGCAGTGATGTCCCCCCCCCAAATAAATAAATAAATAAACTTTAAAAAAATTTAAAAATTAGCCAATATTTCAGCTCACTGATGCCTAGGATAGCTATGTTTATTTCTACTTTATATCGTATGTTCAAGGTTCTCCAGAGGAAATAGCAGAGCCAGGATTTAAAGTTGAAACTAGGAAGCAAAAGGAATTTATAAAAGTCTAAATGTAAACCCATCTGTAAATATATTTATATATAATGATGGGGAAATAGATGGACATTGGGCCCCTATTCAAGTACTCCCTTAATGCAAGAACACTTTGTTCTAGTAAACTGGTCTTCCATGATGTTCACCTTCTCAACATGATCGCTGAAGATAAGGTGGGTCCATAAGCAAATGTTGTGAAGAAAACTGATGGTGCCTGGCTATCAAAAGATATAGCTTCTGGGATCTTAAAGGTTTGAAGATAAACAAGTGGCCATCCAACTGAGAAGTAACAAAGTCCACATGGAAGAAGCACACCAGCCTGTGTGATCATGAGATGTTGATGGGATTAAGTATCAGGCATCAAACAACAAAAAATCATATCATGTGAATGAGGGGGAGTGCAGAGTAGAGATCCAAAGCTCATCTGTGGGTAACTGAACATGCCCTTATAGAAGGGTCTTGGGAAGTAGAGGAGCCTGTCAGGGTGCAGTATAGCAACAATGAAACATTCAGGTTTCCTCTAATTCTTTAATGCTCGCTTCTCACCCCACTATCATGATCCCAATTCTACCTTATAGATCCAGTTAGACCAGATAATGTACACTGGTAGAGATAGGAACTGGAAACACAGGGAATCCAGGATAGATAAACCCCTCAGGACCAATAATGAGATCAGTGATACCAGGAGGATAAGGGAAAAGAGGTGAAGGGGGAACCAATCACAAGGATCTACATATACCTCCTCCCTCGGGGACAGACAACAGAAAAGTGGGTGAAGGGAGATGTCAGACAGTGTAAGACATGACAAAATAATCATAATTTATAAATTATCAAGGGTCCATGAGGGAGGGGGGAGGGAGGGAAAAAACAGGTGCTGATACCCAGGGCTGAAGTAGAAAGAAAATGCTTTGAGAACAACGATGGCAACAAATGTACAAATGTGCTTGATGCAATGGGTGGATGTATGGATTGTGATAAGAATTGTACAAGGTTCCAATAAAACGACTTAAAAAAACTAAAAAAAATTTAAACTCGAAGCATCATGGTTGCAATATTTTTATTTTTAAGCACTGTGAAACCAATGAAGAATTTATGAAATATTTATTCCATGCTTGGTAATGTAGAAAAATATGAGGAAAACCAAGCATTTTCCTTTCCTTTCCAGACTCACTCACATAAATAAGTAGAGACAAATAATGCAGTCAGGAAGGTAGCACATTTTCTCATGTTTGGGTACTTTCCCTCTGTGAGTAAGTTCCAGAAATGTTCATGTTTCTGGGCTTGATCTGAATGTCAGCTTGTAGTTTCAAAATCTCATCTTCCAGTCCAGAAGAGTTCAAGTGAAACAGTGTTGCAATTTTTGATGCAAGTGCATCAACCTCAGCAGCTTTCTGAAAAGGATAACACATGAATGTAGCACTGGCTTGAGCAAAGAAAAGTCTTGAAAGCATTTGTCAGTTTTTCTGCACTTAACTCAGTTGTTTGTGCATGTGTTTGATACCTAAGATTGTATCTGATTGGCTGCGCTGTATATCAATTAAGCAACGGGATTGATTATAGGCTTATGTCCATTTTTTGATGCCATGATCTACCCATCCTCCATTTGCTATCGACAAGTAGATTGCGATAGACGTATGGGTTAGAAAATGTATCACTTTATCCTTTGGTCTGGATCATGTTTCTGCTGCTGCTCTTCTGATTGTATAGAATATATGCATCTTCTAAACACATTTTCTTTTTTTTTGGCGGGGGGGCAATCACTGCCCTCAGGTGGTGGGAGTAGGAGGCCCAGCCTTTGCTCCGAGGAGCGGGAATCGAACCTCCGTCCCAGTGGGCCGCAGTCCTGCACACAACCACTACGCCACCGGGGCTCAGCCCAGTAATTTCTTTTCTTTCTTTCTTTTTTTTGGGGGGGCATCACTGCTCTCCAGTGGTGGGAGTAGGAGGCCCAGCCCCACTGCTGGAATTGAACCTCCGTCCCAGTGGGCCGCAGTCCCGCCCACAACCACTACGCCACCGGGGCTCAGCCGACACATTTTCTATACATAATGCAAGATGTAGTCTTTGTGTTCTGGTTCCAGAAAGTTCACTGCACAAGAATATCCAGTCTACAGAACACACTCTACTCCTGAATTTTGCTGGTAATGAGATCTCTCCTCCTGCTCCTTGGAGAGCTCATTTTGTACACAGCATGATGGCACTTTAGGGAATCCTGTTTTGAATTACTCACTAGCAACTCCTATGAGTATCTTCTTCCACCTTCTTACCAGAGCCATAAAGGGGAAGGTTGTTTGAGGGGAGTTGGAGAGTTTGGTCAGAAGAAATACGTTAAATAATTCATTGCCTTTGATTTGAAGGCACCTAGCCATTACAACCACTGGCACTAGGGTTCAAATACAGCCTCTCAAATGCCTTACATGATCTCTGAGCTCCTACTGGATGTGTAATTTGTGACATGGATCCAGTCAGAATAGAAAACTGTACTAATTTAGATGAAGAATATTTAATATAAAAGATTATTAACTACTAATAGGATTAATACTAAGGGGGCTGATGCCTGTTATTGCCATGTATTATTACAAGCATTGCTGTTAACTCAGGGGACTGAGTTAACTCAATCAGCCTTTTTTCACATAAAGATCATTAAGTTTAAGTACCGTTCCACCATGACTGATGATCATTTGGAAGTGCGCTTGAGGCTGGCTGTCAGTAGCTACTGTCTGGACTATGCATCCCTGGCTCATTCCATTCAGTGCAAGTCATCAGAGTCAACTCAGGTCATGACAAAAAACGTACATAGTTAATTGTGTTGTGTTGTGCAGTATGGACTCATGTGACTATGCAAGGTACATAACCATTCATTGTACATATAAAGAATTTTCAATGCATTTATGAGTAAATGTAATAAATAACTATATAAAATAAATAAATGTTTTGCATTTTTATAGTTGGTAGATCATTTTGACTTGGTTATTTTATAAGTAGCTCACATGCTGAAAAAGTGTGAGCACCCCTGCCATATAGCAAGTAAAGCGGTGCCAGAGGCTAGGTTACGGAGTGGGGTGCTTCTGGGTTCTTAACTGGAGAAGTTGAATTTGCAGAACCAAAGGTGTGAAACTGCGTGCTGTCTGACTGCAGTTTAGTGGATTGGTGCCTCTGGCCACTTAATCCATGTAGCTGGGTTTTATGACCCATGAAACTTAAGCTGAAGACTTAAGTTGAATCTTACAGCAGAGTGGTAAGACCAGTGAGCATTTGGTAGCAGACTTGGCAGAACTTTCTAACATGTCCTGATAACTAACTCAATCCTGAGAATTTCTCACTGGCAGCTTGTTAACATCCTTAATAAATATTTTAGCCAAAAACAACTGGGAATGCAAATTCTATATGATCCAGCAATACCACTCTTGGACATATACCCCAAAGAAATAAGTGATGGAACACAAACAGATGTATGCTCTTCAAAATTTATTGCAGCATAGCCCACAATAGCAAGAAGGTGGAAACATTTCAAGTGCCCAATAGTAGAAGGAAGGATAAAGAAACTGTGGTATATACACACAGTAGAATACAGAGGAACCCTAAGATAGTGATGAAAGCATGGAATGACATAACATGGAAGGACCTGGAAACCATTATGCTGAGTGAAGTTGGTTAATGCCCAAAGGACAAATATTGTGAGTGCACTACTATAAACATAAACACCAACATGTGGGCAGGTTTCTGCTCTCTTAAGCTTCTAGTCCAGTCCTTCAAACAAAGATATAGAGAGCCTGCCTAACATCCATGAACCGTACATCACCTCCCTTATATGTGCATCTTTAAAACAACATTGACAGAGGAGACTTAACCTCAGATAGGGTCATCCCTTTAGGAAGGCAAGAAAGGGAGACCATTCATTTGCTGCCAGACAACATTGTGATAAAGTCACACCAAATCAATAGACATTCCTGCAAGGATGATGAAGGAATCTTATTGGAAAGTCAAATCAAGATATGGGCAAGGGAGCACCTATGTTTTCCAGGAGGTATTTCCATTTCTCCTGGTAGGCAAATGGGGAGGAGCAACCCCCCCCCCCAACTGGGAAAATACTTAATACTGATGTAGGACCCAAGGGGAGAATTAGCCCACTACTCTTTCCCTAATTAGACCCATTGGCCTAGTTTCTAGCCAGCCCTTGATGACCTACGTTGTGTGCTACAAATTATTGTGACTTTAGACTCTGTCCTTTCAAGGAGCACAACATCTTTCATAGACCATATCAGAAGTACTTGACATGGAAATCCCACTAAACAAACTGAGCTTGTCTCACACTCACTTGTAACTCTTGGACTTAAGACTGAAATTCCCTGATGTGAAGAAAAAAAAAGATGACTGCCACCCCAAGGTTATGGAAGTAGTAGTCAATGGATTTTGATTTTGATTCCTGACAATTTTAGTATTTAACAAAAGGAGACCCAGCACTAGCATTTATTTATTATTTTGATGCCCTCCTTCTCTTACTAGGACATGTATTACTCTGATAGGCATGGTTCTGCTCTTGTGAATGAATGTTAAGGGAAAATTTAAATTGTCAGTGTAAATAGTGCTTGATCATTTAAGAGCTTGAGCTGTAAAATGATTTCAATTTAGGGAATACATTTCAGAGTTACCTATACTTGTGCAATTTCCTTTTTGCGACAGTGACTTAAACTCTATTCCATTGCCTAAATTAATGAAACCATCAATGGAATTGCTTTATAGCCCAGGGTGCGAGAGGGGGCGGTGATTGGGAATGGTCTCTGGCTTAGAATGATAATGAGCACTCTAAAGTGAACTGGAGATTTATAAAAACCCTAGAGATGTGAATGAATTTTGACTTTACACTTGATTCTAGCTCCAAGCTAGGAATGGTTGTTTGTTATGACTTGACCCTGATTGATGCTTGACACCATGCAGAGCTCTTGGTGCTGCAGTAAAGTGTGGTAAAGAAACCAGATGGTGCTTGGAGTCTAAAAGGCTTGTCTACAAACAAGCAGCCATCTAAGTGAGATGTCAACCAAGTCCTCATAAAAGAAGCACACCAATTGGTTTGATCCAAGGATTATAAACAATAAAATCCAAATCTGAAGGAGGGAATAGTACCAGAACTTAAATTATGAATACCTAATATGCAGAAGGAAAATGGGTGAGAGTGGGAAGCTAAAATCCATTTGCTGGTCCCTACATGGATTAAGCTCCTGATGACTTCCCTCTGACTGTAGTTGAGGGATATGACTTGCTTACCTATCAAACAGAGTATATCATAAACATGATCATGGCAGATGTAATTAGGTTAAAATAGTGGTTCTCAACCTGTGGGTTGCGACACCTTTGGAGGTTGAACAACCCTTTCATAGGAGGGGTACCAGATTTATAATAGTAGCAAAATTATAATTATGAAGTAGCAGAAAATAATTTTATGGTGGGGGGGTCATTACAGAATGAGGAACTGTATTAAAGGGTTGCTGCATTAGGAAGGTTGAGAACCATGAAATTAGAATGTGACACCGGATCATTTTATCTCCCTTTGAGCTATTTAAATTGTGTTCTCTGTAATGCTCCCTGTTTTTTTCTTGATTGCACTATTTTTCTCTGGTTTATTTTGCTGTTATTGTTGGACTTTTTTTTGGTATGACTTCCAGTATACGAAGACTAAGATAGATGAAGTTATAGAGACAGTAGCTGGATTAGGGGTTTATTGGGAGCATGAGGCAGGGAGTATGTTGGAGGGAAAAGGGTAGCTAATAATGAATTTAAGAGGGGAGAAAAAAGTTCTGGAACTGATTGTAGAGATGATGGTTCAGCTCTTATTAATATGATTGAACATTGGAAGTCTGTGATAAGTAAGCCATATTGCCAATTAAATTATATTAAAAGAAAAAAATCCTTTAATCAGGAATTTTGTCTGTTTGTTCTGTGTAGAGCTTGGAATGGATATTAGAACCTAGAGATACATTATAGAACACTAATTAAGTCAGCACACTCCAGTTGAACCCAAACTCAGGAGGGCTGTAGGCCCGGCAGAACTAGACTTTGCTCTATCTGGCACTACACCTATGACTGGTGGTGGATCACACCAGTGTGCTCCTTAGAACTTTCATTGGTTAATTTTCAGAATTAGATTGCCAGCCCTTCCTTCCTAGACTGTCTTGGCCGCACAGAAACCTCCATTGACAGACAGGTGGTGGCAGTACAAGAGATGCATTGTTAAGCAATGGGACTTAGGTAGCCCACCTATAATGTGGAAACTCTATCACTGAACAATTTATGGCTTCTTTTCTTATTAGCTGTGAAAACTTGGGAGAACTAAACACAATCAATTTGACATCTTAGATATATAAAGAACAATCCACCCCAAAGTCACACAATATGCATTCTTTTCCAGCACACTTGGAACACTCTTCAGTAGATAGTCCAGGTCACAGAACAAATATGATATGCAAAATTATTGAAATAGTACAAAGCATCTTCTCAGATTATAATGCTATACAAGAAGAAATTAACAATAGGAAGATCAAAGGGAAAATTATCAAATACATGGAAATGAAAACCCACCCTGCTTAAAACTACTTGGTAATCAAAGAAATAAGGAACGAAAAAAAAAAAAGAAATTCTTGAAGTTGCAGCACACGAAAACCAAGACACAGATAAAACAGTACTCAGGAAGCAATTGATAGCAGTAAACACACACATCAAAGTGAAGAACCAGAAGGAACACCTTAAGACAACTTAATTAAGTTTTAAAATCTTTATTGGTTGAGATTTAATACATGTACCATAGCATTCCATATTTCTTCCTTTAAAATCACCTTATTGGGAGCTTTTATAAATATTATAGCATTCCATAGTTCATTCATATCAGACAGTATTGTACAATTACTCTCACAATCAGTTTCAAAACATTTTCTTTCTTCTTGAACTTCTTGATATCAGTTCCTCTTTATCCCCTCTGTATTAGTCCGGGTAGACTAGAGGAACAAATTTCAGAGACACGCATATGGATATAAGGAATGGGTTTATTTTCAAGAGGAACAGGACATTAAGAAAACATCCCAGCCCAGCCCAGCTCAAAGTCACAAGTCCGATATTAACCCATATGCCTGAAATCAGTCCATAAAGTCTCCTGACTCACGAAGTTACAGGTCAGTGGGTACAGAGTCCTGGCACTGACAGGGTCTCTCCATGGCTCCTCGCTTCCAGGGCTCAGGGTCCATCAACAGCATCCCGTGGTGGCAGAAGCATCTCATCGCTGGCAGAGGCCTCCAGGTGGCTGCCCCAGCCTCAGAGGTCCGGCTCCATCAGGGCAAACTCATGTGGTCTCTCCACTGGCTACTCCAGCCTCCCAGCCGCCGCCATTCTGTGTTGCCTGTGGTTAATCATCTCTGAAACGAACTCCCAACAACTGGGGAAGATAGCTTCTCATCTTCACGAGGGAAATATCATGAGATTTCCCAGGAGTCTCAGGTGAAAGCCATGCCCACACAGAGGCCTCATTGGCTGCTCAATGGCTTTCTCCAGATTAACAGGCCAGACTCCACGCCTATATTTCAATCATAAAATTAACATAAGCACATGACTGCCACACCCTCCCTCCCACACCCTATCCACCAGGAATCCTTATTTATTTATTCATTTATTTATTTTTGCCATCTCTTACACCATCCACTATATCCATCCATGTACAATTCTGTTGTTCGCTACCCTCCAGTTGGGTTATGCAGTCATCAATACTATCAGCACCCCCTCCTCACTATGCCCCCCTCTCTTCCTGTGTCCTCAGGGCTGTAATTCTGAGATTGGAGGTAGGAAGGGGATACGAGGGCAGGAAGTTCGACCACCTTGCAGCCACAGGCTGAAGATGTTTTTGGGAACTGACTTCGCTCCGCATTCACTGCCAAGAGAAGACAGGAGCTCAATATAAAGCAATATCATGGAAAATTTTGGAAATCAGATCAGGTCCAGCCCACATCATGGTTCAGGTCAGATTTGTGCCTTTGTTTAACTGTACTCTTCTCTCCTGAGCACTCTGATTAATGAAAACTTTCCTCAAGTTTAGATAAGGGAGTTCTCCAGAGGCTTATTTCCTAAGTATTTCCACAAATGCAAATGACTCTTGGGCTTCTGCTGCCATCCATTGCCTTCTGTACACCAGATTCTCACAGTTTAAGCTCTCATGTGGATCTCTCCTGTGACTTCAGATTATATGGATTCCAGTCCTTTGGAGACAATGATGGTGAGCTTCTTCCATGTGTACTTAATTGAGATTTCACTTAATGACTACTTGTTTGGAGACAAGCCTTTAAGACTCAGGACACTATTTTATTTGATAGCCGGTCATCATCTAAATTCTTGGCCACCTTTTGCTATAGCACCCGCATCTTCTGTGTTCCCTTCCTGAGGGAGAGTACCATCTGCCTTCTTTTTGATTGAGTTTTTTCTCTGTTCTGTTTGTTGCTGTTGATTTTGGAAATGTGTCCGGTATATGAAATTTGAGATCATAATCTATAGAGACTGGATCATGGTCTTTCAGATGTATTTGCAGGGAGTGTTGGGAGAAAATGGTGAGCTAGTAACAGTGAGTACAAGAAAGAAGAAAATGTTTGAAAGTTGATTGTGGTGGTGATTGTACAACTTTTCTTAATATGATTGAACTATTGAATTGCATGCTATGTAAATTATATTGCAATAAAGCTGTTTAAGAAAACAAATTCTTTTTTTTTTTTTTTTGTTTTTTTTGGGGGGCATCACTGCTCTCCGGTGGTGGGAGTAGGAGGTCCAGCCCCACTGCTGGAATTGAACCTCCGTCCCAGTGGGCCGCAGTACCGCGCACAACCACTACGCCACCGGGGCTCAGCCCTAAGAAAACAAATTCAATCAGAGTCTTGAAATGAGCTCATGCAGTTGGAGAGATTGGGGAGGAAGGAAGGTAAACTCAGACTTTTGGTCAGTCACTTTGAACTAGATTCCCCACTCAATCTTTGATATCAATCCTGGAGGTACTAATACCTCAAAAGGATTTGTTGAGAGTGACCGAACATGTATTTATAGTTGGATCTCTTCGAAATCTTCTATTATGCTTTCATGCAATCATGAATATAATACCATCTAAAATATATGTAGTGGAGGTCTGGTATCATTTTTGTATTGAGTTTTTAATTTAAAGTGTTAATTCTCAACCCTGGCTAAATGCTAGAACATTTGATGCCAAGAACCCATCCACAAAGCGAAGTAATCATCTGGGTTGGGAACCAGCCACCAGGTTTTATTTTTGTTTTAATCTTCTTGGATAATTGTAGGAGGCAGCCAAGTTTGAGAACCACTGTTTTGGATGTATTTTGAAATCTTAAATATATACCTTCACACCTGGCTTCTCTTTCTGTAGCTTGTTCTTTCAATGAGCTCTTCTATTTTCCTGTACCTTTCTGATGCCCCTGTCATTATAAAGACTGGCAACTGTAATATTGCTCGTGTAATTTGAAGCTCTCAATAATGCTGTGAAAGTTGAAAAACAGGAAATGCAATCAGTTTGGAAAATGATACCCTCCTGTAAGAGGATAGAATTACAATATGAAAAAGGAGCTGAGTAATGCACACACGTGGGTACATTTAGTATACAAACTGTGACTTATTATAAATATTTTAAATCGAGGTGGCCCATACACCCCTCTTTTCCTGATTCACCTGTGCCCTTGGGTTTTCAATTTTCTGGAAGATATATTTCTGGGGGAAACAAAGGGCAGACAATTTTCCATATCACGCAATGAAATTTCTTCACCTGCTCAGATACCTGCCCAGGTGAGAGGATGTGGTTTAGAAAAGAACTAGTGAATAAGGTCGCGCACTCCCTGTACTGTATCATGTGAAAGCAACCTCAGGAAGGACTCAATGGGAATGTGTGAGCAGGCATCAAATCACTGGCTTGTTGGAACCTTATCTTCCCATTTTTTTCAGCAGAGCAAAACAGGAAGTTGATGTGAAATTTTGGCTCCCTTCATTTCACGTCTCTCACCTTTTCCTATGAGCTACTTTCAGGCTTGAATTTCCAGGTGATAAGTCTGCCTTCCCTCAGGAATCTCATTCATCCATATCTCATCTCCTTGACCACTTATTTTTGTTGTTGCTTATTTGTCAAGGAGTTGATTCTGACTCTTGGTGACCTCCTATGAATAAGAGTGGAATTGCACTGCATAGGATTTTCAAAGGCTGTGACTGATGCAAGCAATTAAGAGCTGGGCTACTAATAGAAAAAAAATGTATCATTCGAATCTACTCAGACGTGCTTTAGAAGAAAGCCATGGGGACTTATTTCTAAAAGGTCACAGTCATGAGAACTCGGTGCAGGCAGTTCTACCCTGAGACACAGGGGTCTCCATGAGTCGGCAGCTGGCTGAAACTTGCAATGCTAGAATGCCCAACTTTTCTCCTTGGATTAGAAAGGCTAACCTTTCCACTAACAGCCAAGAGGAAGACCTAGTGTGTCACCCAGCAACCTTGAGGCATCAGTCGGAGACAGAAAACTGGAATTACATTTCAGTTTAGTTCTATGACCGAATCTATTTCTCTCTACAACTGAAGTTTCTTTCTTCACTTTCCAAATCTATAGGGCTCATGATCCCTATCCATACTGAAGGTTTATTATGAAGACTAACTCAAATAATGCCTATGAAATGGCTCTTTCGGTGTAAATTCTATTCTTAGGCTTGATTGCCTACTTACCAAGTTTATGGGAAGAAAGCAAAAATGTTAAAATTTGGTATTTATTCCCTTTAAAAGAACAGATTTCAGGTGGTACAACAAAGAACAATTTTTTTGGGGGGGGGCACCACTGCCCTGTGGGAGTCGTGGGAGCTACCCAGCCTTGCTCCTGGAGAGCTTCCGCTGGATTTGAACCGCAAAACCCATGGGCCGCAGTACCACACTCAGCCACTATGCCACCGGGGCTCAGCCCAACAAAGAACAATTTTATGCCAGTTAAGAATATCAACATTCCTAGCTGATAGTAAATATTACCAAAGAGATTAAAAACCAATGTGGAGCAAAGACAATGTTATGCGTTCTTGTGCAATGGCAAGTAATGACAAAGTCTTAAAAGATAGTAAGCAACCATTTATGGTGCACTTATTTTTGTTGCTACTTTATAGCTGTAATTTTGATGCTGTTATGAATTGTCATGTAAATATCTGATAAGCAGGATGTATTTTCACTTTTATAAATTGAGCATAGTTAAAGTGATTAATCACAAAAGCAATATGGAGTTATATCTCGTGAAATATTTATTTCTAATTATAAATAAATGAAATTTTGTCTTGAAGCATAGTGCAGCATGGGTAACAGTCTTCACGCCTGGTACTCGTATGTGGGAGTATCTGTATGTGGGTGGACTTGCTTGGAGATGGCTAGAGGAGCAATGTTTTGGTTTCTATGACCATAGGAAAACACATGCTTTATGTAACCCCCGAACCACAGGCTGAGAACTGCTGACATAGAGTTTTTAATAGCTGTGATCTTTTGGAATTAGATAACAAGACATTTATTCTAGGGAATTCATATCTTCTATTAAACCCTGTCATGTTCAACAGAACTGTAAAGGATTCTATTGCCTTTAACTAAAATCTCTATTAACACTACATCCTACCTAGAGCACAGGTTCTATTTTTTTTTTCAGGTTCTATTTCTTAATCAGGCCCACTTTTTCCTCTTTGGGATGGAATATACATGATTTCTTCCTGGTATCTTAATTTATAATCTTTGGCTGGACAACAATACTAGATTGAGAAAATAAAAATACCCCAGTTAAATTGGAATAGCTGTAGCATATGAGCATGCAATTAACTTAGGTGTTGTTTATGTGAGTTTAGAATTTAGAATTTAGACTGGGTTTAGAATTTAGACTGGGTGCTCTGGCAATCTATGACTAAAAAAAAACAGTTGAACATCAAAGCAGTTAAAGACTAGAATAGTGAGCTGCACATACATGCATTCACACCCTCCTTATGAGTCTACCCACTTGATTTATTAGTCTAATAACTTGTATCAAAAGGATTAGGGAAAACACTACTAGTTGTCATGCAGCATCCATTATCTTCTTTCTGTGAGCAATAGAACTTACAAACAATATGAGCACAGGTAAAAAGAGATAATGGTGTACTTCTCTGCCTCCCCTGTCGCTAGATGTTTTCAGGAGTTATGAATGGAAATAATGTATGCAATTTCAGAGTTATACTGTTAATCAGAGGAGACATGCCACTCACTCCTTTTTTATCTTATTGACAGGAAGGCAGACCTAATAGCAGAAGCTGGGGAAGCCCTTTTAGTACATGAGCAGCAAGCTGTACGTTGAGTATGGGAGAGCAACAAGGGAGAAAGAGCTTGGGTCCCTAAACATCAGACCAGCCCTGCTACCTTTTACTCAGACTCCTAGATAAATAAATAGCCTTCTGTTTCTTGAAAGCATTGTCATTTTAGTTATTGTAGGAACAGGGTTGTGCATTCTCACCAGCTTCCCAATCTGTACATGAAGCAAATCATCACAGCTGATATGAAGAAGAATATGGCATCAGGATGAAAGGAAGCTTTATGAACAAGCTGTGATTTGCAGATGACACATTCTGGTTTGCTGAAGAGGAAGAGGACTGGAAGCACTTGCTGATGAAGATCCAGGATTGTAGTCTTCAGTACAGATTAGAATTCAATGTAAAGATGGTTAAAATCCTGGACAACTGAACCAATAGGTAACATCATGAGAAACGGGGAAAAGGGTGAAGCTGTCAAGGATTTTGTCTTGCTTGGATCCACAATCAATGCTCATGGGAGCAGTCGTGAAGAGAGCAAGAGATGAGTTGCAGTAGGTAAAGCTGCTGCACAAATCTTCTTTCGAGCATTGAAAAGCAAAGCCATTACTTTGAGGTCTCAGAGGCTGCTGACCCAAGTCAGCGTAATTTCCATTGCTTCATATGCAGTGAAAGTTGGGCATTAAATAAGGAAGATTGAAGAGGAATCAATGCATTTGAGTCATGGTCTGAAGAAGAATATTGACGGTACCATGGACTACTCGCAGGACGGACAATCTTCTTGGAAGGAGTATAGCTCCAATGCTCCTTAGTGGAAAGGAGGGTGAGACTTGTCTTACATATTTTGGACATACTAGGTGAGATCAGTCGCTGGAGAAGGACATCATGCTCGGTAAAGTAGAGGGGTGGAGGGGAGAGGAATGCCTTCAAAGGGCTGGATTGCCACAGTGGCTGCAAGCTCAAGCATAGGAACAGTTGTGAGGATGGTGCAGGACTTTGCAGTGTTTCATTCTGTCGTGCTTACTAAGATCCCTCTGGGTCGGCGCTGATTCCATGGCACCCAACGATGGCAAGGAAGAGTTTAACTGCTATTCTAACTAGACCACAGATCATGATTATTTCTCCGAAAGACACTTTTAACAATATCCAGGAGATTAGAGTTGACAATTTTTCTCCAGGTCGCTCTCTGACTTTCCCTCCTGCTTACTCCCGTGAAGCAACTGAAACCAAGTGCCAGGCACAGGTGAAGCACAGGGCAAGGCAGTGATCCTTCAGTGCGAATGAGACTGACCCGAGAACTCTGTCCAAATGCACACTATCTGGTTACATCTGTGGGTGTGTCAACAAGTCAGTTGTGAGTCAGGGCATCAGCATTTGAAGTTTGCCAAGCCATATACTTGGGACTGGGGATCACACTTGGAGAACCACCGGTGTCTGATCCGCAATGTAAAATCCTTCAGTGAATCAACTCAGGGAGTTCCTTAATTGCTACAGAGAGGCTGTTAAGAGTGGTGTTTAGCAATCTAGAAATTGCGCCTCAGAAATGAATACTTGGGAATATTTGATGGGACACTCAATGAGATGTAGGCATTTAGAAGTTACGAAGCTTTACTCTGGATGGCCTGTAAATGTCACATATATTAAGTCATTAGACAGCAAGGCATAATTAAACTGTTTGGAGTGATGATTGAAAAATAAATACTTTAAGGGACAAGAGGACCTACTTCAAACATTCCACTCTTCACACTCATTTCTTTAGTTCATGATGTTGACTGAGGAGTCAGGGTAATAATGCTTGATAATTATATATTTGCTTGGGCTTACGTTGGACACAAAATAAGGGAACTTGCTTCATAAGTAGAGTTCATGGACATGCTTGTACAGAGAAGACCCTGAGAATGAAGTTTATTTCACAACCAGCAAGCAATGGAGACAATTGTAATGCTAGGGGGGATCAGTAGGAATAAACTCTCAACCACAGGTTCCTGTGCTGGAACAAGGGAGTGACATAGGGACTGGAGTGAGGCAAAAGGGCCAAGTGACCAATCAATTACGTCAGTAACCAGATGTTTTCCAACACCTGTTCTTATGCAAGAGCCCTATGATAGGATTTTTGTATGTGTGCATTGGGGGCAGAGAAAGCTAAGATGCAGAGAATGCACTGTGTATGGGGTGGCATGGCATACATGAAAGGGAAGATCTCCTTTAAGCCGCGAGGAGTACTGACAAACCCGCCCTGTAGGAGAGCTGAGCATGGGAAGTCAGAGAAGGTGTGGCAATCAACTGCTTGAAGGAGACCGTCCTTGGAGTCAGTTAGCTACTCTTGGTGTTGGACTATAGGTGTGACCAAGGAAGTGTCCTCCTTCTCAAGCTTCTGCTTCTGGTCAGGTGCTCCCCCTTACCTTTCTTAATGCCTCCATGTCTCTACCCTTCTTTCAGTGCCCCATTCTGCTGTGAGTCCTTTCTTTATTGTGGTCCGTGACACTAGCACATTGCGTTTAAAGACAGAGTGGCTTGAATAACAGACATTTGTGGTCTCACCATTCTGAAGACAGAGACTAGAAGCCTGAATGTAGGGTGTCTGTTGGTAAGGACAGGTTCTCCTTGTAGGATCAGGGGGAAGAGCCTTCCTCGTCCCTCCCAGCTTCTGATAGTGTCAACCTCCTTGGTCTCCCTTCACTTGAAGATGCATCCCTCAAATTTCTGCTTCTGGCTTCACCTGGCCACCTTCTCTCTGCATCTGTGTTTTTCCTTTTTTTTTTTCCAGAAGGACAGCACACATATTGGATCAGGACTCACTCTTCTCTGGTACAACCACATGTTAACTGATAACATCTTCAAGGGTCTTGTTTCCAAACAAGTTCATGATTACTCCATGTACAGGGAGTAGGGTGTCAACATAGCTTTTCATTTTGGTGGGTGAGGTGGGGGTGGGTATGATACAATTCAGTCTATAACATTTGGATATAACACAACTTAGTCAAATTCCCAGCCATTTTGGCTAGTTCTTTTTCTTTCTTCCTTTTTTTCTTTTGCAATAATATATAACACTGATTAGCACTTTTATTTATGTACCGTAATTTCAGGTAGCGCTGAGTGGATGTGTGGACTGTCTGCTTTCTGACAATTTCTCTCACCCATAGGACTATTTCCACTGGAGTTCTTAAGTCTGATTGTTCTGACTAAAAGAAAAGATTACAGCTTTTATGTATGTGTTTTTTCTCTCTTCTTCCAGTGGAAAGAGTATGAACATTAGCACCAGATAGAACAGCTATAGGCTCTCAGCCATCTCTTAGCTGTACTGACTACCTTGTCAGTCTTAATGGCTATCCTCTGAAAAATGAGACTGGAAATGTCCACATGTAAAGATTTTCAAGATTAAGTTGAATGCAGAATATGTGCCTTGTCTGTTGTCTGGTACATAGCAGGCACTTAAATGACCATTATTTTAACTTTTTATTATTTATGTAAAATAACAAAAGGAATATATATGTGGAAGAACAGGAGTAGGGTCCATATTTTTCAAAACATGGCCATGGGATGCTGTTTACTGTCCAGAAGAATGAAGACGTTCATATACATATACTTTTTTTTTTTAGTTTTTTAAAAATTTATTTTAATTTTTTTTAGGTATCACTGCCCTCTGGTGGTGGGAGTAGGAGGCCCAGCCTTTGCTCCTGTGAGCTGGAATTGAACCTCCATCCCAGTGGGCTGCAGTCCAGCACACAACCACTACGCCACTGGGGCTCAGCCCATATACATATACTTTTTATTTGAAATAATTCTAGACTTACAAAGAGTTGGAAGCATATCTCAGAAAATTCCTGCATACATAGATTCCTACTTCCCTTGTGCACATTTTGCATGGTCACGCATAGTACATGTATTAAAACTTAGAATTTAGCATCATTAAAATACTATCAATGGGGCTAGCCCCATTATCAACTAAGTGGACAGCCCCCCTCCCCCCATAAGAATTCACTTCAGAGGACAGCACTGAAGCTACAGCTCAAAGAGAGAGATGTGTCTGATGGGAGCACACAGGAGCAAACCAGGGGGTAGGAAAAAAGAGTGAAGCACATACTGGCCCACCAAGCCCTGAGGACCACATAGCTCAGGGGAGCTATTGCAGAGAGAGGATCCTGGGGCTGGCCCCACCACGAGACACAATGTCCCCTCATTGACACATAGCGTCACAGGGGTCAACACTGGAGACACAAGGCGAGAATTGTACCTGCCCTGACCCCACCACAGCGCCGCAAGATGCAGGGGGCATGCAACAGAGCAGCAAGGGAAGCAGAGCAATGAAGTCTCCAGGGAACACCAAGAATAGACTGTGGGGCCAGGGCATGGTGCCCCATCACACTAGACTGGAAGACACTTAGACCTTGAACTATTTATAGGCCTTTCTTTCTTTAATTCTTCGGGGGTTGTTGCCTTTTTATTGTTGTCACTGTAGTTATTGTTTATTTTCTATTGCCGATTTGTTGGTCTTGTGTTTGTGCATGTTGTTGCCCCTGTGTGTCTATCTGGATGGAATAGGGGGGATAAGCGAGCTGGATGAACAGGACGACAGTTCTGGAAGAACATGGGAGAGAGGGAGACGGGGAAAAGGAAGTGGGTGTTAACAAACCCAGGGTCAAGGGAAGAACAAGTGACCGAAAATCGAGGGTAGAGGAGGTCTGGGGGGGCTTGATTGAGGGCAATGTAACCAAGAGGAATTACTAAAACCCAAATGAAGGCTGAGCATGATAGTGAGACAAGAGCAAAGTAAAAGGAAATAGAGGAAAGAGCTAGGAGGCAAAGGGTATCTATAGAGATGCAATTACGAGCATGTATGGGGAAATAGATCTATGTGCATATATTTATAGGTTTAGTATTAAGGAAGCAGATGGATTTTGGGCCTCCACTCAAGGACTCCCTCAACCCAAGAACACTTTCTTCTAATAATCCAGCACGCTGAGATGCTCACCTTCTTGAAAGATTGCTGAAGACAAAGCATAAGCAAATGTGGTGAAGGAAGTTGATGGTGCCCAGCAATCAAAATATATAGCTTCTTGAGTCTTAAACGCTTGAAGATAAACAAGAAGTCATCTAGCTTAGAAACAACAAAGCCTACATGGAAGAAGCACACCAGCTTGTGTGATCAAGAGGTGTCGATAGGATCAGGTATCAAGACCCAGAGCAAAATATCATGATGTGAATGGGGGTGGGAGGAGTATGGAGTGGCGGCCCAAAACCAATCTATAAACAATTGGACATTCCCTTGTGGAAGGGTTGCAGGGAAAAGACAGGCCAGTCAAGGTGCAGTGTAGCACCAATGAAACATACAGCTTTCCCCTGGTTCTTTAATGCTTCCTAGCCGCCACTATCATAACCCTAATTCCACCTTACAAATCTGACGAGAGCAGAGCATGTACGTGGGTACAAATAAGAGCGGAAACACAGGGAATATAGGACAGATAAACTTCTCGGGACCAATATTGAGAGTCGCCATACCAGGAAGATAAGGGGAAGATGGAGGGAGAAAGGGGAAACCAATCACAATGACCTACTGTAACCTCCTCCCAGGGGATGGACAATAGACAAGGGAGTGAGCAGAGAAATTGGACAGTGCAAGACATGGAAAAAAATTGTAATTTATCAATGGTCCATGGGGGAGGAAGGGGAAAATGAGGAGCTGATACCAAGGTCTCAAGAAGAAAGAAAATGCTTTGAAAATGATGATGGCGGGCTGAGCCCCGGTGGCGTAAGTGGTTGAGTGCAGAACTGCAGCCTGCAGACTTGGCAGTTCAAATCCAGCGGCGGCTGGGTAGTGCCCACGACTGCCAGAGTCAGTGATGCCCACAAAAAAAAAAAAAAAAAAAGGGAAAAAAAAGGGAAAAAAAAAGGAAAATGATGATGGCAACATATTTACAGATGTGCTTGACACAATGAATGTATATATAGATTGTGATTGAGTTGTATGAGCCTCCCAAAAATTGATTTTAAAAATTAAATAAATAAAAATGTTCTTGTTGATTAAAAAAATACTCCCAGGAGCCTTGGTGGCATAATACTATGCATTGGGCTGCTAAGCACAAAAGGTTGGCAGTTTGAAACATCAAATCACTTCTTTTTTTAAAATTAGAAATCACTTTATTGGGGGCTCATATATCATTTTTCACAATACGTAAACATACTGTACCAAGCACCTTTACAGGTCCGCTGCTGTTATCATTCTCCAAACATCTGCCTTTCCCCTTGAGCCCTTGATATCAGCTTTCCATCCTTTCCCTTTTCCCCTGCTCTCCCTTCCCCACCAACCCTCAATACTTTATACATTGTCATTGTTCTGTCATATCTTACACTGCCCGACCTCTCCCCCAGCACACTCCTTTGATGCCCGTCCTTCAAATAGGAGCTTATGTGTATATCCTTGTAGTTGGTTCCGTCTCTCAAATCACTTCTTGAGAGATAGATGGGGCTTTTTACTCCTATTGTAAAGAGTTAGTTTCAGAAACCCACAGGGCAGTTTTATCCTACCCTATAGTCAAAACTGACTTGATGGCAGTGAGTGACTTGTAATCCTATTTAAACTACAGGCTTTAGCTGAGCCCCAGTGGTGTAGTGGTTGTGTGCGGGACTGCGGCCCACTGGGATGGAGGTTCAATTCCCGCTCACAGAAGCAAAGGCTGGGCCTCCTACTCCCACCACCAGGGCAGTGATGCCTAAATAAAAAAATAAAATAAACTACAGGCTTTAGTTGGACTTAGCCAATACTTTTACAGCTTACTAATGATAACTACTTCTCTTTCAGAATACAATCTAAGATGCCATATTGCTTTAGTTTCTACTGGATGCTTGTTGTCCTTGTGGACCATTGGGCTGATTTTTGGTTCATAATTGTCGCGGCGAAATGCCCAAAGATCACTCTGACCCAGGTGAGACAGAATAAAGACAAAGAGTTTATTATTAGGAAAAGACAGATTCGAACCTGGGCTGCATCCTAACCATGCAGGGTAGAATAGCAGCCCCGATTCAACGGGGCTCAGGGTTTTTATACACTTGTGAGGGGTGGGGAAAAATTTGAAACATCTTAACCTATAAAATTTGAGTATACACGGCTGGACCTGTAAGATTGAAAGACGCACAGGATACGCAAACGCGCGGGAACGGGGGAAAGGGCGCGCGCGGGAACAAACTCATAAAATTTGCTTAACAGTCTGAAATGAGGCCCAGGACCAGATGTTCCGGATATGTCTGGGTGGGGGTCGAGTTACCCCGGGCGTAGGTCCTGAGAATGTTTACTTTATCTCTGGCCAAATGGCCCCGATCCCCTCCTCCCCCCATTCCAACTGCAAAAAAAACAACATGGAAGTTAGGACATAAAATGGCTGCGGCATAGTCTGACATAAGCATAATATAGCACATTTTACCTTTACAATAATGACACCATTTGCCCCCTCCCAAGAAACTGGTGTGATAGTTGGGCTAAGCACAACGTCAACAGTTCCAACCCACCACCTGCTCCAAGGGAAACGGATGAGACTTTCTGCTCCAGTACAGATTTGCACTCTTTCAGATCTTAAAAAGAGGGTTCTTTAGTGTGCCCTTTAGAGTTTCTCTGGGTCAAAATCCACTTGATGATAGTGGGTAGTGGGGGTAGCACAGTAGAACTGTTCCAGAGGGTTGACAGGACTATACTGTTTATGGTGGGACCAGATTGCCTTTCTCCTTAGGAGTTACTGGGTGGGCTCAAGCCACCAACCTTTCAGTTAGCAGTCCAGTGCGTAGTCCATTGTTGCTGCTGTTAGGTGCTGCGGAGTTGATTCGAACTCATGGTTGCCCTAGATACAACAGAACACAGCACCACCACCGTGGTCCTGTGCCATGCTCACAGTAAGACACTAGGTCAATCCATCCTGTGGAAGGTCTTCCTCTTTTTGCTGCCTCTCCGCTTTACCACACAGGATGCACCACTTGCAGGGGACCCAAATTCATTTCTTTGGAGATTTGACACCCTTGGAACATTGGACACAAAAGAAGAATGCTTCTACTGAGAATATCTTCCCTGTCTTCATTTTAAAGATGGGGAAACGGAAGTTCAGAAAAACTGAGCCCTTTTACTGAGGTTGCCCAGAGGCGAGCTGAATTCAAACCCAGGTTGCCTTTGTAGGACGATGCAATTCTTGGTGGTGGTGGTGGTGGTGGTGTGTGTGTGTGTGTGAGTGTGTGTCTGGTGGGGGGAGGGGAGCACCTAGAGCAGGTGCAGCTCTGGTGGTAGGCAGAGCTCACTCTGGTCAAAGTTGGGGACCTTCTGTCCACTCCTCTTCGAGCTGAGGTGTCTCTTGGCTTCATGAGCAGGACCCCTTCTTTTCCACCTTCTTTCCAGGAATGCTGTCAGGGAAGTGGCCACCCACCAGTACAATCAGTGTGCTCTTGGCTACAGTGCAAAAGGGCCTCCTGGTGTTTGCATTTGAATAGGAAGTTAACAGTGAGCCTCTCTATGGGACAATGGGACTAGCAGTGGGTCGGGGATCATTCCTGCAGCAACTCCATGCCACAGTGAAGGCATTTCTGTTCCCCTGTGATCCAGAAGGGACGTTCTTTTGCTAGAATCCCCTTGCACAGTTTGGGACTCTCTCAAATCTCCATCCAGGAGCACAGTCTACTGCTAGGATTCTGGTTCTGGCTCTGAGCTCTTGTCATCAGCTCCATCCCCTTAGCAGGGATCTAGGTTTAAAGGACCACCTTTTCCATGGTACAGGCAGATGGCAGGATCGCTGAGAGACTCCACACGATGCGGTTGGGAAGTCCATGTCTTACGTCAGGGAGACTCTGAACCCTGAAGCAACTGAGTCTTTTAGTAAATTGCAGAGTTGGACTTGAATTTGGCCTGGCTAATGTCAAAGTTCGCAGTCCTCCCAGGACTTTAAATGCTTTAATGATTATTTTTAGGTTTCTGAGATGGTTTACCTCTGTTTTTGCTTCTCAATGCTCAAAGAATTCATATGTAAAAGCACTTTGGTAAGTCAAGTAACTTTTTATTTATTTATTTTTTATTAAAAGATAATTTTATTGATGATCTTACAACAAGAGATCTTACAACTGGTGTGTGTGTATGCCCCTCCCTCCCAAAAGATCTTACAACGCTTATTAAAATCTATATATCAATTGTATCAGGCATATTTGATTATAGATTATTATTTTCATATGTCATACTGACTAGTGTCTCCATTCCTTCATGGTTTCTGTTGTTCTTCCCACTGAAAGTGTGTGTGTGTGTGTGTGTGTGTGTGGGTGGGTGCACGCACGCGGTTATGCGTGAATCATTGCAAACAGTTCCCCCTTCCTCACCACTTCTCCCCACCTTTTCTCTACCCTTCTGGTATCACCAGTCTCATTCCTGTTCCTGGATTCCATGTACTGTGAACTCTTATTTCTTTCTCTTTTTTTGAACTCTTGTCTCTTATCTGTACCTGTGTAGATACTCCAGTCTAGTCCGAAGTGAGAGGCAGCACTGAGGGCATGATAGCGGGGGGTGAGGGACTCTCAAAGAACCAGAGGAATATTGTGTGTTTCATTGGGGCTTTACTGCACTCTGGTTGACTTATTCCTTCCCTGTGACTCCTCTGTGGGGGAATGTCTCATTGTCCACAAGTGGGTTTTGGGTCTCTATTGTGAATTCTCTTGTTATCAACAAGATGTTTTGTTTATATGTTTGTTATGGGTTACCTGATCCCACCAACACAACAAGCTGCTGTGCTTCTTCTGTGTGGACTTGTTGCGTCTCTGCTAGATGGCCACTTGTTTATCTTCCAGTCTTTAAGACCCCAGATGCTCTATCTTTTAATAGTCAGGGCACCATCTGCTTTTGTCACCACATTTGCACTCATCACTTCTGTGATGGTACTGGCAGAGTGAGTATCACAGAATGCCAAGTTGTTAGAACAAAATATTCTTGTATCGAGGGAAGATATGAGCAGAGGCCCAAAGTCTGTTCACTACCTCAGTGTCTTGCCATATAAATACATGTAAAAAGGCCAATACCTCTATTTTTATGGGTTAATGCATTTACATTTGAACACACCTAGGCTTTTAGCTCTCTCTATCCATGGCTTTGCTTTCTAGGTCTTCCTCTGTTTCCTTTTACCTTTCTCCTGTCCCACCTTCACACTTGCCCTGCTTGTGCCTCTGAGTACTTCCACTTAGCTAGCTTGCTGTTGCTTCATCACCCCCAGGAGCTCTACCTCCTTCTTATTGGTTTTAATTCCCTAGTTGTTCCTCTGTCAATGATATTGTTTGCTTAACACACCCTTCCCTCACCACTTTCTCTTCCCAAGTCCCCCTTGCTTTCTCCTCGCGCTTGTTTCCCCGAATAACTAGACAGACCGACAATGACACAGACAAAACAAAAAGAAAACAAAAGATTGAAAAAAGAACAAGGAAAAGAACACACATAATTCCAGGTCTGCCTACTGACCTTTATGACTATGTCCTCACTGGTCCTGGGGAAATTCAGGGAGCTGCCCCGCCTGGTCTGAAGTCTTTTTGGGGGGCTCTCTAAGGACATTGTGGCTTGGCTGTGCTCAGGTTGCTGATCTGTTATGTTCCTATCTTAGTTTGTCCCACTGCGAGGTGGGGGGTGAGGAGGAGGTTTAGACCCACTACCTCCCTGATGTGTGTCCCCAGTATTGTTCTCTGTTGAGATATGCTCCAGTAAGGGGCCAACATGTCTTGAGCTGTTGGCAGCCCTACAGTCTTTTCTTTGCTTTAGCAGCTCCATGCAGGGGCGTTGTCCTCCAGGCTTGGGATTTGGGATCTAGATGGGCCATCCCTGTGGCAGTCACCTAATTTAGTGTCAATTTGAGGATTAAGTGTAGGGGTGGAGTCTAGACTGGCAATTTGGAGATAGCCAATGAGACCTCTGTGTGGGCATGACCTTCTCATCTTAGAATTCTGGGAAATGTGGTAATTCCTTCTTTGGAGGCAGAGACACTACCTCTCTTGGTTCACTCCCTTGGAGACACTCTACTGACAAGACACAAGGCTGGCTCCTGTGAGACCTCCCTGAGGAGAAGCCACATGGACCTACGCTGATGGGACCAGAAACTCGGACCTAGAGAAGCCACATGGAGACTCCTGCCAGTGCTGAGATGCTTCTACTTCCACTGACTTTGCACCCACTGGCCTGTGATCTTTCTGTATTCAGCATCATTACATGTGTTTCATGAGTCTTAAGAAGACTATGTCAGACTTACGGACTTGATCTGGGCTGGCCTGAGATGTTTTTCTTAATGTTCAATTGTCCTTATATATAAACCTCTCCTTTATGTACATGTTTATCTAGTCTGCTCACACTAACACAATCCCTTTCTCTTTTTCCTTCTTGGTTTGCTTCCATTTGAACATGGCATGCCATCCCCTCTCCTTAACCAGTAGGTTTAGTGTGGTTCTATGTTGCACATACAGTGCATCTAGGGAGGGAGTCAGTTTGGCTCTGGTTGGGGCCAGCCCTGTATCCCAATCTTTTCATGATTACGTTGCCCTCATAGTTTGGCACACCACGGTGGGGTCTCTATGCATATCCCCTATTATGTGGAGACATAACCAATATTGCTTCCACCCGGTGGGTTAGTGCCCTGCTCCCCCCATTCCATCACCTCACTTTCTCCACATCCTTTTCTCCCTCACTCCCCTTCCTCTGTTTCCCCTTCTTCATGCTGGATTAACATGTAACTTCTTAGGCTTAGTCTGACCTCTACCCACCTGCCTGTTCCTCAACTTGTATATTGTGAGATAAGTGGCCTTCCTTCTATACTTACTGTGCTGATTATACTTACCTCAGGGGACTCATGTTGTACTTATCCTTTTGTGACTGACTAACTTAGCTTGGAATAATTTCCTCCAACTCTTCCCATGAAATGGCGTGTTGCATGTGATCATCAGTACTTTTTAGTGTCATGTAGTACTCCATTGTGTGTATGTGCCAGAGTTTCCTAATCCACTTGTCTATTGATAGAAATTTAGGTTGTTTCCAAATCTTTGTGATAGTGAACTGAGCCACAATAAACACTGGAGCGCAGATGACTGGTCATGTTTTATTTCTTATTTCTTCTGGGTATGCCCTGTAGAGAAATAACTGGGTCATAAGGTATACCAGTTTCCATTTTCTTTAAATATTGCCAGATCATTTTCCACAGAGGCTGTGCATAGCTACATGACCACCAGCAGTAAAGGAGTGTCTATCTCATCACATCCCTTCCAACATCTGTTGCTTTCTGATTTGGGCTAATCTCAAGGGTGTTAGATGGTTTCTCATGGTTGTTTTAATTTGCATTTCTCAGATGGCTGATGATTGGGAGCATTTTTTTCTATGCTGATTGGCCATACAGTTCTCTCCTCTGGAGAATCTGCCTTTCAGTTCTTTTGTCCACTTCCTCAGGAGGTTAACTGTTTTCCTCTTTTTCAAGGCCAGCAGGGCATTGTAGATTTTAGCAATAAGCCCATTCATTGTCTATTATGTCATTACTAAAAATCCTCTCCCAGTTGTGGGTTATCTTGTTATCCTCTTGGTGAAGTCTTTCAAGGCACACAATAGTTTTATCCTTAGTTAATTCCACTTGTTGATTTCAGGTTCACCTGTGTGTGTACCCTTCCCTACTGCAGTTAGCCTATGTATTCCTTGAGTCAAGGTTCTTAGGTTTGTCTGGATTCCTTTGGTGATGGTCCTGATAATTTGGGGTTTTACTTCCAGGTCTGTGATCCACTTTGAGCTTGTTCTTGTGCATAGGGTAAGGTAAATATTTTGCTGCATTTTTCTACTTGTGAATATCCATCATTTCCACTTGTTAAACAGGGCATCTGTCTCCCATTTGATATTTTTGGGTCCCTTGTCAAAGATCGTTAGTTTAAATGCTGATGGTTTTAGGTCTCAATTTTCTGTTTTTTTCCCATTGATCTGAGTATCTGTCATCATGCCAGTACCATGCTGTTTTGACCACTGTGGCTGTATAGTAGGTGTTAAAGTTAGGTAAAGTGAGTCCTCTGACTTCGACCTTCTTTTTGAGGCATTTCCTGCTAATTCTGGGCTTTCCCCCTCTCCATATGAAATTGGTGGTCAGTTTTTCTAATTCTTTGAAGAAGTTTGTTGGTATTTGAATCAAGATAGTGTTAAACTTCTAAAATGCCTTCAGTAAGATTGATATCTTTGCTATATTGAGTCTTCCGATCACAAGCACAAGGTGTTCTTCCATTTGTGGAGGTTGCTTTTGGTTTCCTGTAGTAGAGTCCTGTAGTTTTCTTTGTATAAGTCTTTTGTGGTTTTGTTGTTGTTGTTGTTGTTCAATATATCCCTGAATATTTCCATTTGTTCTTGGCTACTGTGAAGGGTACTGCCTTCTTGATCTCTTCCACAGTCTTGTCCGAAGCATATAGCAAATCAATAGACTTCTATTGTTGATCTTGTAACCTGCCATTCTTCCATATTCCTCTATCACTGCCAGTACTCCTGTAGTGGAGTTTGGGGGATTTTCAATGTGTAGAATTATATCATCTGCAAATGAAGATAGTTCCACTTCTTTCTCTCTCAGTTGGATACCTCTAATGCGGTCTCAGATTGTTAGTTAGGACCTTCAGTATGATACTGAATAAAAGAGGGGACAAGAGTCATCTTGTCTGTGAAATTGTTTTCGTTTTTTCTTCATTAACTATGATGTTGGCTGTTAGCTTTTTATACATAGTTTGTATAAACTTGAGGAATTTTCCTTCCATTCCTATCTTCTTGAGTGTCTTAATTAAGAATGTGTGTTGGATGTTGTCAGATGCTTTTTCCTACATCTATCAATATTATCACATGATTTTTATACTTTTGCTTATCAATGTGATGTAAAATATTGATGGATTTTCAGATGTTAAACCATCCCTGAATCCCTGGGATGACTCCTACCTGATCTTAGTGGATGATATGCTTTATCTACTTTTGCGTTCTATTGGCCAGTATCTCATTAGGGATTTTTGCATCTATGTTCATGAGAGATAATTGGTTTTTACTTCTCTATTCCTGTGGTGTCCTTACCCTGTTGGGATATCAAAGTTATACTGGCTTCATAAAAGGAGTTTGCCATCCTTTTCTACACTCTGGAATAATTTGTAGAGGATTGGTGTCAGCTCCTCCCTGAATTCTTGGTCAAATTCTCCTGTGATGCCATCTGATCTGGGACCATTTTTGTTGGTACTTTTTTTTTTGGGGGGGGGGCGGGGCATCACTGCTCTCCGGTGGTGGGAGTAGGAGGCCCAGCCCCACTGCTGGAACTGAACCTCCGTCCCAGTGGGCCGCAGTCCCGCGCACAACCACTACGCCACCGGGGCTCAGCCCTGGTACTTTCTTGATAACCATATCTATTTCATTTTTTGCTATAAGTCTGTTGAAATTCTTGATTTCTATCTGGGATAATATAGGGAGGGATTGTTTTTCCAAGTATTTGTCCATGTTTACCACATTGTTGAATTCATTAGAATGAAGTCTTTCATAGTATTTTGTGATTATTCTTTTAATCTCATGGGGTCTGTTGTGAGTTCCCTTGTTCCATCCCTCATCCTTACTATTGATATTTGCTTTCCTTTCTTTGGCTAGTTTGTCAGCTGTCTGTCAATTCTATTAATCCTTTCAAAGGACCAACTTTCTACAGCATTCATCTTCAGCAACATTCTCTTTTCTTCCCACTGGTTTATTATTTCTTTTCTTTTGTTATAGGAGGGGTTGTTCTATTGACTCTGTTCTAGATGCTGGAGGTTTTGTGATAGAGTATCAGTCATAAGTCTGTCTTCCTTTTTCATAGATGCACTTATTGCTATTAAGCTACTTCTGATAACTGCTTTCACAATATCCCATAGTTTTGATGCATTGTATTCGCACTCATTTCTAGAAACTTCCTAAATTCTTCTCTAATTTGGGCCAGTATCCATTCATGTCACAGAAGATTGCTATTCATCCTCCAATTGTTTTCCCTTGTTTTCCTGTGGATCAGGAAAACAAAATTGTTTTCCTAATTCATCCTTTTATTAATCTCTGGCTTTATGGCATGGTGATCCAAGAAGGGTCTGAATAATCTCTCTTTGAGTTAGTCTAGGTACATTAAAGAAACAAATCCACAGAAACTCATGTATATATAAGAGAGAGTTTTATATAAAGGGTAAGTGTACATTAAGAAAGCACCTCAATCCAGGGCTGTCCAAGTCCCAAAGTCCAACATTAACCCATATGTCCAATACCAATCTATAAAGTCCTCCTCGATCTCACAAAACACATGCAGTGATGCCAACTGCAGATGGAAAGTTGAATCAGTGAGCATGTAAACATCTTAGTGCTGGCAGGGGTCTCCACATGGCTGCTCCAGTACCCAGGGCTGCATAGGGGTATGCTTATATGGCTTCTCCTCAGCAATGTCTCATAGGAAGTGAGCCTGGCAAGCTGAAGCAGGGAACTGGCTAAAGCAGTTGCAACCTGATCAGCCCATCAGAAAGCAAGAAACCCAAGAACTAGAAAGGAAAGATTCACTGAGCCATTTATCTCTCCACCTTTCAAGTAACTCCACATGTGTCAGGTTGGTGCAATAAACCTTAACCATCTCAATATGTTTTAATTTTCTCAGGCTCAACTTGTGTCCCAACATGTGGTCTATTTTCAAAAGAGACATGAACACTTGAAAAGAATGTGATTTCTTTTGCATTTGGATGGAAAACTTTGTGTGTGTCTATCAGGTCCAGTTGCCTAATTGTAGCGTTTAGCTCCATAGCCTCCTTTCTGACCTTTCCCAGTAATCTATTTTTCTGTGATCCTGGTGTATTAAAGTCAACTACTGTGATTGTTGAATCTGTGATTTCTTTTTCATATTTTGAAGAGTTTGTTTGATGAATTTTGCAGGTCTTTAGTTAAGTGAACATATATATTTATTATGCTGTTTACTGTTCTTTGAGCATTATATAATGCCCCTCGTCTCTTTTTGTGGTTTGAACCTTGAGGTCAATCTTGTCAGAGATTAGAATTTGCAACTCCTGTTTTATTATGTTGCCATTTGCCTGGTATATTTTCTTTCAGTCTTTTATTCTTAGTCTATTTTTGTCTGTGAGCTTAAGATGTGTCTCTTACAGGCAACAGATTGATGGTTTGTGTTTTCTGAGCCCATCTACTAGTCCTTTCCTTTTGATGTATGGATTGAGACCATTGACATTCAGAGTTATCACAATCCATGAATTCATTGCTGTCATCTCATGCCTTTTGTATTGAGTATTTTCCTATCTCCCTTCATATCCATGTGCTGTGTTTGCATATGGGACTTCATTTTTGTCCTCTAAAGCTATGTTATCTTGGGAATTTTTCCCTCTGAGGCTATGTTATCTTGGTAATTTTTATCAGTGTGCTGACTTCAGATGGTCTCCTTGTGCTTGGTGGATGTTGATTATAGTGAGTTGGCAAGGATCTTCCACAGGTTTGGATGTCTTACTGTGTATTCTTTGAGTTTTTTCCTCGCCCTGGAAGACTTTCAGCTCTTCTTCTATCTTAGTAGATAATTTGGCAGGACAGGATTCTTAGGCAGGCATTTTTTCTTTCAGCTTTTAGAACATGCTATGCCACTCTCTTCTCCTCTTCATGGTTTCTACTGGTAGGTCTGTGCATATTCTTACTTCAGCAACATTGTATGTGACCTCCTTTATTTCTCTTGCTGCTCTTAAAATTTTCTTTTTCCTCCAAGTTGGGTAATTTAACTATAATATGCCTTGGTGGGTTCATCCTGGGGTTTACTCTAATTGGCGTCCTCTCTGCTTCCTGTATGAGTGTCTGATTCTCATTCGTTAAGGTGAGAAGTTTGCCTCCAGAAATTCCCTTGCTAATTTAACGGTTGATTTCATTGTGTCTTGTTCTGCTACACCAATTATTTGAATATTGTTCCTTTTCATAGCATCTGTCATTGATCTATGTTTCTTGATTGATCAGGGTTTCTTTCACCTCTGATTATCTTTCTCATTCTGAAGTCTGACTGATTGTTTTTGAGATCGTTGGTATGATTCTCTGCCTCCTTTAGTCAGTTTGTGAGATCCGTGATCTTCTGTGTAGCTTGTTACCTCATCCATTAGTTCCCACTTTTCTCTTTGGTGCATGGTTTTCATCTACTCTATCATGGACTTCATCTATTCTATTACTGCATCTTTATACTGGATTGCCTCCCTCATCTCCTGTGCTACTAGGAGCATTCTTCTGAAAATTTCTTTTTGTGCCAGATCCACATCTGATTCTTCTTTGAGTGTCATTAGCTTTGCTGTTGTGTTTTATTTGTCTTGTTTGGAGTGTTGTAAATTGCTGTTTATGTGACATTTTAGTAGAACTGGGTGCCATGTTCCTGGGAGACCAAGGATCTTTCTCTTGTATGGGTAAGAGTGTTTTCGAGGGCCTACTCTGGTGATGGGTCAGACTATTGTGTAGGCAGGGTGCCATGGCAACTTAGTTGCCAACCACATTGTGGGGAGTTCAGAAACTAGGGTGAAGCTGGTGACTGTATGTATGCCCCTGGTCGAGTTGGTTTGGGCTGTTAGGCCACGATTTGCAACTTTGGGGGAGGTGCCAGGGTGGGGGTGGTGGGAGGCACCTAATAAAAGGTATGATGGGGAAGGCATTGCTGCCATTGGATGGGGTGCTGACCAAAGATGGGGCAACCCCATCACCACTGGTGCAGGTGCCAGGGCAATGCTTCCAAAGGGGAACAGCTGTTGCGACTCCAGGTGGGAGATGCCATATGGGCATGGCACAGGTCGCTGATGTTGTGGGTGGTGGGAGGAGAAGAGCCATGGCTGCTGCAGGTAGAGTGTCAAGCAGTGTTGGGCAGAGCTGCTGCAGTTGCAGGTGATTAAAATTACTGTAGGTGGACTGCAGACAGTGTTTGGCCATGGCCACTGGGCACCTGAAGAGGTGATGGGAGGGACCTGCTCAGTGACAAGACCTGCCACCACTTAGGGAGAAGGGCGACTCAGAAGGAGGTAGTAGCTCACAGTGGAGAGGGCTGTGGGCAGCGGTCACCGTGTGGAGGTCCAGCCACAGTTGTGGGACTGCTGGCTAGCTTTATCTGCAGCGATAAGGCTGGGGGAGAGTTGGCACAAATGGCTGGTGGCGACCATATTGGGGTCTGAGGTATTGTGGCTGGTGTGGGCTGGGGAGCTCTAGGGACAAGGTTGCTGATTCCCTGGCTTCGGGAGTGAGGCTAGAAGCCGGCGAAGTATGCCTTCTGGACCGAGGATGTACTCTCCGCTGCTCCATGCAGATGCAGGAGAGGCTAGGAAAATTCTGTGCCAGGAAAAACCAGTGACACTGTGCTGCGTAGGCCAGGAAAGGCCTGGGCGATGCTGTGCCATGTGGGCAGGGATGCGGGAGAATCCGGGAGAGGTCAGGACAGCACTGCGCTACACAAGCCAGGAAATGCTGCAGTGGTGCTATGCCGAGAGGGCTTGGATGCACAAGAGGTTGCCATCACTGCTCCACGTGGTCCAGCAGAAACCAGTGGTGCTGTGCCGTGCAGACTGGGGACGTGGTGAGCTGCGCTGCTGGGGAAGTGGCCTGCACTGCACTCGGGCACGGGAGAAGCAATTGACGCTGGGGAGGCGGAATGTCAGATGGTGGGGTGGAGAGCCCCCGCAGCTTCAGGTGACCACGTGTACTGCATGTAGGCTGTAGGTTGGTCCCCGGGCTCTGGATGGGTGATGGGAAGAACCAGAGCTTGGCAGTGAAACTACCACCATATGGAGAGAGGGGGACTGAGTGAAAAGCCACAGCAGAGGGGGATTCAGTAGAGCAGCTGCCCAGCTCCTGGCATGATCACCACGCCAGGAGGTGGGGGTAGAGCCATTGGTGGGTGTTGACTGCGGAGGTGTGCAGAGGCAGCATGGCTAGCATGGGCCGGGGAGTCCCTGGGATCAGGTGGCTGATTTCCAGGTTTTGCAACAAGGCAGATGTGGGGGAGCGTCACCTCCTGGACACAGGAAGCATTCCGGGTTGTCGTGGGGGTCTTTTCACTTACCAGAATCTGCCCACTTGTCCTCTGGGACACCAGGCTCACTGATGTCCATGGAGCTTCCAGTATGGGCACTGTCTTGCCACGCATTTCAACCCAAGTAACTTATGAGGGAAAGGGAAGTTTTGGTATTCCGGTCTCAAAAAGTACATGCTATTTCTGGAAAGCATGCAAGGCCACATGGCAGGGGGCAGAGGTGGGCATAGGAAAGTTTACAACTGAAAATGGCCACTTCAGGGGAGCTTGAAAAGCTACGTGATTAGAACACTGGAACAGGATCGTGAAACCTATCAGGCAGAACCAAGAGCAGGAACCCCCCCTGAAGGCGGAGAGAATGTGGCCTTGAGAGGGTCACAGGGACCACACTGCACTTTGGAGAGATTTCCACTCTAGTCCTGCCCTCAGCTTGTGTTATTTATCCCCTCCTATCCCCACTGGCCGGGAGGCATGGTTGAGGGTATTGGCTGATCTTCTTGTCTGAGTTCAGGCTCATACCTGTGAAAGTTGATCTTCACCTAGATGTGCCTAGGTGGCCTTAGTCAGCATATGCTCAGTTTTAGTGGCTAAGTTCAGGCACACCTGTATGATCTCATGTTCCTGGTGCCTAGTATTGTGTGTGGCCCAGATTTGAATTTTCCGATAGGTGTCTGATGGATGCCTGACTTTCCTGTAACCCCTTCATGTGGCCTGACTAGCTGCTTTTCTCTAGGGAGACATTTTGGGGTGACAACACCCTTCCCCATTTGTCCCTAATCTAAGTACCTGTTATTATTATTCTGAAAATTATCATTGCTAAAACCAAGCTCAGATTCCGGCTGCTGGAAAGACCCAATGCTTTTAGGTTAAGGTCACATGTAGAACCCAGTAACAAGGACCAGGCTGGTCCCCAACCCCCTTTCTAAGGTGCTCTTCTGAAGGTGCAAGAAGGTCCTTTCCTGGCTTGGGGATTATGGTAAGGCCTGCATCATGTCATTCAGGGACTATTTCCTCATTCAGGTGACACAGCTTAAAGAACTGATAGTGAACGGCATCTGTATTTATCCAGGTGAAGTTGGCCTGGCTTGGGAGTTAACCAGGCCCTTAATCCTTTTATTTATGTTAAAAGGTTCAGTGAAACTAGCATTGTCTAAGTGCCATCCATGTTTCATCTGTAGATCTGCTCTCAGTACTGACAGTGAAACTAGGATTAGGGAGAAATCATCATAACACTCATAGTTACAACCCGAGGTGACTCATCTCAGAGTCAGTGTCAAGTCAACTGTACCTTTTTTGGGTCACAAGTGGCTTTAGGTCACTGTAATGGCACTGGGAGTCTATATCAAATTGTAAGTAAGAACAACTAACATGCATTGAGTTCTTACCAACTTATCAAGACTTTGACATGTCTTAACCTGGCTAATCCCAGTAACAACTCTGAGGTATACACAATTGTCATATCTACTTTGTAGAGGAAGAAACGGAGACACAGAGTCTAAAGATATTTTTTCTATACACAGCAGAACAAGCATCAATTCAACAATCTCTGCATATACAATTTGGTGACACTGACCACATTCACCAAATTGTGCAAATCACCCTCTTTTTCCAAATTAGTCCTCCTAACATCAACTTATTTTCCTGTTGGCTTCCTATCTAATCCTTGGAGTTGCTGTTGTTAATTTGATAGTTAATTTGCTAGTTTTCAAAGAGAACAATGTTAAAGGCAGGCATTCTTTTTTTTTTTTTAATTAAAAAAAAATTTTTTTTTTTAAGGCATCATTGCCCTCTGGTAGGAGTGGGAGGCCCGGCCTTGCTGCTGCTGGATTTGAACCGCCAAGCCAGTTGGCCGCTGTCCCGCACTCAACCACTACACTACCGGGGCTCAGCCAGGCAGGCATTCTTTACTAAGTGAATTAAGCTACTGTTCGACACAAAAGAAGACTTGAAGAAGGAGAAGAAGAAGACGAAGAAAGAAGACGACGAAGATGAAGCCGATAACTTCAGGGGTTATTTTTTGGCTTAAAGTTTAAAGATGGGCTGAGCCCTGGTGGCCTACTGGTTGTGTGCGGTACTGTGGCCCACAGGGTTGACAGTTCAAATCCAGCAGCAGTTCTCCAGAAACAAGGCTGGGCTTCCTACTCCCTCCAGGTCAGCGATGCCACACGCACACACAAAAGATATTTTAAAAAAAGTTTAAAGATGATCTCAGAGCAATAGTTCAGGGAATTCATTCAGCCTCAGTGGCTACAGAAAGTCTGGATTCCATGAGAATCAGGAATTATTTTCTTTTTTAAAAAATAAATACTTTTATTGGGAGCTCTCACAGCTCTCATAACAATCTACACATCAATTGTATCGAGAGCATTTGTACATATCCTTCCATCATCATTTTCAAAACATTTTCATTCTATTTGAGCCCTTGGTATCAGCTCCTCTTTTTCTCCTCCTACCCTCATCGGACCTTTGATAAATTATTATTATTTTCATATCTTACACCATTAGCTGTTGCTTTCCCCCACATTTTCTACTCCGCATTTTTTAGAGAATTAAAAAAAGAGAATATTAATGGTGGCTGGGCACCATCCATTTCTTCAGGTTTCAAGGCAAAGGAGGTATTCTTATAGCGACGAGGAGACAGAAGTTGAGAATTTTGTTGAAAGTGTCAGAGCTAGGAGTTGAACCCAGACCATCTGACTCCCACATTCATGTGTACAATTGCTCCGTGTTCTGCATACAGATGTGCAGCACAAACAGTGGTCTATAGAACTGCTGACCAAAGGGATCTTGCTGGCTCGTTACAGGTAATTTTACCATTTTCCATCCTTTTCCCATCCTTTTGTTTCCTCCTGACTTTTCTCAATCCATGTTTTGTGGGGGCAAAACAACAAAATGATAATTGAGAACAGGGTTGCTCCTTTTAAAATGTGTTGCAGAGGACACTGGATAAGCTCTGTTCTGAGAAAATCAGAGAGACGATGGTGGGTCAGGTAGGTGAATGGAAGGCAAATCTTGGATAATAAGCAACAAGAGAATTGCTTATTTATTCATTCATGCAATCATTCAATTATTCAGTCATTCCTTCAACAAAGTACAGTCCAGACTCTGTGTTGGGTGCTGGGACACAAGGTAAGACAAAGTTCTTGCCCCCTAGGTAATCACAATACAGTGGAGGAGATTTGCTTTCTGGTAACTCAGGGAAGGTCACCTTTGAATTCACCAGAATTTCACAGTTGAGAATATAAGACACGGCAGAGGAAAAGCTAGAGAAGTCATTTCTTCAAGTGGACAGCAGGGAGAGGGTGTTTGAAAAAAAAAATCTTGATTGGAGCAGAGCCTTTTTTTGTTTCCATTTTATTTTTTAACTTCTCGTTTTGAAATGATTTCGCACCATGTAAAAGTTGAAAAACAGTACAGTTTCCATATATCCTTTTGTGATCTTAAATTGTTGATTATTCTCACATGAAAGTGAGCACAGTTTCAGAACTTCAGGGTGAGTAGGGGCCATGGTCTAGAGCAGGGGTCAGCACAACAATTTGAAAGTTATTTGAAAGTCATAAATATATTTCTACAAATGAATGAAATCATCATTATCTGAACAATATCCTTTAAAAATTTCCCATATTACTTTAGAGACTCATGCATATACCAGAAAAGCCACATATGGCTGGAGAGGTGCATTTTGTCAACCTGGCTCTAGGGTATTCTACGGGTCTCCATCTGACCAGTAAGCCTGCTCTCTCTTATGATTCTGAGTTTGGGTTCACATTTTCTACCCTTCTACTCAAAGCCCCCAAAATGAGACTCACTGTCATGGAGTTGATGCCAATGCATCATGACCCTACAGGACAGGGTAGAACTCACTGTCCCATGAGTTCCCGAGACGTTGTGAGAATAGAAAACCCTGCCTTCCTCCCGAAGCAGTTGGTGGTTTTGAACTTCTGACCTTTCAGTTTGTAGCCCAACTGGTACCATGCTCTCCAGGATCTTCTAATGTGATTCTTTCCAGAGGGTGGTGAGTAGGTGGTGAGAGCCTGTAGTTGTAGGCACCATACCGTTCTGGAATCAAGTGGTTTGTGTGATCCTTAGTTCCACTGACAGAAGAGTTCGAGGACTCTGTGCTTCAAGGCTCAAAACAGAGACCCAACTGAAAACCACACATGGAAGAAAAATTAGAACATACCCCCTCCCCCCACGGCTTCTCGGTGTCAAGTGGCAAGCATGAACATTAGGTACATGCACACATGGGAATCTGGGGTGGGGACATTTGCAGCTGGAGTAGCTGGAAGGGCCATTCCAAGGGGCTGAGCTAAGCCCTTCCTTCGCCTTCAGCCTGCTTCCTCTGCCATCCTGTAGGCCCCTCTGGAAGGAACATCTGCGGATCCTCCATGGAATCCCTCATTTAGCTTGTGAGACCCAGCACAAACCTGGGTGCAGAATGTTGGTGCAATTTTGACAAGATGCTCACTGAGGTTCAGTGACTAGTTTTAATTAGGCCATCTTTGTTTACATTTGATGTTTATCAGCTAATTGGCATGGCAAGGTGTGAGTCACACAGCTTTCCCCTGGCATGGAATCAGTTTGTCAGAGAAAAAAACCAGGAGAACAAATGATCCCAATTATGAGAGAACCCACCGGGCTAATTATCATTCCACCAAGGATGGAATATTCCCCCTCCTGTTGTGGCTGCTGCTGCTGCTGCACCAGGGGCTCCCGGGTTCTCCCACCCCATTCTAGTCCCAGGAATCCAGAAACCTAGGATCCACTCTCAGCTGGCTTTCTGCTGATTGATTCTCCTGAATTGAAAACCCTCAAAATCCTTGTGGTCGATCGAATAAAACTCAAAATAAAGACAAAAATATCACCACCATCGAGTTGATTTAACCCACTAGCAACCAGACAGGACAGGGCAGAATGATTTCTGTGGGTCGCTGAGATTGGGAGTCTTTATAAGTGTAGCAGGTGCTCGTTTCAAACTGTTGGCCTTTTGGTTCCCAGCCCAATCAATGCTTAACCCCCTGAACCACTTCCTGAATTCAAGCCCCCTGAAAGAGAGGTGGACATCCTAACCCTGGAACAAGGTCATGTTCAGAAAGACAGTCTCTGAAGATGTTATCAGTCAACACGTGATTAGTTCAGAGACGTTTAGGACCCAATTCCATCATGGTGGTGCCCTATGGATGAAGAGGGGGAGACTCTAGCAGTGAGTGAAAACACAGCCATGTGAAGATGTGCAGGACTGTGCAGGACTGCCCACAGCTGAGGAAGACATGAAAGAAAGGACCCGTGGGACTTCAGAGCCTGTGACCCTGCTCGCCACCTGCATGCAGGCTACTAACCTCTCCAACTGTGCGAGAAAGAAGTCTGTCTCGAGTCAACCACTTTGTGGCATTTTGTTTTCACAGCCCCAGGAAACAGACAGAGGGCCTCTGCTCAGACACGAGGCAAGCTTCACCCGCTTTCTTTCTGCTCCCTTCACTAGTAATGTTGGACTTAGGTCTTTATGTTCTCTTGGTGCCAGCCACCATTGGGAACATTTGAAAGTTGCCTTTCCAATAACACAGTCAATCAGATCCTATGATTAGCCCCATTTGACAGGGAGAGAAACCAACATACTGAGATTCGGTCACCAGTTTATAAATGGCAGAACTGTCTTCTTAGCATGATGTCTTTTGGTACCTGCTCTTGCCCCTCAAATGATTCTTGGAGACTGAGAGAGCTCAGGTGGGTTGTGAGTTAGGCACTGGGCTGCAAGTGCCTGCTGGTGCAAGGTGCATAGCGTGAACCCACAGGCACAGGTACCCCAGGAAGAAAGAGGGATCCGCCTGCTCCCTTAAAGATGAACGGTCTTGGAAACTTTATGCATGGTAGCTCATGGGATCGACTTGGTGGACAAGGATTTCATTTTGTTGGAAAGCCCTAAAGTTAGCCAACCCTGGTTCTCCAGGGACATATCTAGAGGACAATCACCCTTCCACTCTGAGGGCTCATCCAGCTTCTAGTCCAAAGGTGCTCAGAACTTTCCGAAGTGAAGGACATGGGGTCTGGGAGCACTTGCCATGTGGTGAGTGGGAACGAGAGGCTGAATTTGAAAATCATATCAACTTTTAATTGAGTTTGTCAACATTAATAACCACTCGTGACTGGCAGCTTCTATCTTGAACAATGCAAGTTTGAGCTTCTAGCTTCTGATTCTCAACATGTAGCAATTCCTTGACCAGCATGGTATTATTTTCCTTTTCCTCCTCTGACTGCAGCTCCCAGGCCTCCTGGTGGTTCGTGTTGGTGCCCAGGAGTGTCTCTTCCTTTTCTCCCCCTCCCAGTTCTGGAAGAAGCCCCTTCAAGATAGAGAAGCTCCTGCAGTGGAATGCGGTTTGGCTGCCCGGGGATTGAATGATGATGGCGGACCTTTGGAATGTCCACAAAGACCCGCATCCTCAGCCTCCCTTGTCTCCCTCCTCCTCCGGGTAACAGATGGCCCCGCTTTCACCAGTCTGGCCTGAGCACATTGTCACTCCCAGCTGAAAGTGAAATATTCAGTGGCATTTAAATTAAATAGACTCTAATGCTTCAGTAATATTAATTACGTTTTCATTCATCCCTGGCTTAATAAATCAATGCGTAAAGAGGGGATGTTCAGAGGCTGGCAGCCGAGTGGGGCCACGGGGCCTTTGTGTGAGTCCGCATACAATGCGCCCATTCTTACCAGGCTGCGGTGGCCCCTGCAAACATCTGTGCTCAGCCCCACTTGAGGAGGAGCCAAAGTGGTAACATTTACACTCCGAGAGTCCAATTTGTCCCTGGACCAGGACTGAGTCCATGCGAAAAGTCAGGGCTAACTGGTGAACAACATTCAGAGGGGTGTGTGTGTGTGTGTGTGTGTGTGTGTATGTGTATGTGTGTGACAGAGAGACTTTGGAGCTGGAGTTTGCAAAATTGTAGGGACTGAGGTTTTAGGTACTGATGGCGAAGGGTGGAGAAGGGAGTGGCCAGGAGCAGGTACCTTACTTTCTGTTGCAGGATCAGTTGAGCCCGACTTTAGCCCATGGGAAGGAGGGAGAGAAAGACAAACAGCTCTGGTGGGATGAGTGCTGATTATGGGCCAGGCACTGTGCTAAACACACTTTTCCCTTCTTTCCCCACTGCGCAACCTGCTTCAGTGCCTGAAGCCCATGGGCAAAGCCAGGCAATGGTTCAGGGCTACAGTTTGCTCTGGCATTGGACACTATGAGAGGCCCATAGGGACAAGCCTGCCATAAATGCGCTGGACACTTAAAGGCCATTTAGAAAATGCATTCTCTATAATCATCTGGGATATAGACCCATTTCGCAGATGGGACATTGATTTGTAATTCCAAAATGTCAATTCCCCAGTGTGTGTGTGTGTCCCAGTCCACAGCTGTTTGACTCAGAAGCGAATATTCTAGGATCTGCTTCCATCAGAAGAAAACACAGAGGGAAAGGGTTTTTAGGGATGTGGTTTAGGCAGAGAACTGAGGTCCCACATTTGAGCCTATTCCAATGTTCCCTTCAAATTGTGCCGTTTGTAGCTCTTGGGGAGGTCCATCCCCACAGGGCAGTGCCCCCACCCCCGGGGGCTATACATATGTAAAAGAAGCCAATAAAACAGCCTGAGAGAGCCTGCCCTCCTAAATCTTCTGGGACAAAACCTCCCACTTGTGATGCTTCAGAGTGGCCCAGAGCTACCAGTTTACCCCCAGAAGCCCCCACTCAAAGGATCTGATTGGAAAATAAATAGCCTGGCACATCAAAACCACAGGACAATTGTTAGCCGGAATGGGAAAGTGCGGTGGGTGAACCACTGTGTGTCAGTCCCAGACCCCTTGGGGAGGCAGCTCTCCTTAAGGGGAGAGGAACAGAGGCAAGGACCCAGGCAGAAAGGAGGGTTCCTGAAGGTTTCTAAGGAAGAGTTTAGAAAATGCAATTAAAATAAGAACAAATATTAAATTCCATAAGAAATTACATGGAAGCAAACAAACAAACTAGAAAATACAAGTCAGCCAAAGGAAAGGAAGTCATCACCTGCTCCTTCTACTTGGAGTTGACATTGGTGTTTTTCTTTCAGAGACTTTTCTCTTTCCCTCCCTTTACCATAAGCTTGTGAACTGCTTTGTAACCTGCTTCCTCCCCTCCCTGTCCACCTCTCTTCTATGTAAGAGGGCACAAAGGAGCTTCCATGACATCAACTACAAGATCATCTACTTAAGGTTTTGAATGACTAGTTTTACATCTAAGAAGCCCTGGTAGTGTAGTGGATTATTCATTAAGCTGCTAACTACAAGGTCAGTGGTTTGATCCCACCAGTCAAAAAATGAGGTTGGTTGTTCTCTAAGAGTTTTAAGGCTCAGAAACCCATCAGGCCAGTTCTGCTCAATCCTGTCAATCATGATGAGTCAGAATTAACTCAATAACAATGTCAGTGCGTTAGGTTTTGGTTTGGGTTAGTTTTGCAACTTGTGATGGAGACATGGTTTATTGTCAGACATTTTTGCCTGCTCCTAATTTCTTTAACAAAAAATGCTGGAATAAATTTTTGTGTGACTAAGTTGTGGTATGTACACATCGCTGATTTTTAGAAGTAGTTTCTTAAAGCAAACTTGCTATGCTTAATGTTCATATGCATACATAATATGAGAGCAGAAATGCAGAAGATGTATTGTAAGAGTGTATTATAAAAGGGAGAGAGTGTCAAATAGTTAAGGGAGGAGTTGAATTAAAAGAGCCTTTATGTTTTTCCTACATCCTCCCTCCATGTCCCCAATCCATCCCTATAACAAGTCCTTATCCAATGTAAATTCTTCACTTTCCATCATCTAAACCCATTAATTGAGATGAATTTGATTATGCAAACCTAAACTTTGAAGCCTCTGGTCACCTCGGTCTGGTAGTGCGGTGGGATACAAGCTGGACGACTAACTACAAGGTCATCCGATCTCAACCATCAACCCCACAGGAGAAAGTTAAGACTTTTGGTTCCTGTAAAGATTGACAGTCTTAAGGACCCCCAGGGACAGCTTCACCCTTCCCTATAAAGTTGTTTTGAATCGGTAGCTGCTCAGTGGCAGTGAGATTAGAGCCGTGTCAGTGGGAGACGGGTGTGGCTGTCTGCTTCCCTAAACGTAACATTTTAGCCTTGGCAATCTGATGGGGCAGTTCTCTTCTATCTTATATGGTTGCCATGTGCTGCCATCAACTTAACAGCAATGGCGTTGGCTTGGGCATCTCAGAGCAGTGCCTTTACTCCAGGGTGAACACAGCAGCAGGGCTGCCGACTCCATTCATCCTCTGCTGGAGGTCACTTGGTGGAGTGTCCAACATGGGTCTCTAGAGGCAGACAGCTTAGGAGCAACACCAGTTCTCTCTCTGACTTGCTGTGCTCTCTAAGTGAAATCACACTATTGTTCTGTTTCCTCAGCCACAAATGGGTGCATAATAATAGTATCAAACTCACGGGGTGTTCGTCAAGAGTATGGCACATAGGTATGGCACACGGTATCGTGCCCACTGTTCAGCGCACAGGTGCTACTCTAGAGTCATGATGTTGTTGTTGATAGTTGCTGTGGAGCCCTGACTCATGAAAACCTCATGCACAAAGCTGTCTCCTCCCGTGCCCTCCCGTGATAGCTCTCTATCGAATCATTGAAATACACAGCGTTTGCACTGATGGCGTTCCCGAGGTCAGTTACAAGGACTCTCTTCCCAGTCTGTCTTAGCCTGGGAGCTTCTCTGCATCCTGTTCAGCACCACACTGACATACAAGTGTCCAGTGACAGGGATTGTGCCTGCGGTGTCTTTGCCAGAGATTGATTGCAGGTCTCTTGCCTGCAAGAGGAGAATTTGCCACTGAACTACTTCTGCCCTGCTGTTCTTAAATGGACCTACTGATATCTTATTTATCACATCATAGTGCTTCAAGTTTTAGTTTTGTTTTTTCTTCTCTTTTCTTGGAGGCAGCAAGTGAGACGGTGAATTCCACTCAATGCAAATCTGGCTCCATCACAGACAAGGTGATTGAATTTCAAGCTAATATCAATGAAAGTCCTACTGGGAGCCTGGTACGGCGCTAGGGGGAAGGCAAAGAGAAATGTGTGTTCCTACTTTCGTGGGAGAGCTGGAAACAGGTGTCAGGAAATCAAATCCAAAGCAGAACTTTGCTGGAAATGTAATGGAAGCAGCTAAGGATTTCTTCTGGGAGGAGGGAGTGGAACTGGAGCTCAGAGAGGCTCAATAGCTTGTCCTATGTCCTACAGTTATGATGGAGCTGGGATTAAACTCCAAGCCTGTCTGATTCAGAAACCTATGCTCGTTTCCTCCAAACTAATACACAAATGTGAGAGAAACATCACTGTAGAGTAGACTGGGGCTCTCCAATAAAACTTGGTGCAGTGCTAGACACATTCTATATCAATGTTGTCTAATGTGGTGGCAATTGGCTAATGGGAGTGTGGAATTGGCTAATGGGAGTGTGGAAATGCATTTTTAATTGTATTCAACTGTAGCTAGTGGCTATAGTTCAAGTATAACAGAAAAAAATGACTTAAAGAAGAGGGATAATGCTAAATATTCAACTCTCCATTGCTAGGGGATTAAAAAGCTTAGGGGGGAAAAGGGTGAAATAACGACAAACTCTAATTTGAGAGAAAGTGTTCGTGACAATTTAAAATTTATTTTCATGGAGTCCAACGATTGCTCCACCCCTGGAACAAGGCATCCGTTTGCTCTGATCAGGCCATCTTTTCAGCTCTTTGTCAAATCGTTTGGGGCCAAGCCAAAGCCCATGGGGAGGGTTTCCTTTGGCCAATGCCTTCCCCTTCTTCTCTGTTTTGCATTTGGCATCAAACTGAGTGCCTGTCTCATGCTGAAACCACCCCATGTATCTAGTTTCCATTTTGTTCTCTGTCCGATTCAGGCAGAGAGCTGATAGAAAAACTGACATTTTACAGCTTAGAGAAAATATCTTCTCTCTACTTCCTCACGATCCAAGATTTGCAAAGGCACATTAGTCCACCTCAAGGGAAGGTGAGTGTTTTATCCAGAGAAGTGTTTCAGCATTGGCTGAATAAGCTTCAGTATGTTGCAGCAAGGTTGTGAATATCAAATAGGAGAAAGGAGGGAGTTGGATTAAAAGGTGTTTTTTTTTACACCCCACCCCAATGCCCCCAAATCAGAGACTGTGTAAAGGAGACACTTTTGCTCCCTATCTATCCATACCCTATTGTTAGGGCTGGACCAGGAGCCCTTGACATCAGGACTGTGTCATAGTCACCACTATATTAATGAGACCAAAATGGTACTTGGCACGTGGAAGGTGTTCAGTCAATGGTGGGTGTGGTGGTTGAGAGCTTGCTCAGATTCTGAGAGCTCGCCTTAACTGGGGAATGGAAATCTCCATTTGCTTCTCTCAGAGTAGACACACAAGAGAAGTCAGTGCAAATTTGGGTTGATCTGTGTGAGGTTTAAATAGTTTTCCTACATAAATGTATTCAGTACTTGTTGTTTGTGCAACACGGTGAGATAAAAGGGGGGCAGGGTAGAGATGGAATGCAAATGTCTCAAGTGTCTGTGATATATAGGTTACTCTAACAGAACATTTGTATGCCTTTTAGATGTACAACACCTTTGGAAGGGTTAATATATCCATTTTATAGACTGAGGGAACTGATGTAAACCAACATGACATCAGTAGTAAGTGTCTGAGGTAATAGCCAAGATGTTTAGTTCAGCCCTCAATTGGTTTATGGAGCAGGTGGATTAAAATCTCTATAGAAGGGATTACTATGGTAAAGAGAGGAAGCTGGGGAGTGTTTTGGGCAATGTTATAAGCATGTAAATATTGAAGAATTAGGTCCATGTCACTAGTGTCTTTGTGAGCCAGAATGCTTCAGAACCACAATAGATGGCATTACTTTCTAATTTCCTTCTCCACTCTGATTTTTTTGCCAATAGGAACCCATAAAATTGGTTTTCTTAAACTTCTAAAGAATTGCCTCCAATACAAGACTTTCTTTTTAAATTTCCTTCCATTTACCTAACTTTCTGAAGCCTATGTTAGACACATTTGCCAAGAATTTTTGTTTCAGTGGAAGAAAACCAATTCAAAGTGACTTAATTAAGAAAGTAAGTGTTCATGGGGCCTAAAAGGGCTATACTTCAGGTTTGCTGGGTTATAAGTGCTCAAACTATGGTATAGAAATGTCACTGATGTAAGTTTTGGATCTTCTTTCTTAGGTTGGCTCCATTATCAGGATGGCCACCATCCAGACTTCCTTCCCACCAGCTTAGCATCTTCGGCCGAAGCAGTGCACCTTCTACCCCCCACCACCCTGCAAGAGTTCTAGTATTGAAGGAAATAAGGCACAATAAATAATGCTATACTGTGAACTATCTCCACTGAGACGGTTCATGCTAGATCTGACAGATGTCAAGTACCACTGTGTTTTCATTGGACATATAAAATATCTTGAAGCCATCTAGTTCTCCCCCAGAGTTTTTTGTTGTAGAGTTTGGAAAACATGACCCAAATGTATCAAGAAAAATAGGAAAGGAAATGATCCCTATTTAGGATATTAAACAGGGTTCAGAGTCAGGGATGACTCTGAGAAAAAAATGATCCAAAAACTCAAGTGTGAGGATAAAGGGTTGTTAGATCACTGTCTCCCTTTGCCTGTCCTGTGGTTTTCTCTCTTTCCTAACTCCTGACCTCTGTTCTCTTTTTTGGAGGGTAATGCTCTGAATTCCACCTGTGTTAGTACAGGTAAATAAGAGAAGCAAAATTCATACACACTCAAATGCATATAAGAAAGAGCTTTATAGTAATAAAACATCCCAGCCCAGTTTAGAACAAGTCTATAAGATCAATATTAGCCCATATGTCCAATATTAGTCTATACATTTTCCTTTATACTCAGGAGCACATACAATGGCGCTGAGTGCAGGAAGACCACAGATCAGTGGGTGGAAAGTCTTGTGGGTCCAGTGGTGGTAGAAACGTCTTACTCCTGGTATGGATCTCAATGTGGATTCTCCAGCTCCAAGCTTCTGACTGCCATCATCATAGTTCCATGTGAATTGTCAAAAGGGATGTCTCAGCAGGGAGACAAAGCAGAGATTGTGTGTCTGGACTCTAGTGAACTATTTATCTCTGTTGAATCTCCAAATGAGGTCAACATGCTGCAACCTGATTGACAGGCTAAATTCCACCCCTTCACTCTTAATAGATTCAAGTTGACACCAGACTATTGAACTACCACACAATCCTCAGTTTTGCATGTATCATCTTGAGACGTAATTTTTTTCTATACTCCAGCTTCCTCATTGCCACAAGGGTGTTCATAGTTTTTCTTTTTTGGTGTTTATAGTTTCTAACTTACAAGATTTTAAAAGCTTTTTTGGGGGGGGGAGGTTGGGGGAAGGGGGCATCACTGCCCTCTGGTGGTCGTGGGAGGTACCCAGCACTGCTCCTGAGAGCCACCGCTCGATTTGAATTGCCAAGCCCGTGGGCCACAGTCCCCCACTCAATCACTTATGCCACCGGGGCTCAACCCTCTAACTTACAAGATTTGAAAAATATTTTTTAAAAATAATTTTATCAGGGGTTCTTACAGCTATTATAACATTCAATGCATCATCTGTAGCAAGCATATTTGCACACATGTTGCCACATTCATTTCCAAACATTTTCCACTTGAGCCCTTGGTATAAGCTCCTCTTTCCCCTTCCCTCTTTTTTTAATGAATCATTTAATTGGGTACTCATACACCTCCCCTCACGATCCACACATACATCAATTGCAGACCTCATTTGCACACTTGTTCCCATCATCACTCTCAAAACATCCTCCCTCCACCTAGGTCCCCATTTCTACTCCACATATTTCCCTTCCCTCTTCCCCACCGCCCGTGACCCTTTGATAATTTACAAATTGCTATTGCTTTTTCCTATTTTTTATTGAGGATTAAATGAGATTCTAGAGTTCATTTGCTAAACACAGAGCCTAGAGCACCATGTCCAAAGTTGTAGTATCATCATCATCTCCGTTCTTGCTATTACTACTAATCATTGGAGCAGGTATATTAGTAAGCATTAGACTTTTCTACTATGGGTGACCCAAAGCCCATAATAAGTAGATTAAATAAAATGGAAGTTTGTTTTCTTTTATGCAAAAGTTCAGGAAAGTGGTCCAGGCTCTTTTTCTCTTATTTATCTCCTATGCATAACCTCATCTCCAAGCCACTATGTGGTCCATGAGACCTTCCCTGGCCTCAGCCCCAGTGTCTCCTTCCAGCCAGGAGGAAGAAGTCATTTTGGAAGTTGCATACTCTACTCTGACGCCGACCTCACTGCCCAAGACAGAAGCGGCACCTACCTGCAAGGAACAAGGGGAAGCGCAATGTTGTTCTGAGTAGTCATGGTGTCCCGCTAAACGTTCTACTACTATGGGGACAGCATAGGTTTTCCCACAAAAGGACACAGGGACATAGTCTTGGAAGGTGGGTTCTTTAGAGGGTGGGGGTGATGGGGTTCAGAGGAAACCACACTTCTGTTTCAACGGAAATCCTGTGCATCTTTTGCTATCCGAGGAAGGGGCAAACAATTCCAGAATTTCTAAGAAAGCTAGAGGTGAAATTCCCCCTCTGAAGCCCACTTCTCAGAGTCCCTAAACTTCTAGTTCCTCTGTGGCCGGCCAGTCTTTGGGTTGAGTTGGGTGGGGGGGTGGGCGGGAGGCAGAGCACTGGCCCCAGGCAAACTTGATTCCAGGCCAAATTCCAAGACTCTTGGGGCTGACTGGCAGCCACTCTGTCTGAGCAACCTGGGGGATCCTGAGAAAAGAATGAACATCAGAATCCCAGAATAAAATCGGCAGCGATGATGCTCTAGCAGCCGGCCCTGGCTGGGAGGCCACTCAGCGGGGAGGATGAGGTCATGGTGACAAAAGAGGGGGATGGGGAGCTCCAGAGTGCAGCAAGTCTGCACAGGAGCTAGGGAGCCAAAGCGCAGAGCAGCGCCAGGCCTCCTTTGAGCAGGCTCTTCTGCTAGCCCTCTGCTGTGGGAATGAAGGGAAGACACATTGTTTGTGTACCAGCAATAGCAACAAAATTTGCCACTAGAAATGAGAAACACACCGGCTTGTCCTTTGTGCTATAATAAGGCCCTCTTGTCAGAGGCCACTAGACTTAGGAGTGCTTAGAAAGTCAATTGACTTATTAAATAACATGGAGTTTACCCTGGGACTGTGGTCCTGACTTGGAGCTGCGGAAAGGGTTACTGAGTGGCTGGTGGGAAAAACAAGTGAAGATTATCTATCATATGGTTCAAAAGCACGCCTGGTCTCTCTCTCTCTCTCTCTCTCTCTCTCTCTGCACATATGTTCAGGGAACATGACAACAGTAATTAGGGAAGCTGAATTATGATTTCATTTTAATACATTTAAACACTCGTTTAAAGCAGCTACATTTGACAAGTGGCCACTGTATTGGACGACTTGGGTGGAGGACCACATTTCTCAGCAGTTCTTTCCCTACCCACTCCAAGGGCTCGCCATGTGAATTTTATGGTTGTGGATCAGTGTGTTGATGGGGGATGATGCATGCCTTCACGGGGCAAGGAGCTCTGCAGAGCTGTGTGGATCTAGGTCAAGCTCACCATCAATCCACATTTATTCCAGTTCCTGAAGGAGAGTATGCTACCGCATGCAGAAAATCTTGTACATCCACAGTGGCGTCCCGAAAACAAGGTAGGGATTGTGTAGAATTTATTTGATGTGCGTCTTGTGCATATGTCTCTTAAATAACAACAACAACAGGCCACCTGTTTCGACTTGCGGTCGTGCGTCAGGGATCACATGAGGAGTGCTTACACGGGGCCTACCTCTGTCATTGAGCTGCTGGGGGAATCTGGCATGTGACCTCTCTTTGGCTCACAGTTACCCCTCGCTTAGTGAAGAAGTTGGATAGTTGGCTTATTAGAACTGTTCAGTTTTTTGATATTATTTCAGGTCTTGCAGCCTTCAAGATGGATTATAACAGTATAAAAAAATCCTTCCATTGGACCAGTAAGTAGCATCATGGTAAATGGAGAAAAGATGGATTTCCTCTTTCTTAGATTCACAATCAATGCTGATGGAAGCAGTACACATTGCCTTGGGTAAATCTGCTGAACAAGCTCTCTTGAGAGTGCTGAAAGGCAGGGAGGTTATTTTGAGGAGGAAGGTGCCCCAGACTAAAGCTATGTTATTTTCTTTTTTGTGTGTGTGGGCATCACTGCCCTCTGGTGGGAGTAGGAGGCTCAGTCTTGTTCCTGGGGAGCTGCTGCTGGATTTGAACTGCCAACCCTGTGGGCTGCAGTCCCGCACACAAACACTATGCTACCGGGTCTCAGCCAAGCTATGCTATTTTCAATGGTCTCACATACATGTGAAAACCAGATATTGAAGAAAGAAGAAGAATCAATGCATTTGAATTACAGTGTTGGTGAAGAATACGAAGAATACAGAAATTACCACAGACTGCCAAAAAACCAAACTGTCATGGAAGAAATATGGCCACAGTGTTCCTTAGAGGCAAAGATAATGTATTAGTTGGGGTAGACTACAGGAACAAATTCATAAACACGCATATGGATATGAGGGAAAGGTTTATATACAGGAGGATGGAACATTGAGAAAGCATCCCAACCCTGTCCAGTCCAAGGTCATAAGTCCAATATTAGCCCATGTGTCTGATACCAGTCTATAAAGTTTTCTTCTGACTCACAAATCACGTGTAATGACACCAGGACAATCACAGGCCAGTAGATGCAGAGTTTTGTATATCCGGTGGCAATAGAAGCATCCGGCGCTGGCAGGGGTTTCCTGGTGGCCTCCCAAGCATCTTAGCACTGGCAGGAGTCTCCATGTGGCTTCTTCAGCCCCAGCGGTCTGGTTCCAAATGGGTAAGCTCATGAGAGTTCCTCTCTGGCTCCTCCAGTCTCCAGGAGGATCGATCAGCATACTGTCATCTCATCTTGTCAGTAATTTGTCTCCAAGGAACTGAGTCTCTGGTCTCTCATCTCTGCAGGGGAAATATTGTGCGATTTCCCAGAATTCTCAGAGAAAGCTATGCCCACACAGAGATCTCATTGGCTATCTTCAGATTGATCGGCTAGACTCCACCCCTACACTCTTAGTCAAATTGGCACCAGAGTATGTGACTGCCACAGATAATAAGACTTAGATGCTGTGTGTGTTGTCAGGAGAGACCAGTTCCTGGAAAGGGATCTCTTGTTTGATACAGTGGAGGAAAAAAAAAAAAGGAAGGCCCTCTAGGAGATGGTTTGACACAGTGGCTACAACACTCAGCTCACGCAGTGAGGACCGCTGTGAGGATGGTGCTGAACTGGGCAGGGTCTCTGTGGGTGGGAACCAACGTGATGACACCTTACAACACTAACAAGGAGACTATCTATTTTTGATGGAAATGGAAGGACTAAGACTAGCTTAATTCCACTGTTGGTTGCCCAAGAGTGTAATGTGTGCTGTAAGACCCTGCAGAAGGAAGGAGGTGCACCCTGATTGAATCAGTCTGGGGCACACGAGGCTCAGGCTAAGGTAGCTGGACTTCTCAGAACCTATAATGTGCTAATTCACATTGTGATTCTCTGAGAGTCTAGGTGTGTGTATGGGGGTGGGGGGTAGGGGGAGGTGGGGCTGAGAGTGTTTGGGGGCAGGATCTAGTTGCTGCTTTCCTCAAACTTAGTTGCCCCCAGAGCCTTTCCTGTTCGAGGAGCAGCTTGTCGGAGAGATGAATGTTTCGTGGAATGCACTTTGGGAAGTGCTGATCTTGAGGCCGTGGAAGTAGATTTGGGGGCTACAACTATCACCTCAACTTCACCCTCCTCTGCCGCTGCTGCTGGCTGCAGGGCTGGGACGTGGCACTCAGTGGAAGAGGCTTCAGTATGTTTTCCGTGCACAGGTGCCGCTCTCTGTGGCCCAGGTTCTCCTGCTGTCCAAGAGAGGCTGTTTTTGGCTAGGGCTCCGATGATTGTAAATTCTCCCTCTCGCTCAAGAGCAGGGACCTGGAACCTGCTCCTGCTGGAGGGACAGTGTTGACCGAGACCCCCAGCAGTAGGATGACCTCTGAGGGAGCGGGCGGCACCTCTCAGAGGGCAGAGTGTGGCTGTGTGCTTGTACAATCGGTTGTAAATTCTGCTGAGCTCTATGGATCCATCTGGATGAAAAGGTCTGTGGAAATGCAAGATCATTATCATTATCAGCTGTCCCAGTTGGGGCCCAGTGATTTGTAAGCTCACAATCAATGAGACCCTTCCAACGGTCCTCTTCTAAAAGTGCAATTCCATGGACTTGCATGTTCTCTGTGAAGACCAAGATGGTATTTGTGTCTGTCCCCCAGGTGGTGTTGGGCAGAGTCTCTCCCAGGACCCTCATTAAGTCCATGGAGAGGTGCCCATGAGGTCTTGCTTCACACAGGGACAGGAAAGAAACAGCATCGTGGGCAGATTCAGGGCTCTGCCCTAGCAGGCCCAAGGGGACAGCATTGCCTCTGTCTCTCTGCAACACAGATGGACCCCTAGATGCTTTCAGGAGGCACTAGCTGGATTATTGCCCACACCTACAGCTAGTTTTCAGATTTCATTTAAGATGAGAAAAAATATGCAGGTAGACTCAGAGCATCTTCCACTCTGTAGCTGTCTTTCCAGCAGAGAGACCAAGAGAGGCTCCCTTCCTAAGCATTTCTGATTTGGAGAATGTAAGTACGTCCTCATTCTTGCCCCACTAATCTCTGTTACTCCTAGCTAAAGAACCTTGGCCTTCAATTCTCTGATATATCTGTTAGGAATCCTTACTTACCTGAGGAGTGGGGAAGGCTTTTGAAAGCCACTTATCCATTAGGACAGAGGGCTCCTTCATCCCAGTGCAGAGACCCTTCGGCAGTATTGCTGTTCAGTGCCATCCAGGTCCCTGTGTACCAGAAGAGAATTGCTCCAGGGGTCTTCCTAACCAGGGTCTTTGCGGAAGTCAATCCCCAGGACTTTCTCTGGTAGAACTCCTATATTTCCAGGGAAGGGGCTCAAAACAATAAACATTCTTAATAGCTGAACAGAACTACGTATGCTACCAGAACTCCTTTGTTTGGATTCAAACTCCAACTCCAATTCCATCTCATTGCCATTCAGGAAATTACCACTCGTAGCAACCTGATTGGTCAGAGAAGAACTGCCCCTTTGGGTTTCTGAAAACATTAACTCTTTCTAGGAGCAATCGGCCTCCTCTCTCTCAGAGGGACTAGTGGGCTTGGACTGCTGACTGGGCAGTTGGCAGCACAGTGCATACTCCATTACTTCACCATTGGAGAGAAAGCATAAAGAGCCATGCTTTATGCTGAAAACGAACCCTCGGCTATCCTCCCATAAAATGCAAAACAGACACCAGAGAAGTCGCTCAGGAGGCTGCAACGCTCACTGGGAGTCAGGGAATCAGTCAAGTCAGGTGGTTAGGATTTTCCCCATGGCCAACTCTTCTCTGATCAGCCTTCTGGGTCCATGTCCTCGAAAACGGAGGGCAGAATCGTAGGCACAAGTCCTCTCTGAGGCTGGCCTTGACCCTAGCTCTGGTGTTGGATGGCTAATGAGGCAGGAGGTTTTCTCATTTTCCAAATGTGCTTTACACACACAATAGATAGAGTCATGATCTCCCCCCTTTGTCCCACTTCAGTCCCATTGAGAAAATTATCAGGATCTGGGAGAATGCGAGATGGGGCTGAAAAGGAAATGAAAGAAAGAAATGGCACATACCCTGTCCGCTCTAGGGACACAAAGTCCAGGCCACTCTCACCGCCAAATAGTCCTCAGACTAGGGAGTGTCCTAGGACAATGACTCCTTCACTCAGGGTCATTTTTAACTTTCAAAAATAGCCTTTGTGACCCGGCAGGGTGAGGCTTTGGCCTTTTGGTGGGAGGGAAACTGTCGTTTTGAGAAAAGTGTCTGCTTGACATGTAAAGAGATCCTGCTCCATGACCTTGGGCCACATCTCTGATGAATAGAATGGCTGGGTGAGGAGGCCAACTCATCGACCCCCCAATGAGTGGAATCCTCGGTTGGACAGTGGCTGACCAGACATCCCAGGCCACCAAGGACCAGGCTTTCCTCTGTCTGGTTGGGACAGTTGCATATATTTCCCTCAGCTCCCAGAAGCCCCAAATAGCCAGCTTCTACAAAGTCATTTCTGATTCAAAGTGATCCCATGTTGTCAGAGTAGAAATCTATTTCTTAGAGTTTTCAATAGCTAATTTTTCAGAAGTGGGCTGCCAGGCCTTTCTTCTGAGGCACTCTTAGGTTGACACTAACTTTTCAGTTAGTACCTTAGTGCCTTGACCATTTGTACCTCCCAGAGATTCTACATTCCTCAAAGAACATCTCCGTTTAGAGACGTGAGGAAGAATGTAGACTCTTGTGTAGGACTGAAGTCCAAGGACTCTACCCAGCACACCAACATGTCAGTGTGTGGTTTCTAGGACTCTATTCCAGCTTCCATGTAATAAATGATAGAGGTCTGATAGAACTGTTGAATAAACATTGGACTGTTACCTGCAATGTTGGCAGTTCAAACCCACCAACTGGTCTTTGGGAGAAAGATATGGCTATCTTCCTAGAAGATAGTATAGACCCAGACACCCTCGATAAGGCTGCTATGAATTGGAATGGACCGGTGGCAGTGGTTGGTGGTGTAGGAAATAAAGAAATCTTGGTGGGCATTGTTAATTTATCAGTGCTAGGATGACATGTATGATGCCAATATGTAATGCTTCACAAGACACACAGTAAAAATAAAGACTATACTTGGGGTAAAGTAAAGGATCAAAATAGGGCATGAGAAACACTAAGAGATGCTAGGTTAGTTTTAGTTTCCATTCTTCTCTGTGTAAGAGAACCAGTTCATAAGCAGGATCAGAAAGAATTCCCAGGATTATCCCAGGAGAAGAGCCACCAGGGAGCATTTTTTTGTTTTGTTTTCTAAAATCATTTTTTTTGGAGGGGGGCACATCACTGCCTCTGGTGGTTGTGGGCACCATCCAGCGCTGCTCCTGAGAGCCACCACTGGATTTGAACCACCAAGCCCGCCGGCCACAGTCCCGCACTCAACCACTGACGCCACTGGGGCTCAGTCCTTCTAAAATCATTTTTATTGGGGACTTATGTCTCTTATCACAATTCATCTATCCGTTGTGTCAATCACATTTATACATTTGTTGCCATCATCATTCCCAAAACATTTTCTTTCTACTTGAGCCCTTGGTATCAGCTTCTCATTTTTCTCCTTCCTCCCCTTCTCCCACCCACTTCTTAACCCATGATAATTTATAAATTATGGTTATTTTGTCGTGTCTTATATGGTCCAACATCTCCCTTCACCCACTTTTCTGTTGTCTGTCCCTCAAGGAAGGGGTTATATGTAAATCTTTGTAATAGGTTTTCCCTTCCTCTCCCACCTATCCTTCACCCTCTTGGTATTGCCACTCACTACCGGTCCTGAGAGGTTCATCTGTCCTGAATTCTCTGTGCTTCCAGTTCCTATCTGTACCAGTGTACCTGCTCTGGTCTAACCGGATTTGTACGGTAGAATTGGGATCTTGATAGAAGGAGGGAGGAAGCACTAAAGAACTAGAGGAAAGTTGTATGTTTCATTATTGCTATTACGCACCCTGACTGGTTCATCTCTGCCCCTCGGCCCTTTTTAAAGGGAATGTCCAGTTGCCTACAGATAGACTTTGGTTCTCCACTCCATACTCCTCCTGATTCACAATGATATGAGTTTTTTGATCTTTGATGCCTGATACCCGATCTCATCAATGTCTCACGATCATACAGACTGCTGTATTTCTTCCATGTGGCCTTTGGTGCTTCTCAGCTAGATGGCTGTTTGTTTATCTTCAAGCCTTTAAGATCCCAGAAGCTATACCTTTTGATAGTTGGGCACGATAAGCTTTTTTCACATTTTCTGCTTCACCCTTTTTATTTTCAGGGATTATGTCGGGAACCATCATAGAATGCCAGTTTAAGAGAACAAAGTGTTCTTCCATTTAGGGGGTACTTGAGTGGAGACCCAATATCTCTCTGCTACCTTAATGCTAGACCTATACATATATGCACATAGATCTGTTCCCCATCATCATATATAAATATATTCATGTCTGTATTTAGACTTCTATAAATGCCCTTTGCCTCCCAGTTTTTTTCTTGAGTTCCTTTTTACTTTCCTCTTGTCCCTCTATCCTTCTTAGCCTTCCTTTGGGTTTCAGTAATTTCTCTCAGTTACATTGTCCTTGATCAAGCCCTACCAGTCCTTCTACACCCTCCTTGCCACTGCTTTTGGATCATTTGTTGTTCTGTTGTCCCTGGGTTTGTTAACACCTACCTCCTTTTCTCCTCCTCCTCCTCACCAGCTCCCATGACCCCCCAAATCCTGGGTGCCATTGTTTCTCCTCCAGATTGTTTATCCCACCCATCTTATCTATATAAGCCTGTAGAGATAATAATGTGCACAAAAACAAGAGACAACAAGACGAAACAACAACAACCAAAAAACCCCAATGCCCAAACAACAAAAAAAGCCTGTAGATAGTTCAAGGTCCAGTCGTTGACCTTTAGAAGTATTTTCCGGTTGAGTCTGATGGGGTACCATGCCCCAGGCCCAAAGTCTATTTTTTGGTATCCCCTGGGGTCTTCGTTATTGTGCTGCCCTTGCTGTTCTGTTGCACACTCTTAGTGTTTTGCCTTGGTGTGGTGGGGTCAGATTGGGTACAATTTCTGAATTGTGTCTCCTGTGTTGCCCCTGGTAAGGCTGTGGGTCAATGAGGGATGTTGTGTTTTGTAATGGGGCTGGCCCTATAGTCCTCTCTGTGCATTGGCTGCAGGGATATCATCCTCAAGGACTGGTGGGCCAGGATGTGCTCCACTCTTTCTTCCTCCCCCTTCATTTGCTCCTGCATGCTCTGATCAGACATGTCACCAGGGGAGCATTTTCAAGATTCCACCTGGGCCAGAGACTAAGGCATAGAGACTTTGAGACAGAACAGAGGAATGAGACCATGAGATAGAAAAGTAACAGGTGGACTTCTTGGCTCACAGAGGCAGAGGCCATAATACCATGTGGTTGAGAGGCTGAGGAACAGAAACTTGGCTTATCTGAGGAGACATTGCAGTTGATCAATGACTGCTTCTTTAGTGTTTTCTGATGCTGGCTTACCTGTTAACTTATTTGATAAATGCTCATAATTGTGAGTGTGGTCTGCAAGTTAAGTGTGGCTATTGCTATGAATTCTCAAACCCAGCGGAAAAGTACACTGCCAAAGGAGAAACAGTTGGTGTCAAAAGTAGATAAAGAAAGTGGGAGGGGGGCTGAGCCCCGGTGGTGTAGTGGTTGTGTGCAGGACTGCGGTCCACTGGGATGGAGGTTCGATTCCAGCTCCCAGGAGCAAAGGCTGGGCCTCTTACTCCCACCACCTAAGGGCAGTGATGCCTTAAAAAAAAAAAAAAAGAAAAGAAAGTGGGAGGTTGCCAGGTATGCCTAACTGCTGCTTGTGAAAATTGACCTTGGACTGATTTTGCAGACATACGTTCCTCCTTTGTGAAGTCAAAGGAGGTCAGATGTGGCCTCCATGCTACTTCCTCACCCTCATATCATTCTTAAAAAGAAGCCTGATTCATTCTCCTCATTGTCTTTATGCCTCTGTCTGGGAGTGGGATGTGACGTCTTAAGCCAAAGCGACATTTAGAGTACAGAAGGGACTGCCCATGACTGTCTTAAAATAAATAAATGAGATGCCCTGGCTTTACTATCACACAGTTCACAAGCTGTGATTAGCAAATACAACCCTGGGAGCTCTGCCTTTTGTCTGGCAGCACACCCTCTCATGATTCCATTGGTGGGTTTGGCATTTCAAATGTGAGGAGTCACATTAGCTAGTGTCAAGTGGCCCAGGAGACAGCTCCAAAAGTGTTGATTCACAACCCAACTTGAGGGGATTGCACATAAGGTAAGTTACAGCTCTTCCTAGTCCCATGGGCTTCTAGTCTCAGGACTAAAATTTTAGTTTGATCCACAATGCCTTGTTTTGTCCCGGCCAGCTCAATTCTCAGGAATTGGATCTCTTATCTGAGAACCTGTAGGATAAATTGGACCTGGATTGACACCTAGCCACCATCTGACTTCTAAATCATCCCAGTCTTTGATTCACTACTGAGTGCTCGAGACCTGGCAGGTCCCTTTGGAAGACACCATGCTGATGGTTGTCCAGTGTTCATTAGCTGCATATGCCTTTTCTCAATGCATGGGAATAACCAGAACTCTGACGGGGGGAAGGAGAACCAGACTGAGCCTTGAAAGCTACAAAGGATGAAGGGAAATTCCAACTCATGAGTGAAGGGGTAAACTCAAAAGAAATGGTTCCATGAACATAAATCAATATCAATTATCTACCATTATGGTGGAACTTTTCTTCTTTAGAAGCAGCTGGTTTTGTATACAGTCCAAGGAAGAGGTTTAATATATTAGACACATACAAACAATAGACAACTGTCCTTAAGTAAATTAGGCTAAGGAGCTGATAAAGAAACACATTGTCCCTTTCCTGGAGACAGAGAAGTTGGTAACTAAGACGTCGCTAAAAATGGTGAAGGTTTCTGAGCTTCTATTTGGCTGTTTTAATCTCCCTCTGATTGCACAAGGACCGCTGTTATCTAAGTGCCCGAGGGGCACCAAGTGGGTTCATAGGACCAAGATCCAGATGGCGCTAGGAAATCAGTGTTTAGTTCTCTGGGAAAGACCAAAGTGTTCCTAACCAGGGACTTGAGGATCTGTTGTTTGGGAAGTAGCCAAAGACAGCAAAGAAGAACCTGTTGATCATATTGGCTGGTAATAGGAGACTGATAAATGACTATATTGTTTTGTTTTAATATTGTTTGAGGGTGAAAGTTTATAGAGAAGATTAGTTTCCAATTCAATAATGTTAACACATTTTTCAGTTTTATTGACAGATAATTCCATAGCATACAATTTCAATGGTTCAAACACATTAAAAAGAGCGTACAATCACCATCACAATCAATTTTAGAACCTTTTCTTCATTCCTGCCTTCATGATTATGCTGAACTCCTCGTCTCCCCTCAGCCTATCCAACCACAACACCAAGAACCTTGGTCCAGCTATTGTCTCTATAGATTTGCTTCCCCCTCTTTGCATATACAGAAAAAAGATACAACTCTTTCTTCAACAATAATTATGAAGAAAAACCACTGTTCCCTCCCACCTTTCTCCCTTAGAACCGTCTAGTGGTTTAGAACTACTGGTCAAAATCAGCAGTTCAAAAGCACCAAGCAGCTTCTTGGAGAAAGATGCAGGGCAGGAGTTGGGTTTGGGAGGGTAAGTGGGCTTTCTATTTCTGCAAAGAGTTACAGCAGAAACTCATAGAGGCAGTCCTACCCTGCCCGGGGGTGGGGGGGTCCCTGTGAGTTGGCATCGACTTGATGTCAGTGACTGACATTCCGGTCTTAGATTTTATTATTTATAATTCTTGGCTCATACAGGCTGGTATACTTCTTCTATGTGGACTTAGCTTTCACCTCATGGCTGTTTGTTTTAAGATAAGCTGTTAAGACTCCAGACACTCTTCTTTCTGATAGTCAGGTATCATCTGATTTCCTCACCATACTTTGCTATATAACTCTCCTGTCTTCAGTGATCCCATGAAAGTAGGGCTATGGCATAACAATTAATTGAGTAGAGTCACGGCATAAGAAGTAATTCTTTTTGGATTAGGGTTTACAATTAATGTGAGCTCAGAATGCACTCATATAGCAATAGTTTATTATGCACATCTCTGGTCTACTTTAGAGTTGTTATTGTAGTTTGGGGGGGGGATATTCTAAACTATATTACCATGGAGCATATGGTAATTCTTTTGATAGTGTCATTCATTGAATTAGCCAATAGTATTGTGTGTGAGGCTGGGTTGCCTAAAGGAACAAATGCAAGGATACTCATCCATAAGGAGTTTTAGATCAACAAGTCATTGTGTGTTGGGAAAACATCTCAGCTCAGTGCATATCATGTCAATAAGTCCGATACTCATCCATAAGTCCCTCTTTAGACTCATGCAGCCTCATGCAATGATGCAGAATGCAGGAAGATCACAGGTCAATGGGTGTGGAGTCTTGTGGATCCAACAGTGGTGGGAAAATCACATAGGTATGGCAGGTCTCAGCCATGTGGCTCACCAACAGAAAGGCGAAGCAAAGAGAAAATGTGTGGCCTGCCTCCAGGGAGAAAGCGGAAGAGGCCAGACTCAACAGGCATTTCTCTTATTCAACCTCCAATCAAGCCGGCGATTGTACATTGTATTATTTTTTACATTTCCCTTTCAGAATTCTCCTTGTTAGCACAGAGGAACTCAACTTATTTTGATATGTTGACCATGTACCTTACCCACTTTGCTGACTCCTTTTGATTAGTTTTAGCAGCTTTCTTATACAGTCTCAGGATTTTATATGTACAAATCATATTATCTATAAATAGGGATAGCTTCCCTTTTTCCTTAAAATTCTGGATACTTTTAAATTTCCCTTTCACTTTCTTATTTTTCTGGCTAGAACTTCCATTCAATATTGAATGAGAGTGTTGATAAAGGGCATCCTTGTCTGGTTCCCATTTTCAATGAAGAATTACTTGATTTTCTCTTGTTTGAGAATAATGTTGGTTGTTGATTTTGTGTATATGTCATTAATTATATTGAGGAATTCTTCTATTTCTATTTTGCGAGAGTTTTTATCAGGGAAGGGTGTTAGACTTTATTGAATACATTTCCTCTATCAATTGATATGGACATAGTGTTTGTATCCTTCTTTTTATTTATGTGATAGATTACTCTGATTGACTTTTCTAATGTTGAAATATCCCACATACCTGGTATGAATCCCAGATGATAAGATGTTGGATTTTATTGTTTGGGGTTTTGTTAAGAGTTTTTCTTCTATATTCATGAGATATAGTGGTCTGTCATTTTCTGTTTTAGTGATATCCTTACTGGCTTTAGTATCAGGGTTATTCTTTCTTCAGAACATAGATTTGTGAGTATTTTTCTCTTTTTTTGTTTTTTCTAGAATAGTGTGTAGAATTGCTGCCAGTATTTATCTGAATGTTTGGTAGAATTCTTCAATGAAGCTGTCTGGGTCAGCATTTAAATTTTTTTTTAATAATCTGTTAAATTTTTTCTTTTGTTGAGTTAATTTTTTTACTCAGATTATGTTAGTTTAGATATTTAGTATATTCCTAGAATTGTCTCCATTTCTTCTATGCTTTCACATTTCTTGAAGTACAGTTCTTCATAATTTCCGGGGGGGGGATACTTCTTTGATAAAAAAATCATTTTTATTGGGGGCTCATACAACTCATCACAATCCATCCATCCATCCATTGTATGCAAAGCACATTTGTACATTTGTTGCCATCACCATTCTCAAAACATTTGCTTTCTAATTAAGTCCTTGGTATTAGCTCCTGATTTTTTCCTCCCTCCTCGCTTACCCTTCTCACATGAATCCTTGATAATTTATAAATTTTTATTTTGTAATATCATACACTGTCTGATGCTCCATTCACCCATTTCTCTGTTGTCCATACCCCAGAGAGGAGGCTATATGTAGATCCTTGCAATTGGTTCCCCCTTTCTACTCCACCTTCCCTCCACCCTTCCAGTATCACCACTCTCACCATTGGTCCTGAAAGAATCATCTATCCTGGATTCCCCATCTTTCCAGTTCTTACCCGTACCAGTGTACATTCTTTGGTCTAGCCAGATTTGTAAGGTAGAATTGGGATCATGATGTGGAGGGGGAGGAAGCATTGAAGAACTAGAGGAAAGCTGCATGTTTCATTGTTGTTACACTGTATCCTGACTGGCTCACCATCTTCTCGCAACCCTTCTGTAAGGGGATGCTGCTTCACCTGCAGATAGGCTTTGGGTCCCCAATCTGTACTCCCCCTCATTTATAAGAATATAATTTTTAGTTCTTTGAAGCCTGATACTCGATCCCTTTGACACCTCGTGGTCACACAGACTGGTGTGCTTCTTCCATGTGGGCTTTGCTGCTTCTGAACTAAATGGCCACTTGTTTACCTTCAAGCCTTTAAGACTCCAGACACTATATCTTTTGATAGCCAGGCACCACCAGCTTTCTTCACCACTTTTGATTATGCACACATTTGTCTTCAGCAATCATATCAGGAAGGTGGGCATGCAGTGATATGATTTTTTGTTCTTTGATGCCTGATAACTGATCCCTTGATACCTGGTGGTCACACTGGTGTGCTTCTTCAATGTAGGCTTTGTTGCTTCTCAGCTAGATGGTCATTTGTTTATTTTCAAGCCTTTAAAACCCCAGCCACAATATCTTTTGATAGCTGGGCACCATCAGTTTTCTTCACCACATTTGCTTATACACACATTTGATTTCAGTGATCAAGCGAAAGTGAGCATCATGGAGTGCCAATTTAATAGAACAGAGTGTTCTTGTATTTAGGAAGTACTTGAGTGGTGGCCCAATGTCCATCTGCTGCCTTAATACTAACCTTATAAGTATATGTATGTAGATCTATTTCCCTATCATAAATATATGTACCTATGTACATGCCTGTATTTAGGCCTCTATAAATGTTCTTTTCCTCCATTTGCTTTCCTCTATTTCCTTTTACTTTCTTCTTGTCCCACTATCATGCTCAGCCTTCATTTGGGTTTCAATAATTTCGCTCGGTTACATTACTCTTGGTCAATTCCAATTAGACCTCTCACATCCACCTTGTCACTGATTTTGGTTTTTTGTTTTTCCCTTGTTCCTGGGTTGGTTGACACCACCTTCTTTTTCTCATCTCCTCCTCTAGTTTTCTATTTTTATCCTTTTAATGCCAGTTTATTCTGTTGTGATGTCATCCATTTGGTTTATATTTTAAATTATTTTTTCTTCTCCATTTTTAATTTTTTCCAGTGGTTTGATGACTTTATTAATCATTTCAGAGTCAAATTTTAGTCTTATTGACTAAATTTTTTTTCTGGTTCAGTTATTTTCTGCTTTAATCTTTATTATTTTATTTCTTCTACTGACTAGAGACTCTTTCCCCCCTTTTTGTTTATTCAGGGTGTAGAATTCAGGTGTTGATTTTGAGTCTTTCTTTTTTTATGTGCTTGTTTATTGTTGTAAGTGAATTCATCATACTACTTTTTCTGTGGGTCAGCGGTTTTGGCATGTTATGTTTCTGAGAACAAGGTTTCAATTGGTTCTTACAATTCAGAATTTTCATTTCTACAGACCATATTCAAAAGCTAAGAAAGTTAGAGCTAGCAGAACCAATTTCTCAGATCTTAAGAGGTCATATGGGCAGCAAGATGCCAATGAATGGGCAATAGAATGTTGATTTGCTTGAAAATTTTCTGTCCAAGGCATGTGTTGCTAATTTTATGATTTCCTAGGTTCTTAGCTTCAGTTCATCTTTCATCCATTGTATGATCCATCCATCTTTTATCCACTGTATGTGTGTGTGTGTGTGTGTCAATGATATGTGTACATCGTTATTGCTGTTAAGTGACATCGAATTGGTTCTGATGCAGAGTAACTCCGTGTCTAGCCTAATGAAGCACTGTGTTCTTCTGCACCATCTCATGATTGTTTTGTTTGAGCTCAGAATTGTCTGCCTGTTTCACTGACCACACAGGAGATTCTTGTCCAGGGACAATATATTCCATGTTGAAAGTACACAAGATGAAGTCCCAACATCCTTGTTTCTAAGAAGCATTCTTACTATACTTCTTCTAAGACAGATTCATTTGTTTTCCTGGTCTTTCTGGTGATCATTTCAATATCCTTCAGCAATACCACATTTCAAATGCACTGATTCATTTCTGGTCTGCTTTATTCATTGTCCAGCTGTCACCTGTATGTGAGATGAACTGAAAATACCTTGCCTCTTGGGACAGGGACACCTTCATCCTTAAAATAGTATCTTTTTTCTTTAGCACTTGGAAGAGATCTTTTATAAAAGATATGCTTACTGCAATATGTCATTCGAATTCTTGACTGCTGCTTCCATGAGTGTAGGTTGTAGATCCAAGAAATATGAAATACTTTATCATTTCAATCTTTTCTCCATTTATCATGGTGTTGTTTATTGGTTCAGTTCTGAGGATCTATGTATTCTTTATGTTGAATTGTAATCCGTACTCAAGGCTATAGTCTTTGATCTTCCTAAGTTATTGCTTCAAATAATCTTCCTTTCCAGCAAGCAAGGGTGTGTCATCTGCATATTGAGGGTTGTTAGTGAGCCTCCATTCCTGATGCCCCATTCTTCTTTCTATAGTCCAGCCTCTCAGATCATTTGCTTTGTATACATATTGAATAAGTACAGCAAAAGGATATAACCCTAATGCATGCTCTTTCTGATTTTAAAACATTCATTACCTCAATATCTTCTTGTTTTCTACATGACTTCTAGGTTCTGTGTGGACACACACATCTGCAGGAGAGGACTTCAAAAATTTGTGGGAAAATGGGATGAAAAGTTTATGAAATTTGTTTATAAACTTTCTGGAATCTCCTTTGTGTGCATACATATACATCTGTTTTAAGATTTGCATATGTTTTAAAATCTATAGCATGGTACTGTTAAGGTTGATGACCTTCTTGGACAATAGAGACTACATCTTTCTTCATTTTGCAGAGGCTATAAAGCATAGATGTTCAACAGTTGATTTTTTTATTACATTTTCATAAAATTCCAGAATAAAGTTCTCTAGAAATAAATATATTAAACATAAATTTACTATAGAGTTGTTCTTAGTGTTTATTTTTTGTCAACATTTCTTTTATGCCACTTCATCTTGTACTCCAACAGACCACCTTTATTTTCCCTCAGATTCTGGGATAGTCTCTCCATTCTCTGTTAAAGATTATTTCCCTCCTATGACATGCTTAGTAGCAGAGCATAGTAATTTGAAATTTATTTCAAAAATGAAGTTGCCTCTCCTAACATGTCTAACATATATGCTATTATTACCAGTTTCAAAAGAGGCAAGTAACACAGTACTGACCAGAGATGATAGTTTTAAAAAAACAGCATTCAGGTCATTGAAAAGCAGTCCTTGATAGAGGTGGATTTTACCCTCAAAAATAGACTACTATACCCCCCTCCCTGGCCCCAGAGAGTTCTTATTTGATATAAGAACAGATTTTTGACCTTTGAGTTAATCTGAGCTCTCAGCATCTTCTGAGTGTACGTGTGCTTTAAGTACATACCAGTGTTCCAGAATTAATCTCCCCTCGGTCTTGTCCAAGGCCCCAGGAATCAATATACGGAGATTCTGAGTCCAAGAACAGAGATATCACAGCTAGGGATTAAGAATATGTGACAGATTAAGAAAGTTTATCCCTTTAAGCATGAAACTTTTCTATTATTTTAATGATTTTAGATGGTAATCTCTTTCACATGCATTACATGCTTACCCATCTTCCTTTCTTGTCTTTTCTCTGCTGATTTCTTCAATTGTCGATACTGCACATAGTCTGCCTTGTCCCTAGTGGCTGAGGGCAACATTGCAGCAGAAGCTGGGTTGCTTTTCAAGGAAACCAGGAGCTTCTTCCTTTAGTAGAACCTTGTCCTGGATGACTGGCTTTCCCTTCATCCTCCTCCTAATGGAATGCCATTTTTCTTTTTCAGATTAAAAGCATTCTGCTGCTAATCCAAAGATAGGCAGTTTGAAACTAGTGGTGGCTTTGAGAGTGAATGGTGTGGCGATCTGTTTCTGTGAGGAAGTACAGTCTTGAAAATATGGGTCAATTTTACTCTGTCCTATAGGACCAATATAAATTGGGATCTACTCAACAGCAGTGGTTTTGGGTTCAGTATAAGAAGAATGTGCGTTTTTAAAAATTAAAGTAATAGAACATACATAAAATGGAAAGGTAATTTACAATGCTTTTTTTGTTTACAATGCAGTCTTTTAGACATTTTAAATGCATAAAATTAATGTAATTTATTAACTGTATGACCTTGGGGGCAAATTTGTTACCTTTTTAGTGTTTCAGATTTTTTTATTTATAAAATGTGATAGTAGCTGTAAGAATCAATGGAGCATTAAGCACAATGGTTGGTTGGTATCAGGTGTTCAATAAATGTAAGATCTGCTCTATAATCCTTGCTTGGGTGAATTTTCTTAGTGAATCATATGGTTTCAAATATTAGTTCCACCAGACCTTATATGCTCAATTACCCCCTTGCTTTTCTTCCCAATAGACTGAGAGAATAGGAAAACAGTAACATATCAGGAGCCTAACTCAAGAGAGAAAGCATGTAGACACATATAGGTCATGAATTCCTAAACACAAAGTGTTCATTTTCTTTTGGGCTTATCCTGACCTATGGCTCCATGTGACTGACTTCTATAACACTTGGTTCACTCTAATCTAGGTCTTTCACACCGATCCCACAATTCCTCTCACCAGTGAGTCGTTCTTCTGCTCCTCTCTCTCAAGTCTGGAGTTCCAGTGTAACCATTTTTGACTCCTGTTTGCTCCCACACTAGCCTTACTTCCTTGGAAAGCTCTTTCCAGTCTTCTGGCTACTCCGCTTTCCCCCACCCTTCATTACTTTCAGCCTGGATAAAGACAAAACCTTCAGCCCTACCTGCCTCAGTTCAGCCACAGTCCTTTAGGACAATCATTGATTCCCTCTGTATTGCATGAGACTAAAAAATTCAAGCTGGGTTCTGGTGCTCCTTTATATCCAAGCTTATTGTCTACTACTCATAACTTGAAATGTCATCTTTCACCATCCCCTCTCCCATCCTACGCTCAACATCTACCTCCAAGATAATGCTTTTATTTTCTTTTTCTGCTTGCGCTAACACTTCTAGAGCTCTCCACATCAACTTGCTCTTCCTCCTTAAGACAGAGATAGACAAAAAACCCAGCAACACAGTTTCTCTATATTCATCAACATCCTGGTGGGATAGTGGTTAAAGCAAGTGACTGCAAACCAAAAGTCGGCAGTTTCAATTCATTCATTATTCCACCAGAGAATGATGTGGTGATATTGGAATTCATAATCAACTCAATGACAATGGGCTCAGTTTGCTTTAGGGTTGATCAGTGGTTCTCAACCTTTTTAATGCCATGGTCCTTTAATATGTTTCTCATGTTGTGATAACCGCCCCATCCCCAACCATAAAATTATTTTTGTTGCTACTTTATAACTTAATTTTTCTACTGTTATGAATTAGATGACTCCTGTGAAAGGGTCATTCAACCCCTCAAAGATGTCATAACCCACAGGTTGAGAACCACTGGTCTAGATCCATAGAAACATACAGTTTTAGAGGTAGAAAACTCCCTGTGTCCAATAAGTTTCCTAAAGTTCTCTTCAGACTCAGTAAGCATATGCAAAGAAGGATGATCACAGATCAGTGGGTAGAAAGTTTTTGGATCCAGTGGTGTTGTAAGCATCTCAGCGCTGGTACGGGTCTCCATGTGGCTGCTCCAACACCCAGGGCTGCATCAGGTTAGGTAGGTCCATGTGACTTCTCCTCAGGGATGTCTCACAGTGAGTCAGCCTTGCCAGTAAAAAACCTCGAAGGGAGTGAATGGAGAGAGACTGTCTCCTGTCTCTAAGAAGGTAATATCACAATTCCCAAAAATTTTAGGGAAAGCCCATGCCCACACAGAGGTCTCATCGACTCTGATACTAATGACAGATTAGACTGCATCTCTTCTCTCTTAATCCTCAAATTGACAAACCATTACATAACTATCATAGATCTGTTTGTTTAACTGGGTCATGGTTTGAGTGTACAGACAAGGTGTTTCTTATCATATCCCCCCAGCACCCAATATTGGGCCAAGGACAGCATCTATTTGATAGTTATTAATTGATGAATTGGTGAGGCAGACAATTATAGAAATTAAAAGGGTCTCATAGAGACTACAGTAACTAGGAAATACATTTTTCAAATGAACATTTGTGGTAAGCCTTGGAGGGTGAGCATTTTAATTTTATTTCTTTGGTTGGTAGCAGAAATGGAGTCTTCAGAATGGATTCTCTGTGTTATGCTGGAGTCTAGAGTTGCATTCTACACATGGCTTTATACAGCAGCGTATGCTGCTAACTCACAAATGGTTGTCTCTAGCCCAAATCTTTTATCTATGCTCCACTCGCGCCTATATACACTGGCTCCTCAGCATTTTCATTTAGTAGACATCTCGGAATTCCTCATGTACTAGATGGAATTCCCAGTCTCTACTGCTTACTACTTTTCTATGCATAGTCTTTCCGTGCCAGTAAATTATACTTTCATTGTTCTAGTTACTGAGGGTCCAAAGCCTAGAGCCATCTTTGACTCCTCTTCCACACATTTAATATAATACAACCAATTTTTTAAAATTTCACTGATTCCACTTTACAATATTAATCATTTTATTGGGGGCTCTTCCAGTTCTTATAACAATTCATACATCAATTTTATCAAGCACATTTGTACATATATGTTACCATTGTTTGCAAAATATTTTCTTTCTCCTTGTGCCCTTGGTATCAGCTTCTCTTTTTTCCCCTCCATCCCCCACCCACCTGCCCTTGTGGCCCCTTGATAAATTATAAATTACTATTATTTTCATATCTTACACCATCCACCTCTGTCTCCCTTCATCCACATTTCTGTTGTTCATCCCCCTGGGGTGTGTGTATGTTATATGTCAATTTTTGTGATTTGTTCCTTCCTTTCTCTCCCTTCTCCCCCACCTTCCCCCTATCCTCATGGTATTGCTACTCCCATTTCTGTTCCTGAAGGGTTTATCTGTCCCGAGTTCACAGCTTTTTCTGTACTAGTGTATATGCTCCAGTTTAGTTAGATTTGTAAGACAGAACTGGGATTTTGATTGTAGGGGAGAAGGAAGCATTAAAGAACTAGAGGAACGTTGTGTGTTTTGTTGGTGCTATACTGCACCCTGACTGGCTTATCTCATCCTTGTGTCCCTTCTATGAGGGAATGTCCAATTGTCTACACATAGATTATGGGTCTCTACTCCAAAACCCCCATTCACATCAATATGATTGCTTGTTTGAAGGCTTTTGATGCCTGATACCTGATCCCACTGGCATCTTGTGATTATACAGGCTGTTGTGTTTCTTCCATGTGGGCTTTGTTGCTTCCTTGCTAGATGGCCACTTGCTTAAGTTCAAGTCATTAAGACCCCAGACACTATATCTTTTAAGAGCTGGACACCATCAACTTCCTTCACCACATTCGACTTTAGAGATCATGTCAAGAAGGTGAGTGTCACAGTGATTCTACTTCTAAAATATATCCAGAATCTGACTTCTTCCCACTTCTACTACTACCATCCTATCTGAAGGCTCCTAACTGGTCTCCTTGTTTCTGGCTCATCAACCCTCTCATCAATTGTTTCATTTTTCAAAATCATTTCATCAGGACCTAATACAGATATTATATCAGTATTGGAAAATTGCTGCCAGTATAAGTTTCAAAACATTCTCTTCCTTCTTGAACTCCTTGGTATCATCTCCTCTTTTCTCCCCTGCCCCCCACAGTACTTCTCAGGAGCTTTTATCCAAGTTGTTGTCTCTGTAAGTTTATCTATCCTGGGTTTCATATACTGAAAACCCAGAAACATTTAACAAATTTCAAGAGGGCTATCCCCAATGACAAGATAACTCCCAGTGTGTGTGCGTGTGTGTGTGTGTGTGTGTGTGTGAGAGAGAGAGAGAGAGAGAGAGAGAGAGAGAAAGAGAGAGAGAAATGTAAACCAGATCAGGTCCAATGTGCATCAGAGGGGATCAACTGACAAGGTTTTAGCCTTTCATATTGTCTATTGTTAACAATAGCAGCCAATGACTCCTAGAAAAATAGATGTCAGGTCATGTTACTCCTTGGCTCAAGACTCAGGAATGCTTCCTGATTTGTCTCAGATAAAAACCCAAACCCTTGAAATCACCTATAATCTAAGGTCCCCACTACCCATCTGACTTCATCAGCTACCATTCCCCTTTAAGTACTCTGTTCCAGCCACATTGGCCACCTTCCTGGATCTTAATATTGGCCTCAGAGCACTGGAACTTGCTGTACCTTCTGCTTGAACATGTCCCCCTACCCCCCTAGTATCTGCTTGGTTGAGTCCCTCATCTGTTTCAACATGGCTCAACTGTAGACTGACTTTAAGGCCTTATTTGCTCTAGGTAGTCCCAGTTTGTGCCTAATGTCCTGATATAATTATTAATAGAACTCCCACACATTCTTAAAAGTATTTCAGCTTGGATGATAAATTATATAGTTGTGGAGATTAGGTTGACTGGAGTCAATTCTGACTGCTAGTGACTGCATGCGCAGCAGAATGAAACACGGCCCTGTTCTGTCCCAGCCTCACGATTGCTGTTTGAAGCCACTGCTACAGCCTCTGTGTCAAGCACCTTGTTGTGGGTCTTCCTCTTTTTTGATGAGCCTCTGCTTTATGAAACAGGATGTCCCTTTCCAGGGACTAGTCCCTTCTGATAACAAGTCTAAAGTGCAACTTATGGAGTCTCATCCTGGCTTCCACGGAGCATGCTGGCTGTACTTCTTCCAAGACAGATTTGTTTGTTCTTCTGGCAGTGCATGGGAAATTCAACACTCTTTACTGATACATGATTCACATGCATCAGTTCTTCCTTGCTAATTCTTATTCACCGTCTAACTTTCATGTGTATATGAAGTGATTGAAAAATACAATGACTCGGGTCAGGTGTACCCTCATTCTCAAAGTGCTCTCCTTATTTTTCGATACTTTAAAGAGATCTTGGACAACAGCTTTAGTCAAGGCAATATATTATTTGTTTTCTTGTCTATTGTTTTCATGAGCATTGATTGTAAACCCAAGCAACACGAAATCCTTAACAACTTCATTCTTGTCTTTGTTTATCAAAATGCTGCCATTTTGTCCAGTTAGGAGGATTTTGGCTTCTCTTCCCATTGAGTTGCAATCCACAATAAAGTCTGCAATTCTTGATCTTTATCAACAAGTTGTCACTCTATTCAAACATCATCTTCTCAAAGGAATCCACCTGATTACCTATTTAAATTGTATTCCCCAACCTTTGACATTTCCAGTCCACCTACTTCAATTTTTCTATTGCACTCAGCATCTCCTAACCTACTAGATAATTTATTTTACTACTGGGTTTCTACTTTATCAGCCATCGCTTTACTAGAATGTAAACTCACAAAAGTAGGAATTTTTTTTTCTATTTTGCTCATGGATAATCTCTGTCACCTTTCAAGTGTGTAAGCTCAAAAAACATTCACTTAATGAAGTAAGTTGTTTTGTGAGGCAAAATATAAAAATGTTGTGGAACTTTACACAGCTTACAAGGAAAAAATCTGGATGTGTACCAACTTGCGTATGAAGACTGTGCAAGTAGTTTATTAAAATACAGGTCAGCATTCTATCTTGAAGTGCTATGTGAAGAACAAATGGGTGGGTGGAGGTAAATGAACAGACTAGGACAGGGATAGGAAGATGATTGTGCTGGAAACCTGAGGCCATGAATAGTTGTTGTAATTGACATACAACTTAACTCTGAACTTTATAGCAGCTTAGGGAAAAGATCAGATTACATAGCCCCTCCTTTTCTACCCCCATTAGTTAAAAAAAAATAAGAAAGAAAAGAAAGGCATCAATTCAATAGAAGCCATTCATTTCCAAGGTTTACATTTCATGAGGAAATGATCATGTTGATCTTGGGAAGTGGGGTAAAGATACATCCTGGTATGCCTAGGAGAGTCACAATCTATACTTGTTGCTGCAAGGAAATTTTTAATAATGCCACTTCTCAGTCTGTAAAATGTCTTGGTCAATGTGGTAAGGAACACTGAATAGTAGGTTAGTAATGACTTCAATGTCTGCCTTTACAAAGAGCTTACACACAAATTCCTCACATGGCCTTTGAAGAAGTGAAGGACTTGAGCATGAATTGCGTCCCTTTGAGAATCAAGACACCCTTTGAGTCAACTCAGTTATTTACTTGCTCAGAATTAGCTAGAATTTGGGGTAGTTCGCACTGTCAAGAAGTGCAACGTTCGTCTAGTTCTTGAGTGGTTCCCCCCACTCCCTTCTATCATGATCTCAATTCTACCTTGCAAATCTGGCTGGACCAGAGGGTGTATGCTGGTACATATGGGAACTGGAAATGCAAGAACCCCAAGGCAGAAGAACCCCTCAGGACCAGTGGTGAGAAGGGAAGGCAGAGGGAAGGTAGGGTAGAAACAAGGAACAGATTGCAAGGATCTACATATACCCTCATCCCTAGGGGACAAACAACGGTGAAGTGGGTGAAGAGAGACATTGGATGGTGTAATATATAACAAAGTAATAACTTATAATTAATTATCAAGGGTTCATGGGGGAGGGGGGAAGTGAGGAGTGGACATCAGGGGCGCAAGTAGAAAGCAAGTGTTTTGAGAATGATGAGAGAAACAAATGTGCAAAAGTGCTTGACACAATGAATGTATGTATAGATTGTGAAGTGTTGCACGAGCCCCCAATAAAATGATTTAATAAAAAATAAATTAAAAAAGAAGTTCTTGAGGCTATCATACTCTCTTGATATTTGCTCCATCCTAGAATCTTTGTTTACCAAAAGTGCTACTGGACAGTGAATCCCTTTCTTGGTTCTTGTGTTTATTCTGGGTTTTGCAAATTGTTGGTCTGAAGCCAGCAATCACTCTCTGGGAGGAAGATGTGGCTGTATGCTTTTGTAAAAATTTACAGTTTTGGAAACCCTAAAGGACTATTTATTTTCTGTTTAGGAATTGATTTAAGAGCAACAGGCTTTTCCCTTAGTTATGTACCATGTATAGTATTATGCAGTTTACCTACATTTGATTCTCACAACAACTTCTTTAGGCAGCTCTAGTGATAACTCCCATTTTATTTGTGAGGATCAGAGCGCCAGGGACATGAAAGACTTGCTAAGGGCCACATGGGTAGGATGTGATAACATATCTGCATGGATAGTAAGCAATACTAAGTTACTCCATTAGATCTGCCATCTGTCTTCAAGATGGCAGCCATCTATCGAACCCATTAAGCATGTTTGTCATATTGTGATGGCTTGTGGATTGCTTGCATACTAAAGTGATGCCACCAGTATTTTAAATGTCAGAAGGGTCACCCTAGATGAACAGATTTCAGCAGAACTTGCAAATGAAGACAAACAAGAAAGAAAAGTCTGGTGATGTACTTTAGAAAGTTAGTCAATGAAATCCTCATGATTCACAAGTGTGGAAGTTGATACAAGTTCTGAAAGATGATATAGCTTGTTTGGAAAACCTCATTGTGTTCACAGTAGTAGTCTAGACTGGGATGGTGGAGCAGGACTGTGCAGTGTTTTATTCTGTTGTATATGATATCACAATGAGTGGTATATGATATCACAATGACTTGGAACCAACTTGACAGCAGCTTACAACACCACCAACAAATGGTGGAAGATCAATCATCTGCTACTAAACACCATTACCTCTAATGTAACAAGACCAATGAAGGCTATGTAGGCAGGGAAAAGAAGCCTTATCCTTCTGAGTTGCACTGCTCAGAGGCTTTAAGGCCACTTCAGCAATGTAGGTCTGATGTCCTGGGACCCCAAGGAAGAATCACTAGTCACTTTTCCCCTGCACAGTAGACTGCAGCTCAGCATTGCAATGAGTTGAACACACTCTCACCTTCCTTAAGCTCTTTGGTTGCTTCCTGGATGAAAGTTGCTGGAGTGGATGCAAAAGGCAAGGAGAGCCTGAGGCTTTGGCACCTCTGTCATCCTTCAAAGGTCAACACAGTCTTATCTAGAAACCTACAGAGGAAGCAACTTCCTTAAACACCCTAGGCTGGGAGATGACTTGCTCCTTCCCCCTTTTGAGTTCCTTCATTCTCACGGGGTTCCAGTGACCCGTGCCAGGACAATCTGTGAAGAAAATCGCAGATGGGGCCTGGTGGTCTCAGCAGGAGAAGAGATGAGCTACTTCTAACCCGGTCTTTTCCTCTATCCACAGAACTCCTTCCCTTGGAAGCCTCCTGACCTGAAGTATAAATGAGAGCCCCTGGGATCCCAGAATAGCTCCCCTCACAGCTGCACGGCATCCATTTATAGCACAGCCTCTTTGCAGCATCGGGCTTCTTCTGAGACAGCACTTCTGAGGTCAGGTCTCTCGAACACTACCCCAGTGTCATTGGAGTAGAGATGGGTTCCATAAAGAACCTAGTTTGGTCTTGCCACTGTGTTTCAGGACTTGCCCTAAGTCTTCCGAGACTATAAAGGGCCACAGCTCTTTGACCCACAGCCAACCTACTTTATTCCAACAATAACCCAGAAGCTCATCAGGTCTCCTATCTTGCGTTTGGCAGCGAATGACAACAATTGGTTTGGTGGGGACAGGACACACTGTCCCCAATGTACACCTGGACCTTAGGCCTGTGTCTGAGAAGCTCAGATGCTCCCGGGGCAGAGCCCCCATCAGCACTTTAGTTATATCCTGTTCATTTAGTAGCCATGAATGGACTTTACCCAGTCATTACCCAGATTACCGAGCAAAGGAACCCTTCCAGCCCCCTGACCTCCTGCCCAATGAGGTGTATTCTCTACTTCCTCGTCATACCCAATCTAAACCAAATGAACTTTGACTCACTTTCTCACACTTGGCTTACTTAGAGAGGGATTGAAATCACCTATTGATAAGCAGGTGGAGTTTTCTCTTTTGTTTCCCTCCGAGTAGAGCCACAAAGGCAGGAATGACCCTAGTTGACCTCTTGTAGCCCCGCTGCTTTCTGCAACAGCCAGCAGGCCTTGTATTCATGGAACTAACATTTGTTGTGGACCCCATCTAGAGCCTTTCTCCAGCAGCTTCTTGAAAGCTGGGTTTCCCTCTCTAGAGTCCTTGAGTGGTAGCAAGTCTATGTTAATCTAGCCTTTCGGAACAGAGGCCTGGTGGGAGCACACTGAAGCTGGGCCAGTGACGTGGCCATGTACCTTGTTGAGGCCACAGTGACACTAGATTTGGGAGGTCCAGAACCAAAGTTTCACACCCACCATGCTTGGCATACAACTGAATTCTTATTCAGTGCATCATCATGTATGGCCATTAAATAAGCTGCATCCATTTCTGAATAAAAGTGATCTCGTCAGTGGAGTAGATAGGGCAAAAACATTTGCTGACATGAAATAATCATATACAGCACTTGGTGCATATATAGCCTATCACCCGTCTATCTGTCATACTGTGGTGGCTTGCATGATGATGCTGGAAGCTATGCCATTGCCATTTCAAATACTAGTGGTCACTCATGGCAGACAGGTTTCAAAAGGGCTTCCAGACTAAGACAAACTTGTGATCTACTTTCAAGAAAAAGCCAAGAAAAAGCTTGTGAATCACAATGGCATGCCCTCTGACTTTCTTTCTTTGGAGGAATCAAAAGCAGACATCATGTTTGAGACAGCAAGGACAAAGGAGACCGTGGGTGAGGTGGATTGGCACAAGCATCACAGCCATGGATTTGTACATACTGATGAGCAGAAGAATAACTCGGGACCTGGCACCACTTGATTCGATAGCATACGTTTTCGCGACCAGTTAGAGTTGACTTGATGTCAGCTAGTCCCATCATATAGAAATCACTCAGGTTGACTATCATTATTTTTAGACATGGAAACAAAACATATCATTGATGAGCTTTGTTACATCTGATTAGACAGCCTTCACTTAAAAAACTTGAACGGTGCCATTTCTTACAATTTAATGATAAGATGCCCCTCTGGTTTCTGATCAGGAACCTTATTTCTCATAGGAAGTGCAGGAGCCCTGGTGGCATAGGGGACTACACATTGAACCCCTCGCCACAGCTGAGTAGTAGGAAGCCACTAGAGGCTCCACAGGAGAAGGAGACCATCCAAGTTTTGTGAAGATGGGACGTTTCCGAAACCCACAGGGACAGTTCTGCTCTGTGCTCTAGGGTCATCAGGAGTCAGAAATAATTTGATGGCAGTGAGTTCGTGTTCTCTTTTTGTGTTCTAACCAGACTGTTTCTCCTTTTCTCTCTGAACCCTTTCGGCCATGACGCTCAGGAATGGCATGTGTCACAGAAGGCCGGGGTTCGGACAGAGATGTTTCAAGGAAAGGGAAAGAGAATGGTATGCAGTGTGACATTTCGATTCCTTAGAAAAGGAACTTTCTTTTTTGTAAGTATTCTTTGTAAGTATGCTGACGCTTTCTTTATTTTCACACGGAACTCTTCTTAGCTTACTATACGACAGACCACAGTCTCAGTCGTTCAAGACCTTTCTCCTCAAACCAGGAAGAGGAGTTTTCATCCTGGAGGATGAGTGGAGTGGTAAGAGGGGTATGGAAGTTGGCGTTTGGGTCTTTCATCATAAGCAACTGCCCCCGCCCACCCCACCCTGCAAGTCTCTGCTGTGAGGTATTGGTTCTTTTTCCATTGAAAATTGCTAACTTCTCACATACCCTCCCATTCTCTCCTGGTTTGATTCTTTCTGGGCTGTGGAAAATGTTGGAAGCTGTCTCAAATTGTGTATGCCCTCCTGCTGCTCTTGGTTTCTTAAAGAATCACTTCACTCTCCCGTGACATGTAGCAGTTTTCAGGGGTCTCGGCTTGCTTTTCTCTCTGCAGCCAGTAGGATTCTGGTCACTAGCACACTTGCACCATGATGTGTCAATAGGAAGCACTGAACATGATATTTTCCTGGGCTCTACTTAAGAATGAAGCACAGTCCTTTCTGAGACACCAGATATTCTGCTTTTGAACAATTTAACAATATCCCGCAGCATTTAAAATTAAAATAAGTATATTACAATACTATTTTGGCATTCTATGAACATTTTTGTTGCTCCATATAGTCCTTGATTTTTAATCAAGGACTCCCTCCCTCCCCCAGCCCCCTGGTCAATGGTTTCCCGCTTAAAATCTGGTCACTTTATTCTAATTACATGTCTTGAAGCACAAGACACTTCCTTTGAAACCTCTTGGCATCTGCCCTCCCTGGCTCTTCCTTCTTTTCTAAGTCCCTCTCTTCTTTAACTCTTGGCATCGTCAGCTTGTTATTTTTTGGATCAGTTCTGACTGAGAGTGACCCGATGTGACCAAGTGGAATTATCCCTAGGGTTTCCAAGGCTGTCATTTTCACAGGAACACTCCTCCAAACCTCTTCTCTCATTAACCCGCTTGTGGGTTCACCCCTCTAATCTGTCATTAAAATGTGATCATGTGTTGGTTTTCTTCCCTCCACCGCCGCCAAAACAAATTTTACAAATATCTTCTTACTCTCCTATATTTTAGGTGGATGTTTAAATATCCACAGAAGTGGAGAGAACAGTTTAACAATATTTAAAAACTGTCCAGATTTGTTTTGTTTTTACTTCTGCTTACAACTCACCACCTCTCCCCTGGCTTGTTGTTTGGTGGCGTCTTGTGCATGTTATGGTGCCAAACATTAGACTTTGGGATCAAAGTCTAATCCTGGCAGGACAGATCAGGGAGAAAGACTTGGGATCTCCTGTGGAAAATTAGGCAAGGGGCACCTTATGAATTGCAACAAAATCGTCCCATGTCGTGCTGGAAAATGAGACCGATCTTGTAATAGTTGGTTCTGTGATAAATAAGGTCATCGTGAATTTGAACGACTTTGCTAGCAACTAACAGTTTACCTCACTCTTTACCACCTAATGATTTGGGATCAAATTCCAGCTAGTACATGATTTAATTCATAAATGTGTTAGCTTATATTTCAGAAGTTAAAAAGGTTTTGTTTGTTTTTTTGCAAGACATAGCCCCAATCCCATTGTCTTATCTAAAACACACACACACACACAATATCCTTAAATAGATTTAAAAAATCCGGGCAATGGTTATACTTCCTTAATTGTCCTATGTATTTTTTAGATTTGATTGCTCAAATCAGGTTCAAAATAAGATCGAAATGCTGCAAAGGACTAAATGCTCTTAAATATCACTTAAACAATGACCACTACCTTTCCTGAAAAAATAGAAATACCACACATAGATTACTTTAACAAATAGAAATCAATGTTCCCACACTTTGGGAGGCTGGGGGGTGGTGGTGTAGCTCTAGCAAAAGGCTTTCTTTCTCTGTTGGCTTTGGAACAAGGTCCTTCTCTGCTTTCACCATGGATGGACCTGGTCTCCTTGGAGATCTTCATGCATCTTGGCTACTAATCTTCCCCTGGCTCTAGGAGGTTTTCGCTGTAGGATCCCTGGGTTCAGAGGACACACTCTGATCTTGGTTTTTCTTTTTTGGTGGTAGCCAGGTCTGCACTTCTTTGGTCTCTTCTTCCTCCTTTTACCTCACACACAATAAATCTCGTGATACAGCTCACCACTCCCAGGGTCTTCCCTTACATTGGATCAGGCTGTGACTGGATAAGGGTGTCATACCTTTAACATAACCTAGACTCATTTCATTAACCACAGACACAGATCAAGACCTAGAACGACTCACACATAAGACAATTATGTCAGAATACAAAATGGAGAATGACCATACAATATTGGGAATCATAGCCTAAACAAATTGACACATTTTTAGGGAACACAGTTCATTCCATAATGTTCCCCCAACTAATAATTCAAAAGAAAAAAGCCAAAAAGCTAGATCATTCATTGGTAGAGTTTCCCACAGTCGGGATTTTACTGCTTGCATTCCTATGAGGTTGTTTCTCACATGTTCTTGTGATCACTGCCTTATAAATCAGTCATGAGCTAGAGAGGTATAATCCAATTGGCAAGAGTACTTCATGAGTGGTGAGGAGACCTTCTGAAAAGAGGCAATGACCATAAATTAGTGTTAGCAGCCATTGGTGTTCATTACCTAAATATATTACTCCATTACGTGCCCCAAATCAAACCTATAGTTGATCTCAACTCAAGGTGATCGCGTGTGTTAGAGCAGGGGTGCTCACAGTTTTCAAGCATGTGAGCGCCTTATAAAATGATCAAGTCAAAATGATCTACCAACTACAAAAATGCAAAACATATTTATTTTATTACATTTATTCATAAATGCATTGCATATTGTTTATATGTTTAATGTATGTTTATGTACCTCGCATAGCTGCGTGAGTCCATATTGCAGTTGTTTGCACATGCATTTGACACCTAAGATTGCATCTGGTTGACTGCGCTGTATATATCATTTAAGTGATGGTATTAATGATAGGCTTAGTCTATTTTTAAATGCTTTGCGATCTACCCACACTACATTTGTGGTCGATTAGTAGATCGCAATCGACATACTGAACACCCCTGTGTTAGAGGGGCAAAGGGTTCCATGAGAATTTCTTGTCAGGAATCCTTATGGATTCCATAAGGAGTTTCTTGTGCAGCACCACTGAGTGGGTTTGAAGAGCCAATCTTTCAGATGTAGATAAATATAAACTATTTGTTCCATCCAAATAGTTACTTACTACTTCACTCACTCACTCACTCACTCACTGTTATTATGCTGATTCTGATTCATTATAACCCTATACTGTTGACCAGAACTGCCCCTATGTGTTTTGCAAGCTGCAACTCTTTTCAGGAGCAGAAAGACTCATCTTTGTCCATGGAGTGGCTGGTGAGTTTGAACTGCTGGCTGTGAGCAGGCCAACACATAACCCACTACACTAAGGTTATTCCATTAGATATTGTAAAGTGGTGATTTACTAATTATATTTTTTCATTTTTCATTTGGTGGCTAAAATAACTCAGTGAAAAATCCCCTTCATTGGCTATTTGGTGATTTCAATATAGGTAGAAGAGGCATAATAATTGTTTGCTTTTAACCTATTTTTTCTTTTTCTAGTTTTAAAAATAATTATTACCTATTATCCTCCAAAAGTGACTTTTCGTTTTCTAGTATCTTAATGAGCTCATGGACTCACACCTATTTGAAACGTGGGAAGACCTTGCAGTTCTTTTTCCAGAACTTCCAAGTTTTCTGTCTTTGACCAAGGGAATCTTGTTTGAATTTGGACCTCAGGCTTTTTATATGAGCCACTATTCTTTGAGGGCTGCTTTGCTGTTTGGCATTATGAAACATTTTCAGGTGTCTTGAGGATATTGATATACCCTAGACCTGGGATCACCCATTTCTTTAAAGATAAAGTATACAATTCATTCATGCTACCATCCCATTCCCATTTAGCAGCACAGAGTTTTTGCTGAAATACATTTATATTACAATTGTTTATTCTGGTGTCCAAGGACCCCAGTATAATTATTTATTTGCTTTAATTTACAGTATATTTATGAAAGTATTAGAATACCAACTCAACCACTAATAATACAATGAATGAAAAACAGTGTAAAGTCTCTCGCTCTCTTCCTCCACTCCTTCTCTCCCCCCCACCCCTTTTTCTTTAGGTTATCTCCTACTGAAAATATGCAATGAAAATATTGAGTGTTGTAGGGCATGGATGTTTGAGGCCCCCCAGACAAACTTTTGCAAATTAGAAGTTTTGTGTTTTGAAACACCAAAGCCAAGAATGAGACTCTTTTGTTCTCCTGTCTGGAACAAACCTATCTTGAGGCAATTGGTGCCATCTGATCTAGCTGTTTACCTTAGCGAGGATTAGAACAGAACAGAAAATACCTGGAGAAACTGAAATAACGATTTTGACAAAATACTGTCTCATTACATTAATTGTTCAATAAAAAGCTCTTATCTTTTGGATGAATGTGTTGTGATTCAGTCTCCACACTGTTGTGTTGTACTACTTATCTCTTTTGAGTGCATTAATTAAGATGAGGATATGCATTTATATGCATGGTTATCTCTAAGTTTTTCTGAAGCGGGATCTTCACACAGGCGACCGCAGTCCTCCAACATGATCTGAGTCATTCAACAAGAGAGAAATGCCTCTCTCCCAACACTTAGGTTTCACAGTGTTGATTCATGTCTTAGACATTCTTATTGGTGTTCTTGTTATTACTGCTTGCTTTCCCCTTCTAGTTCCTGCCAGCAAAATTGAACTGCTTCTGAACCATACACATAAAGAGAATTGTGACTGTGCTGTTAAATGTGACTACAGAGGAAGAGGCTAAAGTAAACATATGGGTTCATTGTATGAATTCTAACTGATGGAGGTTCCCTCAGTTCCCTAGCTGTCATTGTGCCTAGGATAATCTACATTTTTAATAGTGATTAGGTTAGGGCACAGTTTACACAGAGATCATCTCATTTACATGACAGTAGCTTATATTATGAAAACATGTTTCTTACATCCACTGATATAGGGGTTAGGTTTCCTATGCCACATGTCTTCCAGTATTAGAAGAACATCATTTTCTCACTTTTATTGTGCAGCCTCTCGGTCTGTAGCACCCACTCTGGGTTTTATCTCAAAGGGCAGATGTGTGGGATAGCTTTGTCCATGTATGCTAGGTGGGGTCCACTAGGACCTTGGAGAAGAACTCTGAGCCAAACTAAATTCATTCTGTCTGAGGCCTAGTGAATGGACTGGTAGCTGAAAACCTTCTCAAGCTTTTCAACAACTCTTAATGTATTAAATGGGTAGGCTTACTATGGTTTTTATGTCCTCCTTGGATGCAGGAATACTGATCAGGCAGCCCAAAAATCAAGGCACAATTTATGTTGGGTATACAAAGTGCACATGTTAAAATGTGAGTCAAGTTGGAACTTTGTTTTCCTTTGCTGATACTGATAATAATCAAGGACATGAACTGACTTCTTTCAGCAGCTCCATGGGAGAAGCATGGGACTATCTGCTTTCCAAAAGATTCACAGCATCAGAAAACCCTTTATTAGGTTGCTATGAATCTGAATCTATTTGATGGCAGTGGTTGGCTGGCTTGACTATTTGATGGGTACCAACCACTTTGCTTCCAGAATCTCTTTGAATTCCTATGATGACTTTACTGCATGAGTGCAACGACAATTTCCATTTTTCAGATGAGGTCAGCAAAGCTTCAAGAAGTTATACTCCTGTTTTCCTGAGATCATTAAAGGAAACTTTGGGTAGTGAAGATGGCTCCCAGAAGGCTGCACAGTTGAACCCACCCAGAGCCACTTTGGGAGGAAGACTTGACAAGCTACTTCTCAAAAATTAATCATTGAAAACCCTAGGGAGCGCAAGTCCACTCTGATGCCCACCGTCCCCATAAATCAGCAGAGACTGGGCAGCAGCAGTTTTTTAAAGCCATTACAGTGCCTAGGTGGTTCCAGGATGAATGTATTAAATGCCACCAGAGCAGTATTTGTCTCCATATCCCGCACCCACTACCCTATGTGCTGTTGCCTTATCTCCATGTTTTATATTCCTGTGACAGCGCTGCTGGCTACATGAATGTGTCAATTGATGCTGTAGTCTGAATTTTGCTTATAAACAGGAAAACTGACATTGCCATCCAATTTAGCTTTCTTTTAAGCCCACCTGTTTGGGTTACCACTTCATTTGGTTTCCCCCTCACCCTTGCTTTGGGATTTAGTTTCACTCCTCTCTCAGGACGAATACAGCCTGGCCTCCCCCAAATCCTGAAATACTGAATCAGCACAAACCCCTTCTGCTGTTTTCCCAAGGAACAATTCCGTTGCAGTCTTAAGTTGTATCATAAAACTGCTTCTCTCAACATCCTCTTCCTTTCCAGAAAGGACTAGGGTTATTACCTAGGAACTTCTGGACATTAAGAAGAAAGAGGAAAATAAATTCTGAGCTTTGAGATGACAAGCCAATTGTGGAGGTCACTTCTCCTCAGCTTCAAATGGCCTGGGGAGCATTGCCTGCCTTCCCTACAGAAAGGACAATCCAATTGTAAATAATATCTGCGCTTCTAAGAACATTTGAATGGTAATACTCAAGCAATTACTTTCCTTTCAAGATCATTAAACACAAGTTGGACTTGTATTTTAATAGCGCTGCCAATGTCATTAATGGCAGAGGGGGGTGTAGAGAGTAAATTTTTTTCCTCTAATGGGTGAATGTTTATATTATTACCCTTTCTGAGAAGCTTCGCTGGAGGAGATTACTCAGTACTTCAGAGACATTCTTTGCTTTCGTACACCCCAGAAACTGCACCCCTGTCTTGCCAAATGCACCTTCAGAGCATTTAGGAAGCATGGTAATTGTGACATGAACTATGACAGCTCCCACTGGTATCCCCCACTGCTGCCACCGTGAATATAGCTGTGCCCCAGTGAAGAAAAGAGAAGGAATGAGCAGTGTTTTTACACAGAAGGGTTGTTTGAGGTCTGTTTTTGACTGGACAATAACAGCTTCTCTAGAGAACCTTGAGAAGCAAATATATATATATATATTCTCTCTCTCTATATATATATATACTTATGGGAGAGTGAGAGAGACATTTCTATTAAAAATGGATCATACACTATAGAAGTGGGTATGTACTGTCTGGTCTAACTTCATGGGTCAGATGTTAAGCTGGAGGCTTCTACTGACTCAAGTAGCTGTGGGAACTGATGAACCAGGAAACAAGGAAACAGCAAGACCATTCAGAAGTAGGACAGTGAACCGGGAAGTCTACAGATTGGTGGATGCAGGGACAGATTCACTAGACCAGGCTTGTGAATCCTCAATGGGCAGGCCAAATGATTAGATGTCAGGTTCTGGTAGCTCCAAGGGTTGAAAGGCAATATGGTGGGTCAAAGAACTAGAGATTATTGAGCCAGATGCAGAATCCAGATCAGTAAGAAGCAAACAAACTCTCTCCAAAGTCTACTCATGTAGGAATTAGGCTGCATTGTGGAGGAAATTTCATCAGGGCTGGGGCTTGAGTAAAAGGTTGCACTGCTCTCTGCAGCAGTTTGAGTGTTCATAGCAGAGTTCATCATAGAGTTTATTACATTATGATTGGTGACATCAGGGGGCATTATTAGGCCAAACCACCAAGAATCTTGTCTCAGCCAAGTTGACACAGAACCTAACTATCACAATTTCAGGAATTGGAGCCTAACTTCTTCTATCTTCTTCCTGAGTTAAAGAATACTCAGGCATACTAAGAAAGAGGCCAGAGCAGACTGTTCAGAAGGCTCTGTTCATATTCAAGATAGAAAGGACCAGTTCTGAAAGAGTGGAGTCTGTAGTTTGTTTACCTTTTCTCATGGACTTCCTAGTCCCCAGCCACTGTGACAACTGTGAGGCAAGTCACCAGTGTAGAAACTGGCCATCAAGTTTGCAAAGTTCCTCTTAAAAGGGTGCTGAGTCCCAGGATGAGAGTGGTCCATTCCTCTTCCAGTTCCTTGTGCTGGTCCTTTCACTGGTAGATCACACGGCGAGCCCTATGGTTCCTCCTGTGGCTTGTTAAAGCAGGCTAGTTGAAGGCCTATGAAGATAGGTCTCAGATTCACCCAGAAACCACTCTGTCTCCAAAGAGTTTTGTCTGGCAGCTGGGGTCAGATAGTCTTTTTACCAAGACTTGACATCCTCCTTGCTCATTGAAAAATAGAACTAAAAGTAATTCTGAATGTGGGGCAGATCAGAGAATCAGTGGAGCAATCTCCAAATGTTGTGCTTACCTTTCCATCTGTGGCTTACCTCTAACCTCTCTTTCTGTTGCTGTGACTTGTCATAAAGTGGCCCTGACACGTGTCAACCTTATGCATAAGAGAACAAAATCCTGCCTGCTTCCAGGCCATCTTTATAAGTGTTGGCATGTTTGAGTCCATTGTTGTGGCTACAGTGTCAATACATCTCATTTCCATGGACCTTCTATTTTACAAACATGGTGTTCTTTTCTAGAGATTCTTGATAGCATGCCAAACATTGATGAGGCAAAGTTTGTTGAGCTTCTTGGTGTTGTCTGTTTTTGAAAAATACGTTTCCCCCTGTTTTCAGGCACTGTATAGAGAATTTCACAAGAATTGGCATAATTGTTTCTGTTCATTACATCACTCTACCCATGTGTTCCAGAATACACCTTCTATTCTTTAGTTAACAACCAAAATGGCAGTCCAAATCTGGACCAATTGGTCCAGATCCAGATCCATATGAAATTTAGATTTTTTGAGAGATGTCTATGTTTGGCCAGATCCTTGAGTGAGATTCAGGATTCCAGAATGACCAATAACAAACATAGCCAGGCTCTTTGCTTTCATCAATATACTCCCATTTCTCTCTCCATTGACCCAGTTCTGTTTATATTCTGAGCTTTCTTCTTTGGGAAAGAACAAGATCAATTCTACTCAAAATCAATTGCTCTCCTCAAGAAGAATGAGAACCCAGACATGGCATCTCCAGGTTTTGCCCGAGAAGACCATTTGTGCCTCTGGGGAACAGAAACACCTGCAAAGCTTCCTTGTGAGGAATGTGCAGGGAAGACTTTGGGATTTTACTCACTAATCAGGCTAATTTTGGCATGATGCTTCCAGAAACGACAGTTGCCACTGGGCTTAGGAGGGGCTAGACATAGAATCCGTGGTAAGTGCTTTAACTGCAGCCTCATTTTAAGCTCACAGAATGAGCAATTGATACACAGCCTGGAGTCTACTTACACGAGGAGTTCACAACCGCAATTCTGCTGCTCTGAATGCACTCACTGGTCTTCCTGGACAAAATTGGTCCAAATTGTGTCTTGTGTCCTCATCAAGACAGGCTGACTATATCAGAGAGCTGGTAAAGGGTGCTATTTTAAAAATTTAATAACCTACTTTTCTTTATAAAATAATACATGTTAATTACTGAAAATTTAAACTCCACAAATAAGTGGAAAGAAGAGGAAAAAGTCATTAGTAGTTTGACCAATGTTAGCATTTGGGATTACATCTTTCCAAAAGTATGAACTTTTTTTCTATTTGTGAATTTATTAATTCTTTATTACATAGTGTAAGCATACAGTATATTTCATTTCCCCTTCTCTTTTCCAGTAGGTATTATAGTTGTAGATATGTTATAAAAAACTTTTTATAGATGTAAATTTATGAATCATTTTATTATAAAATAAATATAAAGCATTTTATTATAAAATATATCCAATCATTTTCATATTATCAGACATTTTTCATTGTTTCTGATTTTATTGTTGCTAAAATAGCATTAGGATAAATATCTATGATGATCAAGATGTTTTTAAAATGTGAGATTACTTTCTTAGACCAGAATCCCAACACTTGAATTACTGGGTCAGAAAAAAGGAACATTTTATAGTTGTTTATTCATAATGTCAAAGTAGAAGTTCTTATACTGGCAGAGGAGATGTCAGGGATGTCAAGATTCTTGATGCTGTGACTCTGTTCTAAGGCATTTCCTCTCCTTTTATGCCTGTATCTACCAAGGCACTGTAAGAATAGAGACTGTCTAGAGATTGATATTTTAATATCAAACAGTTGAGGTAGTTTAGAGACACTCTAATCCACCAGAAATGATTTGTGTGGGTAATATTTATAAATAACATATAATCTTAAATTAACTAGGGTTAATAAGAAAAAATAAAGACCATTTATTGACACATCTAACTACAAAACTCCAGAGGTAAGATGCACTCAGGTATGGGTGAATTCAGGACCTGAGAGGTCATTATAGACTTTTTTATTTCCCTCCCTAATCATCCTTTGACACTCTTTTATTCTCAGATGGTTTGATTTTTAAGAAAGGTCTCTCCTGTTTTCATATAATGATGCCCGAAGCTCCAGCTTTATCTTAACTTCCTAGAAACCCTAGTGGGAAAAAACTTACTTCATTCCTATTAATTTCAGGGTCCAGGTTTGTGATGTTCTGATTGGTCATGAAGGTCATGTAACCTTCCAAAAAAGAGCTACTGTGGCCCGAGGGATAATGCACTCCAGCTAGGGCTGGGTAACACGCTTTCCCTGATAACTAGGCAAGGTGTCATCTCCTGTCAAGCACACTGGACTGGAAATGAGACAGATGTTGCCCCAAGAGAAAGTGAGTGTGGCAGTCACCTAAACTGGTGTCAATTTGAGGCTTAAGAATGTAGGGCTGGAGTAGCCTGTCAATCTGGAGATAACCAATGAGATCTCTGTATGGGCATGGTCTTCTCCTCTGAGAATTCGGGAAAATCCAGCTGTATTTCCCCCTTGGAGGTGAGAGACTCACTACTCAGTCCCTTGGAGATGCTCTTCTGACAAGACACAGGGAAGCATGCTGAAAGACCTGAGTCCTGGAAACTGGAGGAGCCACGAGGAGACCCCTGACAGTGCTGAGATGCTTCTACCATCACTGGATCCACACGACTCCACACCCACTGGCCTGTGATTATCCTGTTGTCATTGCATGTGCTTCGTGAGTCTGAGGAGGACTTTATAGGTTGAAATCAAACATATGGGCTAATATCAGATTTATGACCTTGGACTGTACTGGGTTGGGATGTTTTTCTCAATGTTCAATTGCTCTTGTATATAAATCTCTCATTCATATATATATATATGTGTGTGTGTGTGTGTGTGTGTGTGTGTGTATGGATTTGTTTCTCTAGTCTACCGAAACTAACACAGGGAGTAAGTGGGATGAATGCCAGTCAAGCAAGACTGACACATGTTCATTGAAAAGAACTCCTTTCTTAGGGTTTTCTCTACAATGTTCCTTTAGGGCATGGACCCCAAGGCAGGTAGAATGACCTGGAATAAAGAAATGAGTTGAACCTCCATTGCTCTCTTTACAAATCCCTCAACTGTTAATATTAGGTATACATACCATCAGGAAAGCCATTTCTAGGAAATAAAATCATTTCTTCATCTGGCACATATTTATTTAGCATGGTTCATGTATCAATTCTTCACTTATTTAGCTCCAGATATTCTAGGGGTTGGCACACAACAGTGATTCCCCTTCAATTTTGCCTTGTGGTTTTAACCTTTTGAGGGATTTAATGAATTGCATGAAACATCTTGGGGATACAGCCTGACTGTCCACAGACCATACATATGTTTATTTACAATTGGAATGGCTCATTGCCGCTCTGGCTGGCTGGGCTGTAATTTGTTCAGGCACTTAAGCTTCCCTATCCTTAATTTGGCTGTTATGCTTGTACTGAAGATTGTCTGGAGGGAGCATTCAACTTAAATGCAGCAGAAATGTAACATAGGGCATATGAGAGAAAATAAGTAAGACTCCCTAATAAATCCCTTTGAACGAACAGAGTCCCTGGAATGGCCTTTGTAGGTATTTGCATTACCTAATTTCCCACCCCTTGATTTTTTCTGTTATTTATTCACATGTTTAATCTCTCCAAGATAGAGGAACAGTCATTTGTATTTTTATGCGAATATACCAACAAATTAAACCATTGAGTAGTGTGATCAAAAGATGTATTGAAATTAGTAAATGGGTGTTCATTCACTCAACACATATTGGAACCACATGCCATGCATTTTGCTGAGATTATTCCCCAACCAAACAAAAATATGAAGGTAGACAAATCAACATACAGTGACTCAAAATATTAGTGAGAGTCAGAAAACATAGGAGAAGAACATTCTGGATGTGAAGTCAGAGCACTTGAATTTGAAACCCTTAAATCCCAGGTATGTTCTGAACCAAGTCAGTTCTACTCCTTGGCTTTGTCTACTGATTTGTACTGTGAGAAACGGAGTAGGAAAGGTCAGAAAGGAGGTGTGAGGATGTTGTGAAAGTCCTTTCTAGAAGGAGACAAAACTAATCGATCTGTTCAATTCCTAGTGCCACAAATTATTAGCTGTGTTTCTGTCCTTGGGTGACTTCCTTATTGCTAATCTTTGTATTGTTCAACTGTAAAATAGTATAAATAAGAAGCCCAGGAAGTTTTTGTGAGAAATATCTGAGATACCACACTGAAATTCCTTAGCCTAGGACGTGTGATAGACACCAGATGAAACCAAACCAAATCAACCCAAGCCAACTTAACCCGAGCTGACCCCACTCAACCCAATCAAACCAAAGTCATTGCCATGGAGCTGATCCCAACTCATAAAGAACCTACAGAACAGACTGGAATAGCCTCTATGTTTTTCTGACACTGTAACTATTTTCTCCTGGAGAGTGGTTCATAGGTTTGACCTGCTGACCTTGCCTTTAGCATCCATTAGGTAAACTCCTTTGCCTAGAATATAGGAAGTCTTGATTAAACGTGAGCGGCCACTTTACCACCTACTGTTATGCTATTACCTTGATTGACAACTTTGATTTGATTAGCATGAATATGAATTCATTCATAAAGTTACTAAGGACAGAACTATGAAAAATATGAATGTTTCTGTTCACACAAGGAACTTAAATCCCAGTAGAGAGAAACAGAAGATAAATTAGAATATAAACACACCAATGAAATGTATTTAACTTTAGACGCTGCTATATATTATGAAGGAAAGAAAATGGGAAGATATGAAACCAAGAGAATGTGAGGAAGGGATTCTTTTTAGCTAGAACTGATTTCAGGGATCTACATATAGCCTCTTCTCTGGGGTACGGACAATGGGGAAGCAAGTGAAGGGACACAGCAGACAGTGTATGACATGAAAAAGTATAACAATTTGTAAATTATTAAGGCTTCATGAGGGAGATGGAATGGGAAGGGAGGGGAAGCATGGGGAGATGGTACTGGGGGCCTAAGTGGAGGGAGGATGTTTTGAGAGTGATGATGGCAACTAGTGTGCAAATGTGGCCTACATACAATTGACGTATATATTGATCGTGATGGGAGTTGTATGAGCCCCCAATAAAATGACGTATTTTAAAAAGGGATGACCTTCTTAAAGTTGTGCAACCATTCTACCCCTCCTTGTCCATAGGTTTCTAGCCTTGTAAGACCATCTCATGGCCCCTAAGTTTTCTAATGAATCCTTTGAGATTCCATTGTCTATTTGATACTTTATGCATGTTGATGTTAGGTGCCATCAATTTGCAGCCACTGTGTCAAATATCTTGTTGGGGGTCTCCCCCTTTTTTGCCTTTCCTCTGCCATACCAAGTTTGTTGTTTGGCTCAAGGGACTGATCACTCTTGATAACATGTACAAGGTACACGAGATAAAATCTTGCCATCTTTGCTTCTAAGAAGCATTTTGACTGTACTTATCCCCCCGCCCCAAATACCTTTGTTCTGTAGGAAACCCATCGTACTCAACAATATTCTTCATCAGCTACATAGTTAAAATGCATCAATTCTTCTTCAGTCTTTCTTATTCAATGTCCAACTTTCAAGTGCATATTAGGTAGAACACCATGGCTTGGATCAGGTGCACTTTAGATCTCCAAGTAATATCTTTGCTTTTCAAACATTAAAGAGGTCTGATGCATCAGATTTACTCATTTGCTTTATTTGATCATTGCTTGCTACTTCCGTGAACATTAGATGGTGATTCCAAGCCAGATGGACTTCATATAGAGCATTCTTAAAAGAGCAGAATTCTCAGAGTAGACATTCTTTAGTTGTTAAGTAAGTTAAATCACAGTGTGGGTTAAAGAAGACCCAGAGGATATTTTTGGTTTAAGGATTAAAGGTTATCTCAGGACAATACTTGAGGCAATTCATCCATCCTCCATAGCACTAGAAAGTCTGTATTCCAGGGGAACTTAAAATTTTGTTCTGCATTTTCTCTCTATGCATTTGGATTCTTGTAGAATTTTTGATTGAAACAGTCTGTAATTGTAGTTAGGCACTACATAACTCTTCTGATCTCATTGCAAGAGAAGTAGTTGTTCATGGACACAACGAACCACACATTACATTTTGTCTTCCTACTCCTTCCTCTGTTGTTCCAGGCAAAAGAAACTAGATCCCAGGCACTACACAATGAGCTAGAACATGTGCTCTCCAATTTGTCTTTTAAATGCATTCAGAGACACCTGATTTTCTTAGTTACTTAAGACTGCCATAACACAAATGCCACAAGGGGGTACCTTTAAAAATATTAATTTATTATTTCATAGTTTTGAAGGCGAGAAGTCCAGATCAGCATATTAGCTCCAGGAGAAGTTCCTTCCTTGTTGGCAGACTTGGATGTTTCTTGACATTCCTTATCCTGTAGAGGATCTTTTGTGATGTTTACATTCACCTTGCTTCTTTTTTTTTTTTTTTTTAGTTTTTAGTTTTTTGGGCATCACTGCACTCCGGTGGTGGGAGTAGGAGGCCCAGCCCCACTGCTGGCATTGAACTTCCGTCCCAGTGGGCCGCAGTCCCGCTCACCTTGCTTCTTTACCACTGTGTCTAGTCTGCTCTTTTACAAAACACCACTCAAAAGGGATTAGGTTAGGGACCCACAGTATCCTGGAAAATCTTCATTCACACAACAAAATACAAATCTATTTCCAAATGTGGTCATATTCACAAGCACAGGTATGTTAGAATTGCAATTTACAATTTTAGGAGATGAAATCCAACCCATGATATGCATATTGAACCCCCCCCCCCCTTACTATTGACTTCTTTTGAGATATTAAGGAGCATCTTCTTGTTGAGGTGGAATCTAGCACAAAAACCGTCTCTGGGTGCTTTATCACATGTCTTTGGCTGAACATACAGGGGTGATCCTAGAAGCCCCTCCTGAATGTTGCCATATCCTGGACACTGGCAGTACTTAACCTGGCATCCCTGGCCTCTCCCCAGCTTCATCTCCATGATCTCCAAACTTAAAATCATTTACCCTTTCTCTGCCAACTCTTGTTCCCTCTCTACTCTGGTCCTTTGAACTTTTTATTCCCTCTTCCTGGAGCTCCCATTCCTCTAACCTAAGACCCTCCCCCCCAACATTTGCCTGCCAGCTACTTCTTCCTCTTTTTTCAAGAATCAGCTAGCACCAGCTCCTCTAAGAAACTTACCTACTTCTGTTTTTCTATCCTGTATCTTTTCATCCCCCACCAAGTTGAATTCGGAACCTCTGCTATGTACCCATAATACCCTTTGGAGCTGGAGCTATCCCCCCCCTCCCCTTTGGCAACTTGACCTTTGGTTTCTTTTCTTTCTTCATTAAAAATGTTTTTAATTAAATTATTTTATTTGGCACTCGTACAACAATGCATTCGCTGTTAAGCATTTTGTACATTTGTTTCCCTCATTATTCTCAAAACACGTGCATTCTACTTGAGCACCTGGTATCCACTCTTCATTTTTCACCTCCCTCTACTCTCACCCCTCCCCCATGAACCCTTGATAATTTATAAATTATTATTATTTTGTCTTATCCTACACCATCTGACATCTCCCTTCACCCATAGGTGAACCCACGAGATGACAGTTCCAGGGCAATATCGGAGAGGGGAAGATGGGGGCAAGGAAGTGGGTGCTGACAAACCCATGAACAAGGGAACAATAAGTGACCAAAAATTGATGGCGAGGAGGGTGTAGGAAGTCTGGCAGTGATTGATCAAGGACAATGTAACCAAGAGGAATTCCTGAAACCCAAATGAAGGCTGAACATGATAGTGAGACAAGAGGAAAGTAAAAAGAAATAAAGGAAAGAACTAGGAGGCAAAAGGCATTTATAGAGATTTAAAAAATTTTTAATAAACCATTTGGGAGGGGGGCTCATACAGGTCTTAACAATCCATACATCGATTGTATCAAGCACATTTCTACGTATGTTGCCATCATCATTTCCAAAGCATTTTGTTTCCACGTGAGCCCTTGTGGAGTCGTAGCTATTCATGTACACAATGCTCTCCTTCAGTGGGCAATGAGCTCCCAGAGGACAGGTCTGTGTGCGTCGGTGTTGTCTATATCTCTGTTCCTGTCATCTCATACAACACTGCCTACTAGAACTTTTTGTGATGGTGGAATTTATTCCGTATCTGCATTGTCCAACTGAGTATTGTCCACCATGACTATTGAGCACTGGGGATCTGTCTACTGCAACAGAGGAGCTGAATTTTTCATTTTATTTAATCTGAATTCAGTGAAATAGAAAGAGCCACAGTGCAGATGAACACTTTATGTAACACACCCAAACCAAGACACCAACCTCGCTCTGTCGAGTTGATTCTGATTGATGACAGTCACGTTATCAAGTAGAACTGCTTCAGAGGGTGTCTTGGTTGTGATCTTTACAGAAAACGATCACAAGGCTTTCTTCTAGGACACCACTGGAGGCAGGGGCGGGGGGCGGGGAGGGAGTTGGTGTCCAAACTCCATACCCAAACCTCTTGACATCAAGTCTCTTCTGACCTCTCCTGTCCCTCTAGGAGAACTCTGAGACATACATCCTTATGGAAGCAGACAGACCTTGCTCTCTCCCAAGGAGAATTGGGTAGCACACAGTAGATGTTCAACAAATGATTCTTAGAGGAGCATCATAGTTGAAAAATATTGTGTGCTTTTGGTAAACTCCTGAAAAGATTTGCTAGCGCCTTGTATTTTTAGCGATTTCCCCCTCTCAAATTTATTATGCTCTCCTCTCAGCTGATTGATTGGATCAAAGGAGGAAATTTATGAATTATGATTCCATCTAGATAATCATATTAGCTTTCGCCCCTCACCCCCAACCTACCCCAACCCCTCCAAAGAAACTAAAAAACTTGGAGTCTGATATAACATCATGCACTGAGGAGTCACTTATCTAACCTTTTAAAGACCCAATTTCTTTCATTGCAAAAGGAGAATATTAATACTATCTAAGAGAGCCATTCAACTTTAAAATTTGTGCCACCCAACTTAAAAACAAAAACAAGCTGAGTCCTCACCCCCACCCCTGCCTCCAGGGATTTAGCCAGTTCAGTGATTGAGGATGTGAAACTGGCACAGACTGGAATTTGCATAAAGTTGGTGCTTGAAATAATAACCCAAATGAGAAAACCGTGGGCCAAAGCCCTGTAGAGACAGGTAATGTGGACCAAGTGTAGGGAGCCATTTCAGAAACCCACTGTGAGAGAGTGGGTTCTTGCCAGCACTGTGGAGAGTGATAAACAGTCAGTGACCATCACCTTTGAGGAGGCCACAGTGGTTTCCAACTCTGCCATGGAAGAGTCTGGGTCACTCTACAGCATATAAACAGATTAAGTTTCTAACAGGATGCTAAACTGGGATTTCTCCTTGTTCCAGTTATCATTGTAGGTGTGCATGTTTCTTTTAATTCTAGTTTATCCTTGTTGTACTTCATTGGCCATGATTAAACGGGGAAGAAGTAGTTTAAAACCTATATTTTCTCTGTTTTTTTTTCCAACTTGGACATATCACTTATGTATCTCATCCATTATTGATAGATTTTGCATGCAACAACAATTGTTTGAAGTAACAATAAAGCTGCACTGTTCTGATCTTTTTGTTGTTGTTGTTGTTCTATACTATTTTTAAAGTAAAGAGAATCTTGCTTTCTGCAGAATGCACTTTGAAGCATCCTTTCTCTGAAAACACATCGGCGGGAAGGAATACAACAAACAGAGCTTTCTTATTTTGTGGGACAGTTGCATGCATGTGTCTAATTTTACACTCTGAAGTGCAAATATCATGTAATGAAAGTATCAGCAGTTACTTAAACATGGTTAAATATGGAAACTTGGTACAAAGTCAATGCTTATTTGCAGCCAGTGACAGTGATAAGGGCAGGAGCCCTCCCGATAAGTGGCTTTCAGCCACCGTTAATAGGCTGATAGATGGACTGGAGTGAGGCTGGTCACGAAGGAAGTTGTCTCCCCCTCTGTAATGGAATGTGTTCATCTGTCTGGTGGAGGAAAAGAGAGACTTTGGAAGCCGTGTATTCCATTTTTTGCTTAGGGTAGTTTCTGCTGCTGGTGAGGCAAGAAGCTCTGGGAAATTGGAATCAAAAAGCAATACTGTGACCCAAATCAAGTGGAAACTTAAAGGCTCACAGAATGTCACAACTGGAAGGGGTATAATCCAATGAGATGAGGATATTTCTAAGTACACAAATGCACTAGCGTTTGCTAGTCATTGCACATATATTTATGCGTGGTATCCACTGTTTGTAAGGCAACTCCTCAGAAAACATCAAGGTCTTGCATCATCTGAATTCTCTCTCACTTGATGACCATGCCATCACTCTATCAGGAGCTCCAGTCAGACGGAGCTTCTTGCTCAGACTATTCCTATGCAAACTTAGGCATCCTCTTGGGTGTTTTCTCCATGAAGTTTTCCCTGATGATTTAAGTCTAAGGCCAGTGGCATTTCAGCCATTCCCTTTTAGGAGGTAACCCACTATCATATTTGTTTATCTGTTGTGCTAGACAGGGTTCTCTAGAGGAACAAAACCAGGGCACTAATAATTCTTTATATATATTTATATACATAGAAAGCTATCTAACATAAGAAACAAATAGTTAACTAATCTATAAAGCAGTATGAATGGCTCACTTGCATAAGACAGCTAGGACACTGGCAGTCCTTCAAGTCTTGAGGACCGCAGAGTAGTCCTCTGTAGAGCAATGCAGGCTATTTGGCCACAGGCAGCAAACAGCAAAGCAGGACACCAACAGTCACCCAGATGACAGGAACTTATAGTTCCCAGCTCAAGAGATGTATATTCCAGGAACGTGGCAAAGCAGGGCTTGAAGGAACCTCAACTCACAGCAACACAGTCCATGAATTAGGTGTCCCACGGGTAGTGTTGCTTGCAAATCGAGGCACAGGACAAACCAGGCAGTGGGTTTGTCTAAAGATCCAAGAGCAAGAGAGAGAAAGGGGAGGATCACCAAGCCATTTATATCTCTGCCCTTCAATTAATCTCACGTGTTCATTGGCCATGTTGTCACAACAAACCTACCTATCTTCATTGGCCATGTTAGCACTACAAACCTACCTATCATACCTGTTATTTAACCAGAAGTCACTTGAGAAATGAGACTGTATCTCATCAACCACTGTATCTCCAGGGTTTAGCAGTATATAGTAGGTGATCACTGAATACCTGAGGACTCAATGGAATAGTTTGTTATATGTCAGGCAGGTGCACAATACCAAGGTGGATCAGAGTTGAGGCACTTAGCTGCTAACCAGAAGCTTGGTCGTTTGAATCTCCTACCCACTCTGTGGGAGAAAGATGTGACAATCTGCTTCCAAAAAGCAGACTGGAAACTACTGGAAATGATATGGAGCAATTCTAGAGGGTTCTATAGCGTCATTATGAGTGGAATCAACTGAAGGATAATGGGTGTTAGATACCGAGGTTTCCTTCGCTGGTTGGAATGGTAAAGCCCTTAACTATTAACTAAAACGTTTGGGGTTCATATCCATCCAGCAGTCCCTTGCAAGACAGGTCTGGTGATCGGCTTTCTAACTATCAGAACATGGAAGCTCTGTTCTATTCTGTACCACTGGGATTGCTATCAGTCTGAATAGATTCAGTGGCAATGGTTTATTTAGTTATTGGGGTGGCAAATAGCAGGGATATAAAGCCAAATAATATATAATCTCTGTTTTAGAAGAAAACAATAGCTTCAATCCAGTCCTAGCTTTTCCTTCACATAACATTTTTGACCAACTTAGCAAATGTGAACAGGCTATATTCCTCATGGGCAAAGCTTAAAGAGACACTTGACATTCCTAATTTTAAAATGAAGTAAAAGAATACCATTGCCCTTAGGAATCAAGCAACCACAAATGACTGGGCCCCTATAGAACAGCTCCCTTGCATTCTGCTTTTTAAGACAAAAATGACAAGAAACAAGCTCATATTTGTTTTTCAAAAGAACCCATTCTAGGACGGTCACAGAGTTAGTGATGATTCTCTGTGATGCCTTCTCAAGGTATAGGAATGAGAAAGACTAGGTCTGTAGAAAGTGAGACCATGAGAGGCCTTTGACATTTCCCAGCCCAGCCCTCTTCCCATAGAAGTGTTTGGTTCCATGTCACATAAGAGGTTCGTGGTTGCCCTGGGTCCCAGAGCTCCACTAGGCTGTGTTCCCTCTACAATGAATTATCATTCAGAACCATGACCTCCTGTCTCTTCGCCTCATGTTTGCTCATCATTAGCGATATTCAGTTATGGGCTTTGACTCTTTTGGATAATGATTGGTAAAACCAAACACTAGTTGTCATCAAGTTGTTCCTAACTCATGTACTACAGAGTAGAACTTGGTCTCACAGTTTTATTTGATTTTGATGTTTTGGAAGCAAAGCATCTTCCCAGGGGCTTGTGAGTGGATCTGAATCACTTGTTTTTTGGTTAGTAACCAAGTATCATTTCTGCTACCCAGAGACTCCTAATTCTTGGTAAAAAGTCTCGAATATTTATCTGAGAACATACTCCTGCCATGCAGGATGGAGCTTATCCCACCCCACTCAAACCCCATCAGAGTCTTCCACCAAAGATTCTGCCTTTCAATCTGAGTTGAAAGTAAAATGAGTTTCTCACTGACTCTGATTTTGTAAGGAAATGTTCCTTTTTTCACCAGATTCTCCGATGAATCAGCCTTAATTCAGAGCCCCAAATGAATAAAACACCATACCTCCTGCCTTAGCTGGGAATTTTTGATTTTGGGAAGGGGGTTGGGGTTGTTCTTGGAACACAGGAATGTTTAAAACATACTGACAAAGTTTTGCAGTGACTGCTGCAGATAGAAATAGCAAAAGCAGGTACAACTTCTCAGTATCACGACCCTCACTCCTTCCATGGTCCATGGTAGCCATCTATAGTTTTGCTATAGTCCTTAGGATGCCTTGCTTAATTTCTGCTTCCAAATAATCCACAGTTCCCAGTCTCAAAATGAAATGATCATTTAGTTAATCCATTAAATGATGTCTGCCATTAATTCATGGTGTCAGACATGATGTCCAGATCAAACAGCTGGGTTTGTAGACACTAACCATCAAAAGCTTTTCTTAGGATCATGGTCTTAGGGAATACCAAGGTCAATTAGCATAGCAAAATCTACAAAGACAACGCTGTACATCCATCTTACTTTGGTGAGTATTGTCTGGGGGTTTAACAGCTTCTAAGCAGCCTTCTAAGGTGCAACTAGTGATCTATCTCTATCCAGAGCAAAGAAGAATGAAGAAAATTGAAGATGCATGAATATAATTAGCCCAGCGGACCATGCCAACATGTCTCCATGATCCTGAGACCAAAAGAACTAGATGATGCCCAGCTACCAGTGTAATCTCCCCTGAAAAACATGGGAGAGAAAATGGAGCGAAACTCAGAATCATCAAAAATAACTAGGCTGATTGCTCTGATAGATATTGGTGGAACTAATATGGTCCTGAGTGGCTTCTAGGCCTGAAATAGAACCCACACCTATTAAATATTCAGCCAAATCATGTGGGCCACAGCATCAAAAAAGCATATAGTCCTTAGAGCAATCAGTGATCTGAGACCTAAAGGTCAGCATTTGCCCCAGATCCCCTTTCAGAAGCCAGGGAGTGTTAGGAAAGAAGGAATGAAAAGGAGTCGTCCAGAGAGGAAGTGGAATCAGTGGCTTTACATTGTGGAAATGGCAATCAATGAAATGAAACAAAATGTGTACCAATTATAGAATGGAAAACTGATTTGTTTTGTGAACCTTCACCCAATTCACAATGAAAAGTTTTGCTTTGCTTTTACATTTTCCTCAGACGAATCCTTTCAGTTCAGTGAACGTTTACTGAACACCTCCTATCTGCCAGGCCTCCCCAAGCCAAACCTGTGGCTGTCAAGTTGACTCTGACTCACATCTTGTCTAGGACAGAATAGAATGGTCCAATAAGGGTCTCTGTTCCTTAACAGGTAGACCTATCTTTCTCCCACTGAGCTGCTGGTGGTTCTGAGTCACTGCCCTTGTGGTCATCAGTCCAGCGCTTACCCAACAGCACCGACAGGCCTCCTTGAGCTGGTGTCCGAGGATGTTCACAGAGTAAGACATAATCCTCCTCCATCGGGCTCACAGTCTAGAAGGGTGTCAGGCGGAAAGAGCTATGGATTTCTCCTGAGGATCTACCTGAAGCCAGGATTCCAGGACCTAATCTACCCAAGGACCTTCTCTGATCAGGCCAACTCTGGCCTCTGCTCAGGTTGTGCTGATTGAGTTGCCAAGAGCACAAGGCATTAGAAAAATCTGTTTTGAATAAGGAAAATACCCCTGAATGTTAACTGCTGAGGATCATGACTGTTATTTCTTGCTAATTGGAGACAATTCTAGGCGCACAGCGTGTATTTTTAAAAACAAGACTAAATAATAGGTTGGAGCTCCTCTCAGCAGAGCTGTGCTAATGCTAATGAAACAGAAACTCTTCTGGTGCTTCCAGGAAGCCGGAGGACGTGAGACCTGGTAGGAACCGTGGAGCTGGAAATAAGAATAATCACCCTCCCGAACCAAAATACCCCGCACCACTCCACGAGGGCTCTCTGGGAGAGCGGCTCGTTGGCAGACACCACTCTCCTCAGGAAAAGAGTATTCAAAAGTGCGCTCACAAGTTTCTCCTGAATCTGTGAGCGGAGTCCTGTTTTAAAGCATTGCCCTTGGGCTGAGCCCTGGTGGCGTAGTGGTTGTGCGTGGGACTGCGGCCCACTGGGTTGGAGGTTCAATTCCAGCAGTGGGGCTGGGCCTCCTACTCCCACCACCAGAGAGCAGTGATGCTCAAAAAACAATAAAGCATTGCCCTCTAGTTTGTGCATACTGCATGGTAGTCGCTAGGTATTTTATGTCACTTATTTCATTTAATGCTCTTGAACTCTCCTGGGACAAAGAAATTCCTGTGGATCTCAGTTCAAGGAAGTTACAAATCTTGCTCAAAGGCACGCAGCGAGAAGTTCTACTACAGCTGTAAGACTGGTCCACTAACTACTAGGCTGGGTATGGAAACAAGGGAGACGGCCAATCCCAAATTGAGCTGACATAGGTATGTGGGGGTTCATATTTTTAAATTGTGAGCTATATGCATGCAATTATGCTATATGTATATTGGTTTCCCCCAACACCAAACTCATTGTCGTCAAGTCACAGCCACTCGATAGGATGGAGTAGAAGTGTCCCTGGTTGTTTCGGAGGCTGTAACTGTTTATCGGAGTAGAAAACCCCATCGTCCTCCAGTGGAGCAGCTGGTGGCTTTGAACTGAGGACCTTGTGTATTGCAGCCAAAATCCAAACTACTGTGCCACCGGGGCTTGCTGTATGTGCAGTTTTGAGAATAATCATATTCTTATGGAGCATTGCTACCATTTTGTTTAGGGCTCCTTTTTCTTTCTTATGCATACATGCAAATACATATAAATATAAATGCACACACATATATGTTCAAACATGCCCTAGAGCCCTAAGTAGGAATCGTAAGGAACTCAACATAAAAGGAATCCCTCACTACTGGAGCAGTATGCAACATTAAGATACATGGGAGAATATGGAGGTTGGCAAGGATTTCATCTTCTTTGGGTTCACAATCAAGGCCCATGGAAGCAGCAGTCAAGAAATCAAATAATGTGTGTATGCGCTGGGCGGCCACAAAGGGCCTCTTTAAAGTGTTACAGAGCAAAGGTATCATGTAGAAGGCGAAGGTGTGCTTCTTGCCAGTCATGGTGTTTCCAGTGGCCTCACATGCCTATCAAAGCTGGGCAACAAATAAGGAAACCAGAGAACCGATGAAGCCTTTGAGTTCCACTGTTGGTGAAGAATGCGGAGTACACTACAACTGTGAGAGGAACACGCACTTCTATCTTAGAAGCAGGAGGTCCAGAATGCACCTGCAAAGGGAGAGTGGCCAAACGGTGTCTCATGTACTTGTGACATGTTCCTAGAAAAAGACGTGATGTTTGCTAAAGGAGAGCGTGAGGGAGTAAAAGCAAGGCCCTCAACAAGATGGACTGACATAACTGCTGTGACAATAAGGCTCAAACATAGCCAGAGCTGTGAGAATGGGGTCAAACCTTACAGTGCTTCATTCTGTTGGGCACGGGGCTGTTAGGAGTTTGAACAGATTTCAAGGCACATAACAGCACAACACAGACCCTACATACATTTTTGGTTTGGTCCCATCAGTGAAGAATGACAGCAGGCATTCACTTCTTAGAAGTGAAGATGCAACACGTCTCATATATTTTGGACACACACTCACAAGCATAAGAATAAGTTAAAAAAAAAAGTATTGCTACAAACGATGGGAACTTTTATTAAACAAAAATATCAAAATATGAGATTGCCCTTTCTAAACATATCCTTCATCTAGGTCAGTAAATTTCTAAGGCAGTGTTTCCATCTCCCTAGCTCTAACCAGAAGAACCCTGTGCTCTTTAATTTCCATCACGTCAAAATGGCATTTTGGGCCTTCCTGCAGGACTTAACTTGTGCTCTTTCAAAATGTTCTTTGAGATTCGGGGACAAACAGAGGTCTGAAGGGGTAAGTTCAGGGTTGTGGGGGTGATGTGGTTAGACATCCTAGGGAAATCCTCACAGGAAAGACCTTCATGCATTTGAAGAGTGAGCAGTGAAAGTTCCTGAAGCAACTTTCCTGGCCTTTTTTTTCTTCACCTATACAGTTTTCAATTTCTTAAAATTTCTGCAAAATAAGCCCCATGGTTGTGATTGTCCTGTGTCTTTGAGAAAATCTCTCAGGATGACTCCTTGGGGGTCCCCTCCAACACCTGCCATAATCTGCTGAGGTGATCTGTGTCTTGAATTTACCTGACTCAGCAGATCCCCATATAGACTTGTTTTGATTGAACAAGGTCAGTGTTTAACTTGGGCCTTTTTTGGAAGGCTCTGTAACCAGACAAAATCAAATGTGTCATTGAGAGAATTTGTCTGTAGGTATTCACTGATTACAGATATATGCTTAAATATGCTTCTTTGGGAGGGGGTGATGGTAAATATGTACATATACATACATTAGAATCCTATATATATACCAGACACTGCATAGTCTAGAATCCTATACATATTCTAGAACCCTTTACATAACCCTAGGCCCCTAGTAGCAATACTTTTTTAAAAAAGGTTATCTTATTGGGGGCTTTTACAGTTCATACAATACATGCATCAACCATATCAAGCATATTTGTACCTATGTTGCTATGATTATTTTCTAAATATTTACTTTTTATTTGAGGCCTTGGTGTCAACTTTTCTAATTTTTCCCCTCCTTCCCCCCTCCCACCCTCATGACTCCTTGATAAATCATAAATGATTATTATGCTCAAATCTTATGCCGACCTTCTCCCACAGTTTCTGTTGTTCATCACCCTCGGGAGTGTGTGGTTGGTTATGTGTTGGTCATTGCGATGAGTTCCACCTTACTCCCTCCTCCCTGCACCTTCCCTCTACTCTCCTGGTGTCACCACTCTAGTTTCTGTTCCTGAGGAGTTTATCTGACCTGGATTCCACACTGTGGGTTCTTATCTGTGCCAGAGTCCATGCTCTGGTCTAGCCTGAAGTGAAAGGCAGGACTGGGGTCATGATAGTGGAGGGTGAGGAGCCAGAGGAATATTATGTGTTTCATCCCTGGTTGTCTCATTGATTCCTTGAGACCTTTTTGTGAGGGGATGTCCCCTTGTCTACAGATGGGTTTGGGGTTTCTGTTCTAAACCCCCTCATTATCAACGTATGTTTTTGTTTGTCTATTTGTTTGTTTGGGGTCTTCTGATGTCCATTGCCTGATCCCCTCAGCACCTCATGATCACACAAACTGGTGTGTTTTTACCATGTGGGCTAGAAGCAGCAATGCTTTTTGATTTACATGCAGATTTGTGTGTGTATATATGTGTAAAATTGAGCCTGCTTGTTTTTGTTCTTGATATAATGGCATGATATATATTTTCCTGTGGCTTGATTTAAGTATTACATTTTAGTTATTTATTTTTCAGTTTGAACAACTGGAAGAATGTGTTTTCTTTTTCTTATTCCCAATTAATAAGAAAAGCACATTCTATATATATGTATGTATATATACAGATTCACATCATTCCTTTGTTCAGTTACATTAAGTAGAATTGTACAATTGCTACCCATCAGTTTCCAGACACCCTTTTTCTACATGGATTCCTTGATGTCATCTCCTGTTTACCCCACAGCTTCCCCTGTACCTCCCTCCCCTCAAAATGCTTATTCTACTTGCTGTCCCCATGGGCTCACCAATCCTGAGTTTCATATACCAAAAAATGAGAACGTATACTACACGGCTTCAAGAGGGTGACCCCAAATGGTATGACACCTCTGAGATACACCCTCATACAAACAAAGAAAAACAAAACAAAACAATACAAACCAAAAATACAGAAAAATTTGGAAGCCAGCTCAGGTTTAGCCTACATCAGCGAGGGCATCTACTGACAAAGTTTGAACTGCTCAAGTCCGGTTTATGCCTTTGACCTTCTATCCTCTTCTGAGCACTCTGTTTAGTGACCCCTTTGTTCCTGTTAATATAATAGTACCCTGATTCATCCCATTTGAACCATGTAGTTATAGTTTATTCAGTTACTCTATTATACGGCTTCCCCTTAGGACAATTAGATTATTTATTTATCCATACTGGTGTGTAGTTGGTTGCAAGTTGGGCTGCTAACCACAAGATCAGTAGTTCGAAACTACCAGCTGCTCTGTGGGAGAAAAGCAGGGTTTTCTATTTGGGTGAAAAGTTGCAGTCTTAGTAACGCACAGGAGTCGTTCTAGCCCACTGTCCAGGGTCACAATGAGTCAGAATCGTCTCGATGGCACCGAGTATTGCTGAGGGGGATTTGGACTCCTTCTGGCTTTACCGACAGCATGGCGATGATTGTCCTCTTCACCTCTGGTGATGTGCATGTGTAAGACTCGTTCTGGGACAAATATTTATCGTGGAAATGCTGCATTCTAGGATCTTGCATGTTCAGCTTGTGAATGCCACAATGTTCATCTGAGACTGTACCAATCTTAACTTTTTTATGCAGTGAATTAGTTTCCATGTCTCTCCAACCTGTCTGGATATTGACTAATTTGTAAATGTTTGCTATTCTGCTTCATTGTGATTTTAATTTACATATGCTGATGACTCATACATTTAGGCACCTTTTATACAACCCTTTCTAAGAACTGTACAACTTGTTCTGCATTTTCTCTTGCCTTTTTCATTTTGGAAGAGAGCAGTACACCATCTTGACATGAATGCTTTGTGAGTTAGTTATATCAATATATTTTATGATGATGTTAAACTGTTTCTTTTAATATAATTTTAGATTTAAGGAGAGCTGCGTAAGTATTATAAAGAATCTCTATCATTTGTGTTTCCCCAAATTTATAATCATATTCACTTTGTTACTTTATCTATCATCCTTTCTATCTACCTATCTACCTACCTACCTACCTGACTACTAACATAATATGTATTTTTGCTATTGTAAATAGTAGTTTGAAAAAATGCATAATCTAACTTGTAGATATTTTGAGATATATAGTTTTCACAACCAACAACACTGCTAAACTCTCAGATTCTAACATTTTTATAGGTTGATTGGTATATTTTCTAGGTAGATAACAAAATCACCTGAAAAAAATCAGTTTTCCTTTTGTGTTGTTTTCAGTCTTTAACATGCTGTAGGGTACTAATATCTTCTGGACAGGTTGAATAGGTATATTGACAGTAAGCATTCTTGTCTTGTTTATCATCTTAAAGGGAATGATATCAAAATTTCACTCTTAAAAATATTTATGTGTCTATCTATCTCTATCTTTATCCATCGACATCACATTCATATCTATAGCTATCTATGCCCTTTTATGGAAGTGTCTTTGATAGTTAACTTGAAACAATTTTAGAAAAATCATTAAAAAATAAATAAATTTTACTGACTCTGCATTTCTTTAAATCTTAGGAAACTATTATATCGATGCTGTGACTGAACTTTGTCTGTGGCAGACACTGAACCTGGTGTCAATTTGAGGATTAAGAATACAGGGGTAGAGTCTAGCTTGTCAATCTGGAGATAGCCAATGAAACTTCTATGTGGGCATGGCTTTCTCCTGAGAATTCTGGGAAGTGTGGTAATTTCTTCTTGGAGGCAGAGACATTATCTCTCTCAGCTCAGTCCCTTGGAAATGCTCTACTGACAAGACACAAGGCTGACTTCCGGTGAGAAATCCTGGAGGAGAGGCCACATGGGCTTACCCTGATGGAACCAGACCTCTGAAACCAGACCTCTGAAACCAGAAAAGTCATGTGGAGCCTCCTGCCAGTACTGAGATGTTTGAGAAGCCACAGAGAGGCCCCTGCTAGCACTTGTTTCTACCACCACTGGATACACAAGACTCTGTACCCAATGGACTGTGACTGTCTTGGCATCATTGCATGCGCTTCATGATTCAGAAGAAAACTTTATAGACTGTTATCAGACATATGGGCTAATATCAGACTCGCAGACTTGAACTGGACTGGGTTGGGATGTTTTCTTAATGTACAGTTGCTTTTGTATATAAAACTCTTACTTACAAATATATGAGTGTCTATAGACTTGTTCCTCTAGTCTAACACAATGTCCTTCCCCAATATGTGTTGTAAATACCAACTTCTATCTCTGTGATTTTAATCCCATTTGGGAATGAGTTTTCTTTATTATGTTATTGAGGCAGTACTAATTTGGGGTGTGTCGTAAATAAATTTCTTTTGATATACAGAAGGGATTAAATAAGCAAAGGAAGGAGAGAGATGCCAAGCAGCATGAAAATCAACCAATAGCTGAAGTCAAAAACAGACAAGGCCCTTCCTTCCTCTAGAGTCTACACACACAGAGAGACTTCCCCTCCAACTGCAAGGAGTTGACTTGTATCTACAGCACAAATGAGCAATGAAACAAATTCTCCTGAGGAACTTCAAGAAAGGAAAGCAGTTTATTGATAACTTGATTTAGGCAGGTGAGACTTCTGCATTATGTCATTGAAATGTAATACATTTATGTTATTTAAAGTTACTATATTTGGGATAATTTTTATGACATCAGTAATAGAACTTGTCCACAATGTTCTATTTTTATTTGCGTAATTGCTGTTAAATCTATTGCTATCGCTTTCTGTTTCTCATATCATTTCTTTGGGCTCTCCTGTTCATTAACGTTGCCAGAGATTTGTTTAATATATTATATGTTTTTTCTTTTCAAATCCCCAATGTTTGCTTTGATAATTATATTCCTGTTTTTAAAATTTTCTATTACTATCTTTATTATTTTTTCCTTTTCTACTTCATTTTGATTAAAAACTTAACAATTGGGTTAGGGTTTTTTCCCTTTAGTTTGATACATTCTTTTAATCTACTTTAAGCAGTTAGGGCCATAGAGTTTCTGTTAGGCAAAGTTAGTTGGCAACTTTAGCTAAGTAGGCTTCCATAATTACTGGTCCATTAATATTTCTTCTTCAGCCTGTGAGAGTCATTTTAGAATTGTTCTTTCAAATTCATACACATATGAAATTATTCTAGTCATCTTTTCACTATTGATTTCTCATTTTTTAATATACTGTCCACTTCTCAACTACAACATTGTGGTGTGAGAGCAGCCATAGATAATACGTAAGTGAATGGGCCTGGCTACAAAACCAGGTGCTTAGTGGTATTTAGCCAGGGGGTGGGGGGTGGGGGAGTTCTCTTCTCTTAGTTGTCCTAGCAGGACAGCCAGGTTGAGGGCTCCGGAGAAAAAAGCAGAGCCTGCAGTGCATCTTATGCTTGGAACTTACACAGGATAATGTCCGCTAGACTGCATTAGCCAAGCAAGTCCGAGGGCAAGCCCAGATTGAAGACAGGATTTACAGCTTTTGAGGAGAACAGCTGAAAACAAACAGTGACAATATTTCATCTCCTCTAGTATCTAGACAGCTTTTATGACAAAAATGGAAGCCCAGGGATCTTCATGAGTAAGGTTTCTCTCGCTTACGTGACTCCCTTCTCTTGCTTTTGAACAATTCATTGTGATTTGAGTGAACGTTTACAGAGCACATTCATTTCCCATCCGGCAATTCATATTCATTTTGTTTCAGGACTCTGTTTTTTATCAAAACCCTTCATTTTCACAGCACTTCTCCTGTTCCCTCCTTGAGTCTCCCATTTCCATTTGCTCTTCTTGTCCCCTACTTCCTGCCTTCCGAACTATGGTTTTGGGCAGATGCTGCTCTTTGGCCTCCTCTGGCTAACTGTGCTGAGGAGAACACTCAATGGGCCTGTCCCTTGTCCGACTGAAAGGCAATGCTTGGGGAGGCGGGGGTGGTGGGGGAGAGGGCTGTGCTAGCGTGTGAAGACTACAGAAGGGTCACAGTCTTCTCTCTGTTTTACTATGGCACTAGATTTTTACATTTCGCCTTCAAAATGAGACGTCTGAGTTTCCAACAAGGTCTTAATCTTGAAGTCATGTTCTGCTGAGAAAGCAATGATCTCTTCAAATTCTAAAGTTCTTAGGAATATATCCAGAATGACAAGGCATAGCGTCTCTCATGAGTGGAAGTCAGGATATGATGTAAAGGAAGATCCTGACCAAAGAACAAGGAGAAAAGCCAACCCCTCCCAGCACTGAGGTGTTACTGAGGAAGAAGGGGAATAGGTAGGAATGGTTGCTTTGTTCACACTATCTTCCCACACCTGCAAGTGACCCTACCAGCCTAAGGATCCATTTTCTTCTCCATACAGTGTTCCAATTGCTTCTAGGCAGCAAAACTCCATCTCTTCTCTCTGCATCCCTATTTTGTGTATGGATCTATAAGGTGATGCTTTCTAATGCTATTGCAGTTAGTCATTTATGGTCTGTTCCTCCAGTCTGTGAGCTCTCTGAGGCCAAGAACGAGCTCTAAAGAATGCTGCCTCTATGTTCCTGGCACTGCACCTGGGAGCCTCATTGGCTCCTTGCCGAATGAGGTGTGAGAACATAAAGAAGTGTGTGGTCAGTTCTGCCTGGCATGCAAATGGAAAGGGTCCTAGGGGATGTAACATGTAAGCTGTGCTTGAAAGATGCTTTGATGTGAGCCAGGCAGGAAGTAGGAGAAAAGACTATCTAGGCGGTGGACACAGCACTGGCAGGGGCCATGAGAGCTATGACTGTGGATGAAAACTCATTCTTTATTTTCTCATCAAAACTGCATTTCTGACTGCGGCCCACTGAGTTGGAGGTTCAAATCCAGCGGCAAGGCTGGGCCTCCTATTCCCACCACCAGAGGGCAGTGATGCCCCCAAAACAAAAACAAAAAAAAAACTGCATTTCTGTCTAAAGGATCAAGTCTATTGGTGTAGTGGTTGTGTGTGGGACCGCAGCCCACAGGGCTGACGGTTCAGATCCAGCAACAGTTCTCCAGGAGCAAGGCTTGGCTTCCTACTCCCACCAGGGCAGTGATGCCACAAACAAACAAAAACAAAAGAGAATAAAGGTTTTCTCTTTCCCAGGACATTGGAAATACAGCTGTATTTGTTGGAATTCTCATGAACTATCTGGCCATGATGATGTCCTTTTGTCAACCATTTTTGAGCCACACTTGATTATCTCATTAATTCATTCAGTCCATAAACACTTACTGAGCATCCACTATGATCCAGGTCCTCTATGAGATTCTAGCCCTATCAGTCTGGTTGATGAGATAGCCTAGTCATTCAGCAGAATTCCTGTCTGCATGGTTTGTGCTACGATGTAGCCCTGACTATGAGGAGGTCTTTGAGGGGTGCAATGGCCAACTTGCTCTGCTCTTTGGTCGCTATGAGTTAGAAGCGACTCGATGGCAGTGAGGGTTGTTAACTAAAAATTTGGGAGTCCTTATAGAGGTTCTGGGTGACACACTTCTGAAACATTAGCCATTGAAAGCCCTAGCCTGTCAGCGGTAGCCTGACCGACACACATGGGTTTTCATGAGTTTGGGTTGGCGTGACAGCTATTGGTTTTAAGGACCATGAACTCCCTGCCCTTCACTGGACTCCTGGTAGGCAGGCAGGCAGACACGTCAGTGTCAGGTTTAGTGACATCTAGGACAGCCATCTTCACTCCTCCCAGTGGAGGATTTGCTTCTAATCAAAGAGAGGGCCAGTCCCCAGTCTGAGAGCTCTGTCTTTTAGCGACTTTCCAAGGTAACTTGCAGATGGGCAGTTTAATCACAAGGCAAAGTTTTCAGCTCTGAGAAGCCAGGCTGTGGCTGTAAATAGTGTGAAAAATCCCATGACTGGACTCATAGAGGCAGCCTGAATATTTATCATGAATTTCAAAATGACCTTGGAAAATTCAGCATGAGTTTAGCAGACATTTCTGATTAACTTGGGCTATTCAAAGCTGTTCTGTGCCTCAGAAGGAAAGAATATTCATTAGAATCTCCCAAAGACTTTATCTCTTGAAACAGAAATGTAGTGGGAGGGGGTGGGGGTAGAGACTTCAAAGTTATGAATATGTAAATCACCTCTTGGGAGTTTATGGGAACTACATCCTGCTAACTCCCTGCTAAGCGATGGAGCTTTTAGAGGTAATGAGGCAAGTTCCAGAGTGTCAAATGTCTGTCTTACTATATACTTATGTATACTTTTGTCCTAGTCCTCCTGCTGGTAGAATAAACACTCCAACCAGGCAGAGATGGTGCCTGACTCCTCCCTCTAGGGCCCTGGATGAAACGTTGCACGGAGCAGGCACTTTCTGGGCTCTGGTGGGATTGAACAGAAGAGAAAGACTCCCAGAGATGGCTCTGCTCAAGATAGTCCAGATAACTCCCTCATTTCATTAACAGTTCATTGTCGTTGGTTTCAAGCATAAGGGCATGAATTTGGAAATTCATCGATCAAGAGGAAGTTGTGTAAACAGAACAAGGGAATACTTCAGGGATTCAATTCAGGAAAGGACTGCTTCAGAGTGGTACTCTCTCTCCATACTTGTTCCATCTGTATGCCAAACCAGTTATCAGAGAAGCTGATTATATGACGAAGTGTGTGGCATCAGGATTGGAGGACGGCTTATTCATAACCTGTGTGATATGCAGAAGGCACCACCTTGCTTGCTGAAAATGAAGAGGACTTAAAGTTATGAATATGTGAAATATGAATATGATCAAGAGCAAGGATTGCAGCCTGCAGAATGAATTAAAAATCAATGCAAGAAAGACCAAAGTAACTGAACCCATAGGTAACATTTATGATAAATGGAGAAAAGGTGGAAATTGTCAAGGATTATGTCTCACTTACGTCCACAATCAACGCTCACAGAAGGTGCAGTCAAGAGATGTAAAGATGTATTGCATGGGGTAAATCTGCTGCACAAGACCTCAGAGGAGTGTTGAAGAACAAGGATGTTATGTTGAGGACTAAGCTGCGCCTGACCCAAGCTGTGGTATTCTCTATTGCATCAGCATAAGAATATTTAGTTCTAATAACCTGGCATTCAGTGTTGCTCACTTTCCTCTCACAATCACTGAAGACAAAATGGGTGCATATGCTAATGCGAAGAAAGCTGATAGTGCCTGGCTATTTCTGGGAACTTAAATGTTTGAAGTTAAATAAGCAGGGAATCAACAAAGCCTACATGGAAGAAGCACATGAGCCTGTGTGACCATACGGTGTCAACAAGATCAGGTATTGGGCATCAGAAGACTCAAAACAACCATATTGATGGGAACAAAGAGTATTGAAATGGAGACCCAAAGGCCAAAGCCCATCTGTAGATAATTGGACATCTCCTTACAGAAGGGTCACAAAGAAGAGATGAGTCATCAAATGCAGTGTGACATGGATGGAACACACCACATTACTCTTGTTCTTTAAGGCTCTTCACACCCTCCACACCCAACTAGCATAACCCCACTTCAATCTTACAAATCCAGCTAGACCAGAACCTGTACACTGGTACAGATAAGCTCTCTGGACACCTGGAATCCAGGGCAGATAAGCCTCTCAGAAACAGTAATGGGAGTAGTGATATCATGAGGGTAGGGGAAAGATGGGGGAAGAAGGGGGAGAAAGAGGAAATTGATAGCAATGATCGATGTATAACGCCCCCACCTCTTGGAGGACAAGTAACAGAAATGTGGATGAAAGGTATAAGATATGAAAACAATAAAAATTGATAATTTATCAATGAGTCATGAGGGGGAAGGGAGGGAGGGGGGGGGAAAAGAGGAGTTGATGCCAAGGGCTCAAGTGGAAAGAAAATGGTGATGGTAGCATATGTGCTCATGTACTTGATACAATCAATGTATGCACTGTTTTAAGAGCTGTAAGAGCCCCCAGTAAATGATTTATAACAAGTAAATAAATAAAAATTACTCCCCCAAAATCCCTCTGAAAAATATGGAATCTTGATTTTGCTTTTTTCTCTAAAGAGTATCTTAGAATTTTCACTCAACTCTTTTTATTTGGGTCTAGACAGGGACAGGTATATAGGCTCATAATTCAAACTGGAAAAGGGATGCCCTGAGAGGTGTAGTCATTTTGACCAGGTAACACAGCAGATCATTGCTGAGACTTAATGAGGTTGAACTGCCCCTGACTGTTCTCCAGTTCACCTGGCCTTTTACTCCGGCCCTGGTACTGAAGCTAGAAGCAGAGGGGCAGAAAACACAGAGCAAAATGGCTGCATCTCAGAAGAGATGAGACTAGTTTAACATTTTACATTATACTTCATATTAGCTCATGAAACTGAATGTGTTAGTCCAGGGTGACTAGAGAAACAAAGTCATAGACACTCATATGAAAATAAGAAAGAACTTTATATTCAAGAGTAATTCAATATTGAGAAAATATCCCAGCCTAGTTTAGATAAAGTCCATTAGTCCTATATTCATTATCCACTTTATATTCAAGAGTAATTCAATATTGAGAAAATATCCCAGCCTAGTTAAAGTCCATTAGTCCAAATATCTGATACCAATCTGTAAAGTTCTCTTCAGACTCATGAAACAAATGCAATTTTGTCAAATGCAGGAAGACCACAGGTCAAGAGGTGGAAGGTCTTATGGACCCAGTGGCGGTGGAAGCATGTCAGCACAGACAGAGGTTTCCACTTGGCTTGTTCATCTCAGGGCCCTAGCATAGTTCCATGTGTCCTAAGACACTGTCCTAGGACAGTCCTTGGACTGTCTCCAAGGAAGTTGCACATGTCCCGCCTCCAGCCAACTGCTTATCTCCCTAGTGCTTCCAAAGGAAGTCTTCAATCTGTGACCTGATTGACAGGCTAAACTCCACCCCTTCCAACTTCAAATTGCTCAACTTCTGCTCAAATTGACATCAGACTCCTCACCACCTCATTGAAAGACCTGAATAATGCCACTTAAGAAGATGGCACCTTGCATCAGAGAGCCTGGTCAGGTGGGCACAAGAAAATCCTTTGAATGGCCTGTCAAAAACTGCATGTTTAAAGTCTCCTGCTGTTGTTATCCTTACATAAGAATGATCTGATTCTGACTCAAAGCAACCCTGTGACTGAGTGGTTGCAAAGCTAGCCCTAGAAACTTCCTCAGCAATGCAGACAACTTGGAGTGAAATAGGTCTTTCGCTTTGAAGGGAAACATAAGTAGTTGCAATTCCTTTCTTGATGCTAGACTTTCCATAGATTGTATGACTAGTTTTCCTTTCTTCTTCCCAATTCTTACTCATAACTCTGGTTACAGCATCACAGACATAACAGAGACTAAATAGTTCTTAAAATTCACTCTCTTATTCCTTTAGGAGAACTCTCAAATTTTTGCTGGGGCTCTAGGAGCCCTGCTGGTGTCGTGGTCATGTATTTGGGCTGCCAACGGCAAGATCAGCCATTCAAAACCACCAACAAAGAAAGGATTTCTACCCCTGTAAAGACTTACAGGCACAGGAGCAGTCCTACCCTGTCCTAGAGGGCCTTGATAAGTCACAATTGAAGCAAGGGCAGCTGACTTTAGGGTTTTTTATTTCAATGTAGAAGTTGAGCTTCAAGTTACACTCCCCTGTTTCTTTTGTAGCTAGTGCGGGCATGCAATTCACCTTTTTATATTTTATTTTTGCCAAATGGGATGTAAATAAAAATTAATACTGCCACCAAGTTGATTGGGGCTCACAGCGATAATATAGGTTAGGATAGACTTGCTTCTTTAGGTTCTGAGGCTTCAACTCTTCTTTTTTTTCTTTTGGCATCACTGCCCTCTGGTGGGAGTGGGCCCAGCCTTACTCCTGGAGATTTGAACCACCAAGTCAGTGGGTCGCACTCAACCACTACGCCACCAGGGCTCAGCCCGAGGCTTCAACTCTTTATGGGAGTAGAAAGCCTCATCTTTCTCCCATGGAGTGGTAGGTGGTTTTCAACTGGCGACTTTCTGTTTCGCGTCCCAACAGGTAAACACGGTGCTACCAGGACTGAAAGTTCTGTGTTTCTGTGTAAGTTTTGGGTAGCATGATTAAAAAGGAGACTTCTTTAAGAGTGTTGAAAAGCAGGGATGTTACTTGGAAAATTGAGGTGGACCCGACCTCATCCATGGTATTCTCAATTTCCTCCTCTGCATGTGAAAGTTAGAAACTGACTAAGGAAGACTGAAGAAGAACCATTTGAAATGTGGTTCTGGAGAAGAATATGAAAAGCAGCATGGACTGTCAAAAAGACAAACAAAGCTTTTGTGGAAGAGATATAGCCAGTGTGCTACTTAAAGGCAAAGAGGGCATGACTTCATCTTACTTTGGACATGTCAGGAGAGACCACTCCCTGGAGAAGGACATCATTCTTGGTAAAGTAGAGGAGCACAGGAAAAGACAAAGACAGTGGCTGCAGCATTGGGCTCGAAGGGAAGAACAGCTGTGAGGATGGTGCGGGACTGTGCAGTGTTTCATTCTGTTCTGCACAGGGTCACTGTTGGTTGGAATTGACTGGACGGTACTAACAACAATTATCTCTGAAGTAATCCAAAGCACTCTGTCTGAAGGAAAGACTGTTTACATCCCTGACCGAATGGAATTCAACCTAGCCTTAATCCACATGGGGATTCTGCAAGTGCATTTGGGGCTTTCACTGTCATCCATAACCTTCTGCAAATTGGGTGTGCAGAATTTAAGTTCTAGAATAATTTCCCCCTCTGATCTTGGGTTTTATTATTTACGCTCCTTAGCTCACATGGACGAGAATGCGTTTTCTGTGTGGACTTAGCTGACATCTCACTTAAAGGACTTCTTGCTTTATGTCCAAACTTGAAGACCCTTATGCCATTCTTTCTGATAGGCAAGCACCCTCTGGCTTCTTCACTGCTTTCTGTAGCATCACATCCTCAGGGATCACCCTATGAAGGCAAGTATTAAGCATGGCCACCTAGTAAGAACTAATTGTTCTTAGATTAAGGCTTATGCAAAGTGTGAGCTCAAAATCTATTAGTATATTTAAAGTTGATCTAAATCCCCCGCTGTATCTGGAGGCAGGACTATAAGCAGGGTGAGAAATAATTTAAGTAACATTCATGAGACATTTGGTCATTCTAATAATAGTGTCATTAATATAACCAATGATATAGCATTCAAAGTATGATTGAGAAAAGAAAACTCTACATATATTGAAAACTTTTTAATTTAAAGTACATGGGATGCTCACTGAACACTGTTTTAGAAAGCAATGAGGGTTAGCCACAAGGCAAAATTTTCATGATGTTCATTCATTAAGGCAGAACTATGTCTGTAGAGTCAAGACTTGTCTCAAAAAAAGCAAAAAATTGCCTATTTGGGGGCAGACTCAAAAGCAAGAGATTTGAACCAAAGTCTGTTATGCTGGTTTTAGGTGTCATTAAGTCTATTCTGACTCCCAGCCACCTTATGTGCAACAAAAGAAAACACTGCCTGGTAGAGTCATACTCATAATTGTTCTTATGACTGAGCCCATTGTGGTGGTATCGACCCTTCTCTGGCCTTTTTTATTCATTGTCTGGGATTCACACACACATGAGGTGATTGAAATTACCTCAGAGTGATGTCTTGTTCTTAAACACTTTAAAGAAGCCTTTTGTAACAGATTTTCCCAATGGAATAATACACCGTTTGATTTCTTGACTGCTACTTCCATGGCCATTGATTGTGAATCCAAGAAAAATGAAGTGTTTGGCAACTTTAATCTTTTATGTGTTTCTTAGGGATTAAAATATTGCTGAAAGAGCCAAAGGTCTACATTTGAGTTCCAACTGCTATTTATTTACTGAATTGCCTTGCGTAAGTCACTTCTCTTCTCTGGATCTCTTGCCTCATCTGTCAAACGTGGAGCCTTACACTCAATTATCTCAGTTTGTTTTTTCCTGCTTGGCTCTAAAATGGCTCCAAAATTGAGCTGTATTTTTCAGAAGAGAGAAGCAGACAATGGAATACTACCCAATGTTAAAGAATAACAATATATCTATGAAATCTCCCAAAATACAGTGGAAGCTGGAATCCATTGTGTTGCTTGCAATGAGTCAATCACAGAAGGACAAATATTATAAGATACCATTATGATAAGAAGAAAAGGTTTTCACATTAAAAGAAAGTGCCTTTGATAATTCCAAAAGGTAGGAGGGAATGACAGGGTACCTTACTGACTAGGGAGCAGACACATTCATTCGAGTAAAACAGAATGCAATAGAAAATAAGAGGGAGGTCAAGCAAAAATGACAAGAGGCAGAGCAAGTCGTCAGAGGGAGTGCAAGAACTAAAGGCCATTATGTACCCAATCCTGCAATAACAGCAATTTCCATGTGCAGATGTTGTCATTGTTCAGTACCATCCAGTCAACTCTAACTAGGGTGACCCAAACACAACAGAATGGAGCACTCCTAAGGTCCACGCCATCCTCACCAATGTTCGTATGCCGAGCATAGTGGAGCAGCCATGGTGTCAGTTCATCTCCTTGAAAGTTTTCCTCTCTTTCGTGCTCCCCCCACTTTGCCACCCTTCATATCCTTCTTCAGGAATTGGTCTTTCCTTACTATATGTCCAAAGTCTGAAAGTTTTGCCTTCTTTGCCTCTAAGGAGCACTCTGGTCATACTTCTTCCAAGACAGATGGGTTTGCCGTGTTAACAGTCCATGGTACTTTCAATAATCTTCTCCAGCACCACAATTCAAATGTATAGATTCTTCTGTGGTCTTCTGTATTTGACACCCACTCTCACATGCCTAGAAAGCCGTTGAAAATGCCATGGTTTGTGTTAGGAGCACCTTTGTCCTCAAGGCAACATCCTTGCTCTCAACCTCTTCAAAGAGGCCTTTGAAGCAGATTTACCTAATGCAATGTGTCTTTTCATCTCTTGACAGCTGCTTTTGTGAGCATTGGTTGTGGATCCAAGCAAGGCAAATCCTTGACAACCTCAACCTTTTCTCAAATTATCCAATTGCCACCTATTGGGTCCCTTGTGAGGATTTGGGTCTTCTTTACATTTACATTGACTCATAACCCTCTCTGAAGGCTGCATTCCTTGCTCTTCATCAGCAAGTGCTTCAGCATTCAAGATTGTGTCATCTCCATACCACATGTTGTCAATAAACCATCCTCCTATCCTGATGTCACATTTTTCTGCATATAATCCATCTTTTTTGATGGTTTCCTCAGTATACTGATGGAATAAATATGATGAGAAGATACCACTTAGACACACATCTTTTCTGATTTTAAGCCACCGAGTATAATACTCGCATAACTCCCTCTTGATCTATGAACATGTGATCCAAAAGCACAATGAAGTGTTCTGAAAATCCCATTTTTCTCAAGGTCATCCATAGTTTCATATGATTCACACAGTCCAGCCCCTTTGTAGATTCAATGAAACACAAATAGACATCTTTCTGGTATTCTCTGCTTTGAGCGAAAATCTATCTGACATTAGCCATGGGATCTCTTGCTTCACATACTCTTCTGAATCTGGCCTGATTCTCCAGCAGCTTCCTGTCAATGAGCTGCTGCAGCCATTGTTGGATGACCCTCAGCAAAAAACGTACTTGCATGTGATATCAGTGATGCAGTTTTATGTTTTGAGAATTTGGGGAGCCATTTTTTTCTAATGTGTACAACTAGGGATATCTTTTCATCATTGGGCCAACTAGCTGTCTTCCAAATTTCCTGGCATAGACAAGTGAGTGCTTCTAGTGTTTCATCAGCTTCTTGAAACATTTCAACTGGTATTCCATCAATTCCTAGAGATTGGCTTTGAGTTCCTGCTTTCAATGCAGCTGGAACTTCTTACTTAAGGACCATTGGTTCTTGTTCATATGCCACCCCCTGAACAGGTGGAATGTTAGCTATGTTGCAGTGACTCTAAAAATGATTTTGACCTTCTTCTTCTATCATTTTATTGGGAACTCATACAGCTCTTATCACAATCCCCACATACATCCATTGTGTTAAGCACATCTGTACATATGTTGCCATCATTTAAAAAATACATTCTTTCTACTTGAGTCCTTCCTCCCCCCTCTCCTTCCCTCATGAACCCTTGATAATTTAGAAATTATTATTTTTTCATGTATTACACTGCTGTCTCCCTTTACCCACTTTTCTGTTGTCCCTCCCCGTGAGAGGGGTTTATATATAGATCATAGTAATTGATTTACCCCTTTCCCTCCACTTTCCCCTACCCCTTCTGGTATCACTCCTCTCATTATTGGTCCTGATAGGTTTATCTGTACTGGATTTCCTGTGTTTCCAGTTCTTATCTTTACCCAAGTTTATGCTCTGGTTGAGCCAGATTTGTAAGGTAGAATTGGGGTCATCATAGTGGGAGGTGAGGCAGCATTAAAGATATAGAGGAAAATTGTCTGTTTCATCAGTGCTACGCTGCACCCTGACTGGTTCATCTCTTCCCTGTGACCCTTCTGTAAGGCAATGCCCAACTGTTTACAGATGGGCTTTGGGTCTGCATTCTGCACTCCCCCTCATTCACATTGATAAGACTTTTTTGTACTGGGTCTTTGATGCCTGATACCCAATCCCATCGACACCTCATGATCACACAGGCTGGTGTTTAGCTATCCCTTAAATCTGGAGTTGAACTCACTTCTGTGGCTCAATTTCCAGTCACATAATAGATAGGTGTATATGGAGGAGGGCAATAACACTAGGGAAATGTACATTTCTTGGAATCATCGACCAGTTGAAATCAAAAGTGCAGTATTTATAAAATGCAAAATTTACAAGGTTAGGAAAGAAAGAGACATGTTTGCAGAGAGGAAGAGAGATAAGGGATACTACATGGTTGTGACGGCAATCAGTGCCGTGAAACAAAGTGTGTATGAATTCTTCAATAGAAAGTTGATTTGCCCTGTTCTTCATCCAATTCATAATACAAATGAGAAAACAAAACCAACTTTAAAGCGGCAGTAATCAGAGCTGCTCAGACTTCAGGAGGCTCCTGAGAACTGGTTATGTGCCTCTCTTCCCAAGTCTGTAGTCGGTGGTGTCATGATGGCAGCTTGAGGTGGGAGCATTTACACCACAGAAATCCGCAAACACTAAAAAAAGAGTTCTGCATTTCTCTTCTTGCTAAGTCAGTTGTTTGACAAGCATACCACTAACTACAAGGAAGGAAAAATGGGTTAGCACTCCAAGTATCACACGTAATGGCTAAGTTCAAGGTGAGAATGTACAGATCTATGTTTATAATGTACTGAGGACTCAGGGAGAAGAATTAGGAGTTACTCGATGCCTGGATCCCAGGTGCCAAGGTCCAGGTCCGAGTTGCAGTAAATGGGCCCCTTGTGGTATGGAGTTAATACCTTTCCCTCAGTGACTCACTTACCTGACCTTGTTGTGTTGTTGTTACCTCGGAAGCTCCATTTTGTAATTTAATTAAAACCAGAGGTGGCTTCAGATAATGGGCTGGTGGTGCTGTCCCCCCCTCCCTGGGTGACCGTTGAACCCCTGGGAGCAGGCAAGGAGGTCTTCCAAGACACCAAATGCTCATGGCAGTCGTTCAATTACTCCAGTTAATCCGAAGGGAGTGGTTCCTTAGAGCCTTGACTCAGCTCTCCAAGGGAGACCTGTATTCTGGAAAATGTTGAGGATCCTGGACCAGGGGCTTATCTACTTATTCGTTCTCATCAATTAGAATATCTTCTCCAAAATATCTTTTGAGGAATACTGAGTCTTTGCGTCCCACTCCAAGAAGAGTTCTCAGAGAGGAAAATCCCAGAATCGTTGGATTTAAGGAAGTATTTCCTTATCGCAGAACTTCTCAGAGAGAAGTTCTAACAAACTAGAGTAGTTCTCAAGCCATCTCTGGTGCGGAATCAGATCTCTTACTGCGCATGACATACAGCTGCTCTCATCATCTGAACTTCTCGCTAGTTAACGGATGCTCAAACTGGCCAAACATTTTGTTTTTGGATGAGACAAGTTCATGGGCCCTGTCCCAGCAATGTTCAACGTCTTTAATTGCTTTCATTTAAGAAGTATATGTTGTGTTACCATAGTAACCCTTGTTGGGTCTATGGGCTTTCATGGAGTTGCACTGTGCTACAGACCTGGCTGGGCTTCTTGCCCGGATGGAACATGTTCTGCCCCCACTGTGTCTTCCTTCCTTTTCCTGGGTGTCCACACCCAGGATGGTCCCTATTGATGGTATCTAGATGTTCAGAAAGTGCACCTCCAACTTCCCCCACAGGGGAAGGAGGGCAGCTTCCAACCTACTCTAGTGGCAAAAATGGAATCTCCAATCCCAATAGGAACCCAGTGCAAAAGACAACCCTTCCTGGGACAGTGGCAAGCAAAACAAAACAAACAATAATCAAGCAAGTATCTAAACACAGGAGGGAAGTGTGCTCTGGGCTTCTTTTCAGTCCTCCAGAGACTATGGATTCAGAAAAGGAGCATATTCTTTGGAGTTGACTTCCACAAAGGGCACTGAAATAGGAAGCTTTGAACCAGCTGAGGTGAGACTGTCTCCATGTCTCTGGGGAACAGTTTGCCAATCCAGGCCACTGACCCAAAGATTAATGGTGGCAAATATCTGTTATACGTGGGCAGCCCTCAGTCAGGCCAGAGATAGCAGGACCCAGCCCCAGCATCATTTCTCCCCTGCTTGACAGGTGTGGGAGGAAGAAGGCATCTGCTCCTGCCTTTCTTCTCCCTTCCCCTCACTTCCCTTCTATTTGTTTCCCTTCATTCATGATGAGTCACAGTCCACAAGCACACAAGAAGTCAAGTGTAAATGGAAGGCTCTGACTACCAGGTCAGGCTGCTGTCAGGATTCCCCCACCTCACCCCCTCTCTCTGAAATGTTCGCTGTCTCTGCCAACTCTCTATTATGTACCTGTCGGAGAGGGCTCCCCGCATTCTCTATGTGGACAGCTTCCCTCCTTAGTGAACATTATCAGTGACCTGAGAAATCCCTGGCATCCAGCTGTCTCTTTCCCAGTGGAGACAGGTTTGGCTGGGGATTTTTCTTCAACCCTTTTAGCAGCGTGCTCTTTCATGGAGGAACCCATTCATTCATGACCCGGGGACCTGTTGTAGAGAAGGAAGGACCATAGAAGTCAGCTTCAGGAGTCCCGGGCCATCTTCTGGGATACAGCCCCCCTATCGTGTCCCAATGCTGGTCCAGATAGTTTCACCTTCTGCAAATATGGGGCAGTTGGCAGGGTTGGTTTTGGGAGCCCAGCACATAGCAAATGGAGTGTGCAACCAATAGGTGCAGGAAGAGTAGACAAGAAAGGATGCGTCAAGGCAGGTCACTCGTCTAGAAATGAGAGCTGATACCATGGAAGTGAAGTCCAGGTGGAGATGGCCGAAGCCAGTTGTGTGGCATCATGGCGGGATCGAGGACAGGTGGTCGATGAGGAGTCAGTCTTGTCTCTCACAACCATGTAAAAATTATTCAAGAGTCATCAGTATATTTTTACAATCCAATGAAACCATACTTTTCTGAATAATGTCCTTGAGATACTCTTCAATTTTACTTCAAAGTCACATGCAGGTACCTATGGCTTGAGAGCCACAGTTTGCCCAACCTAGGTCTAGAAGAACCCAACACAGTGAGAGGTAGTGTCAAGAAGAATCAGCAAAGGAGGCTGGGAAGGAGGATCAGAGAGGTAGGAGGGAGACTGTGAACAAAACAGCTCCTCAAGTGAGAGAGGAAATGCCAAAAGATCAAGATTTGAAGCCGGAGAAAAGAAAATAATCTGCTCTGGTGAATAACATAGATGCCAAGCAAGACCGAGTGGTGTAGCAGTGCACAGGGTTCACGCACCTCCTCTTCCCCACCCCCCCCACCCTAGGGAGGCATCCAAGCCATAATCTGTGGGAATAGGGGACCCTGCTGTCACAGAGTGCACCCCCTCTGTGTGGCTCTTGTGAGTAGCCCTGCTCCAGGGAGTCTTTTCAACCAAGGTGTGAAGGTCGAAGCTCCCTGTAATGTATGAAGTCATGAGAGGGACAGGAGGTGGGAGACAGGGCCAGTGAAGTGGGCCCTTCAAAGGCTTTTGGAAGTGAAAGAAAGGAAAAAGAATACAAAGGCTACTGGAAAAGGTACCAAACTTGAGAGAAAATAGACTTTTCTCTTGCATTATGGCCAGGGCTTTAGACATCTGAGCATATTTTAGGCCCAGGAAAATTAAAAAAAAAAAAAACAGTAATGAGGGAGAGATAGCAGATACAAAAAGAGTAGAGGAGAGACATCCATCCAGTCAGAAACATATATGGATTACTAGCTTCCTATGCGTCCTTCCATTCTTACTGGAAAGCCTAGTGGAGAGAGAAGTCTGCTGCTCTTGGACTTCCAGGACAGAAAAAGCAATGGGATAATTAGGGATTGGTTGTGGGGTGGGCTGAGCAAGCTAGACCAGGGGGCCTCTCTGAAGAGGTGATCTTGAACTAGAGATCTGGATGAGCAAGAGGAAGCTGCCCTGTGCAGACCAGCGGGGAGAGGGGAGAGTCAGCATAAACGATTGTACAGTGGGAATGAGTAGGGAGGCAGAGGCCAGTATGTCCTGACTCTTAAGTGGAGAAAGGGACATTCAAGAAAGGTCAAAGTAGCAGGTTGGTAGAAGCTCAACTGAATGAACTGGGCCTACCTGTAGCCTGTGGACTTAGGACTGAAATTCCCTGGTGGGAGAGAAAGCAAAGGATGGGCATCCCGAGACTGTGAAAATGGCAATGGTTGGACCTTGGGTGAGACCCCTGGCTTGGTGGGCATCCAATGAAAAGGAACCCAAAATCACCATATGTTTACTATCTCAATGTCCCCCCTTTCATTTTTACATCAGATATTAATCTGATAGGCAAAGATTGGCTCTTATAAGGAATGCTACAGGAAAATCTGCCCCCCCTCTATGTTCAAGGTAAACAGAGCTCCATCAATTAAGATACCAATTTGGTATCCAATTTGGTAACCAATTTGGTAACCAATATGGTGGGTATAGAAGGGAAGCCCCCTATAACATCACAGTTGGTCAGAAACCCAGGGAAAGGGGAGGAGGTGGAACCAAACCCTGGGATGTACATGTTGGACATAGCAAAGCAAGGGAAGACAAAAGGGGGAGAGAGAAAAAGGAGTCTTGAAAGTAAAAGGTTAATGGAGGGAACAGGGCACTAACTCACCCAGGGGGAGAGTACGGGTCTTGTCTCCAGATCCCACCATGCAACACCCAACCGTGAGGACGGCAGTGGAAGGAGATGTAAAAAGAAAGAGCTACACGGCCGGCCATCACCAGAGCCAGACTGACTCACTCAATGGAAGTCAGTGTGGCAGAGAAGAAAGGTGGTGGAAAGTGACCAACATGCCACACCCACATGGAGACAGACAGTGACGAAAGACATCTTGGGAGACACACAGCAGGGAAGCAAGGCGGTCTGAGTGCCCAAAATGGACCAAATCAAGAAGGGAGCACTCCTGGGTGGACAGTATGGAGAATAGAACAACTGATCCGAGGGTTCCTAACAGCCGTGGAGGGAGAGGGGCATGGACAGACTCAGGGATGGGGGGAACAACCAGTGGTCTGCAAATGGTGGGGAGGTGAAGGGGGGAGGCCCAATAGGGCCAAAGTAAATGTAATGTAACAGAGAGGAAGCTGGGAAACTCAAATGAAGACTGATCACAAAAGAGGGATGGGAGGAAGGCAGAAGGAAATAGAGGAAGGAACAAGAAGGCAAAGAGCACAAGAAGGCAAAGAGGTCTAAACACAAGCATCTATGGATGTAATAATTATCTGTGAAAAGGTGGGAATAGATTCAGGAACATATAGTTATAGGCTTAGTACTAAAGCAGCAGTTGGACCTTGGGCCCCCACCCAGTCAGTCCCTCGGTGCAAGAACTTTTTGTTCTGTGAATCTGCCCATGATGTTCACCGGCCCAATGTGATCATTGAAGTTAAATAGGTGCATAAATGAATGTGGTGAAGAAAATGGACGGCACCCAGATATCAAAAGATATACAGTCTGGAGCCTCAAAGCCTGAAAATAAACAGCCAACTAGCCGAGAAGTACCCAAGTCCACACGGAAGAAGCTCACCAGCCAGTGGGGCCGAGAGGAGTCAAAAGGATCAGACCTCAGGCATCAAACAGGGAAAAACTAATATTACTGTCAATGCACTTTCCTGAGATGATCAATGAGGACAAGTGGGGACAGGAGAAAGAGTGGTGAAGATGGCTAATGATACCAGGCTATCAAGACATAATGCCTGATGCCTCAAAGGCCTGAGGATGAGGAAACAGTGCAACAAGGCCTATCATAGAAGAAGCACACCAGCCTGTGCGACCATGAGGAGTGGAGAGAACCAGGTTATCAGACATCAAAGAACAAAAAACATATCGTTAAGTGTCCACCCTCCTGTCATGATCGCTGAAGACAAAAGGGTGCAGAGGCAGACAGAGCCAAGGAAATTGATGGCGCCCAGTCACCAAATAATAAAGTAGCTGGGATCTTAAAGGCTAGAAGGTGAACAAGTGGCCATCCAGCACAGAAACAGCAAAGTCCACATAGAAGAAGCACACCAACCTGTGTGATCACGAGGGGCCGAAGGGAGCAGACATCAAACATCAAAGAACAAGGATGAAATCAGTAACAATGAGGGGGAGAGCAGGGTGGGGACCCAAAGCCCACTTGCGGGCCATTGGACTTACAGGGGAGTCACGGGGGAGAGATGGGCCAGTGAGGTAGCAATGAAGCATAAAACCTTCCTCTATTTCCTGAGCGTTTCCTCCCCTCAACCATCACAGCCCCAAATCTGCCCTGCTGTTCCAGCTGGACTGGAGGAGGTGCACTGGTGGAGGTGGGAATTGGAAACAAGGGAACACGGGTGGATGGACCCCTCAGGGTCAGTGGTTGGAGTGAAGTTGCTGGATGGGTGGAGGGAGGGTGGGGTGGAGAGCGGAAGCCAGCTGTGGGGATCTGCAGACTGTCTCCTATCTGGAGGGTGGGCGTAGGGAGGACTGGGCAGGGGGAGATGTTGGGCAGTGTAAGATATGACAAAACAATAATGATTGCAGAGTAATGAGGACTGGGGAGGGGGGGAGAAAGGTTGGAGGGGAAAGGAAGTGGGGCCTATATCAAGGGCCCAAGTGGAGGGGTAGTAGATGTTGGGAGAATGTCGATGAGGACAGGCAAGTGGGGGTGCTTGGCACAGTGTATGTAACTATGTATTGAACTAAGTATGATGGAAAGCGATGTATGACCACCCAGTTAAATGATAAATTAAGTAAATAATAAATAAATAAAAATTAACATAAGCACATGACTGCCACACCTTCCTTACTTTCTTATTAACACACATTAGGTGTGGTACTGCATTTGTGAATAAGTGTTAATGAAAGTTTTAGCCTATCACCAATCCTCATTGTTTGTGTAAATAGTACCCTGTAACATAAAAGTTAATCTGTATATGTAAAAAAAAAAGATACCAATTTGTACAAAGCAACTCATGGACTGCAGCTTGTAATTGGACTGTACTCATATACATGCCTGATATCAAGTACCTTAAGTTCTAAGCCATTGGATAAATTATTAGTTATAAATGCAATCACCTTCTACTCTAGGCCAGTGTTTCTCAACCTTCCTAATGCCATGACTCTTTAATACACAACAGTTCCTCATGTCGTGACCCCCCCAACCATAAAATTATTTTTGTTGCTGCTTCATAACTGTAATTTTGCTACTGTGATGAGTTGAGCAACCCCTGTTGAGTACTGCTGTCCCTAGGGGGAAGATTGATAAGGTTTTTCTTCTTTGTTTGGGGAGATTGTGTTTGTTGTTGTTGTTGTTCTTACTGTTTTTTTTTTTGGCCATAATATGACCCTCAAAGGAAGTCAGAGTGGTTTATAACCCATGGACAAGCAGATGAATTCTGGGCTACCGATTAATTCTAGCACCAATCCAACACCAGTGAGTTCTTATAACATGGCCCTGCTTGATATTCGCCTTCATGAAGAGATGCTGAAGATAGGGGTACTACAGCAAAGTGTGTGAAAAAAGCAGATGGTGCAGAGTTGTTCACTGGAACAGTGCCTGGATTCTTAAAGGCTTGTATTAAAAAAAGCAGCCATCTAAGGGAAGTGCCAACTAAGTCCACAAGGAAGAAGCATACATGTCTGTGTGATTCAAAGATGACAGTAACAAAATTAAAATGTGATGAAGGGAAAAGTATCAGAGCTTAAATTGTGAACACCCAATTTTTAGAAGGCTATGGAGAACAATGGGAGCCCCAAATCTATCTGCAGAGTATGTAGTCAGATTAAACCTCTAGCCATAAGTGAGAGACTCTGAAAGCTTTTCTATCAGACAGAGATTATTGTAAACTTGATTATGGAGGATTTAATTACAGTATGATGTGATATTTGGTCAGTTGACCTCCCTCTTGACCCAACCTATATTTGCTCTAGACTTAAGTATTTCTCCATTGTTCCACAATAGAAATTTCTTCTTTTTGTTAATATTGCTGGTGTTCTTTTCTTTCTTTCTCTTTATTTTTACCTTTATATCATTATTTTATTTTTTCTGTTTTGTTTTTGTATTTTATTGCCTGTGCTAGGTTTCCCAGTTTATGATGCACAGAAGGAGTGGATGCATAGAAAATAATTGATGCAATTTGTGATAAGGTATATACAATTTTTAAAAAGTGGCTTAACTATGGAAGTATATGTGTTATGTGAATTTTATAAGAAGAAAACTACAAAGAAAAAAATTATAGTTGACCAATAGTTACCACGTGTGAAAGAGGAAGTGTTTTTTGATTAGGCCACTGTTTACATTAATGGTAGTTGAATAATTTTAAAAAGCATATCAGTAATGGTTGCACAATATGAAGAATATAATCAATGACACTGAATTATACATATAGAAGTTTTTGAATTAGAGCACATTTTGTCAAGTATATTTTTGCCACAATTAAAGACTTGTTATATGAATAACAATGAGTACAAGAAGACGATGTTCTAAATGGATCGTGATAATGCTTCCAGAGTTCTCCTTGGCATAATTGAACTATTGAATTGTGTGAAAGGTAGAGTGCTAATAAAACTTTATTGTTTTTAAAGCAGGCTGGGTTCGGTCATGTAGGACTTCTCAGGCCACTAGGAAGACTGCATTAAGGGACATATATATATATACATATATATATATATATATATATATATATATGGTTTGTACCACATTCTAGGCTGGCATGTCCCCAAGGATCTTACTCAGTAAACGTGGCTTGAATTAGCGCTCTCCTCCAAGTCAGCCAGCAGGACTATGCCTCACCTAAGAGAAGAAGTATTTAAATGTGTGGCTTCTTAGAAAAGTTTCTGAGTCAGGCCCAAGTGCTGGATATTCCATAGACTCAACAAAATCAGCTTTAGGGATGCACTGGGCCCTTTTGATGTCCCCAGTCACCTCAGCTAGTTAGCTATCTGCTGTATGATGCCTTCAAGGTAGATAAAGTAAACCTGGAAGCATTCCTGCCTCTCTTTCTTGATACTAGCATTCCTTTGTGATATTCTATCTCCATCTCTACAGTTCTCATGTTTCTTCTTTCTGTTAGTCTGGGTAGACTAGAGAAACAAATCCATAGACTCTCACATGTGTGTAAGAAAGAGGTTTATATCAAGAACAATTGAATATTGAGAAGACATCACAGTCTAGTCCAGATCAAGTCTATAAGTCCAATATTAGTTCATATGGCTGATACCAATCTATAAAGTCCTCTTCAGCCTCATAAAACACCTACAATGATGCCAAATGCAGGAAGATCACAGGCCAGTGGGTGGGAAGTCTTGTGGATCTAGTGGCATTGTAAGTATTTCAGCACTGGCAGGGGTCTCCATGTGGTGCCTCCTGCTGAGAGCACTAGTGTAGTTCCATGTGTCTTGTCATCTGCAATGTCTCCCAGGGAGTCTGAGTGTGACCCACCTCAAGTGAATGTTTATCTCCTTAGTGCCTCCAAATGAAGTCATCAAGCTGTCACCTGATTAACAGGTTAAACTCCACCCCCTCACTCTTAATCCTTTCAAATTGACAACAGATTATGTAACTACCACACTCTTGCTGCTCAAAAGGTACCCCCTTGTTCCAGCCCAAACAATCACTTCTATAATTGCTAACCTTTCTCCCACTTTCATAAATAATGTCCATATCCTTGACATAGATATTAGCAAGAAGATAAACTGATTGAAATAAAAATTATACTATTTGTGACTAACACTGCCTTGACACTCATGAGGACATTTAATTTTTATAGAGAAAGCCTATGTCCTCATTCATTCAGATAATTTATCCAGCAACTTTAGGCCATGTTACACTGCCAAAGGAAGAACTTGGGGAAGGTAAAGATTTTAGAAGGGGGAGCCTTCCCAGAACCCCTAAAATCTTTTATATGGCTATCTGCTGGTGCCTAAGGTTGTCTCTTTTTCCAGATAAAAAATGGACAGCAAGGACAAACCCACCTTGTAAACAAGCCAAAATCTACTAATTTTGTGTTGGAGAGCAAAAGAGTTACAAAGCATAGTTTGTGTCACTTGGTGTTTGTATAGCAACTGCTTTGTGATCTTTCATTTGAAACCAGCTTCTCTAACTGAGTTTATAGATAGCACTCCCCCAAATAAAGACACATAGTCGGGGCACCTTGAATATCTATGTTGTCTTACTTAACTTTCACCATCTTTCTGTGATGTAAATGATACTATTGCTTGTTTCTATTTTCCCCCACGCAATGGAGAGTTAGGGATGTTTAGTGGGTTTCCAGAGTCAGATAGATAGTATATTAACGAGCTGGGATGAAAATCCAGTTTTGTGTGAATCCAACCTGTATTTCCCTTACTGTGCCTCTGAGTTAACAACAAAGCAAAACACACACAATAAATATATATGTGCACACACACATGAGGGGGTGCCCTCAAAACAAAACAAGATTACGCTGGTCAGAGCAGAACTTTGGAGCAACATGCTCTGTTACGGTATTCATTGATGTCAACTTGAAAGCTTCCCTCTAGTTACAGTGAATTTTTTAATAAAAGCAATTTCACTTGAACCTTGTTTTTTTGTGATGGATGATTTAAGAGAATAGTGTGTGGCTGTGAAATTTTGTTTCCTGCTCTGGAAAAATGCTGCAGAAACTGTTGTGATGTTGAACACAGCTTTCAAGGACAGCGCTACTGGAAAAACTCAACTCTATGCATGCTTTTCTCATTTCAAAAAAAGGTGAAATGTGGGTTGAAGACAAAACTCATTCTGGACATCTGTCAACTTCTTGAACAAATGAAAATGTCAACTCCTAGTGCTTTTGGAATTCAGTTCACCGGGTCAGACTGTTATTCAAGCTTTATATTTAGAGGTTCTAAAAATATTGCATAACAGTGTGTGACCAAAAGGTCTAATTTGACATGGAAGAAACACACCAGCCTGTGTGATCATGGGGGCCCGAAGGGAGCAGATATCAAGCATCAAAGAACAAGAATCACATCACTATGAATGGGGGGAGGGAGCAGAGTGGGGACTCAAAGCCCATCTGTGAGTAATTGGACATCCTCTTACAGGGGAGTCGTGGGGAGGAGACAGGCCAGTAAGGTGCAGTGAGGTGGCGATGAAGCATACAACTTTCCTCTAGTTCCTACAGGCTTCCTCCCCCCCCCCCCAGGCTATCATGGTCCCAGTTCTACCTTACAAATCCAGTTGGACTGGAGGAGGTACACAGGTAGAGATGGGAAATGGAAATATGGGGAACCCAGGACAGATAAACCCCTTAGGGCCAGTAGTAAGAGTGGAGCTACTGGAATGGGTGGAGGGAAGGTGGGGTAGAGAGGGGGAGCCAGCTTCATGGATCTACACATAACCTCCTATCTGGAGGATAGACATTGGAGGAGAAGGTGAGGGGAGACATCGGGCAGTATAAGCTATGACAAAACAATAATAATTTATAAAGTATTGAGGGTTGGTGGGGGAGTAAGGAGCAAGGACGGAGGGGAAAAGATGAGAAGCTGATGTCAAGGGTTCAAGTCGAAAAGTGGGGGTTTGGAGAATGATGACAGCAGCAGGCATGTGAAGAAGCATGGCACAATATATGTATTTATGTATTGTGAAATTTATGTATCTATGATGTATGAATCCCCAATAAAATGATTTTTTAAAAAGGTCTGACTTGTGGCAAATGAGGAACTGGCTTTGCTAATACGACAATCCACTTGTTCATGCAGACCATCTCAGTGCACCAGTTTGGGGTAACAAACAACAGGCCTCTCCAGTCCCTTCCGCTTTACTCACCTGACCTCACTCTGGGTAGCTTCTTTTTGTTTTCTCAAATGAAGAGGGATGGGAAAGGATAGTGATTTGAAAGGATAGTGATTTGCCAAAGTAGAGGAGGTGAAGAAATAAAAACAAGGGAGGTGCTGTCAGCCATCCAAACAGATGAGTCTGGAATCACAGATTTGACAAATGTATTAAGTGTAATGGGGAGTACTTTGAAGGTGATAAGGTTGTTTTAGGAAAAAATGTAAATACATAGGGGAAAAAAATTCTCTTTTTGGTACCCCCTCGTGTGTGTGTGTGTGTGTGAGAGAGAGAGAGAGAGAGAGAGAGAGAGATTCTTTTTTATTTATTTATTTATTTATTTATTTATTTTAGGCATCACTGCCCTCAGATGGTGGGAGTAGGAGGCCCAGCCTTTGCTCCTGGGAGCCGGACTTGAACCTCCATCCCATTGGGCCACAGTCCCGCGCACAACCACTACGCCACCGGGGCTCAGCCCGAGAGAGAGATTCTTAGGAAGAAAAGCCTGGGGCTCTCTAATCCTGAAACACCAGCCATTGAAAACCCCGCCGTGGAGCACAGCTCTGCTCTGGCAGACACCACACACGGGACTGGCATGATTGGAATTGACGTCGTGGCAACACCGGGTGTGACACAGTAGCAAGGTCTTGACCGGGCCCTCCGGAGAATGAGTGAGGCTGGTTTCTGCCATGGATCAGGTTTGCGGTTGACTTCCTTTCGCTAGATCTCAGTTCCCCGCTTTGGGAACTAGGAGAATGTGGTGTTCAGTGTCTCCACGCTGGACCATCCTTCCATTGGGTGAGCCACTATCTGGCCCCTTCGCTCTCTAACCGCCAACCTGGCCCGGAGCCCCGGCTCAGCTGCTTGGGAAGAGGGCCACGTGAAGCCCGGCAAGAGAAGGGCCACTTTGGAGCAGGGCGAGGCAAATCCACGGGACCCCAGGGAGATGGGACTCGCTGGGCTCATCCTTGTCAACAGGACCCGGGCGGGGCCCACAGCTCGGTGAGCAGCAGAGCCTTCCTGACAGCCCTCTCCAAGCTCGCAAGGCGGTGGAGGGCGTGGGCGTGTTTTCCTCTCTCCTTCTGGAGGCCAGGAGGTCAGTCTGAGTGTAACTCTGACAGATGAAATGGGCTCCTTGTTTGGTAACACCCCTTTCAAATCCGACCTGAGGTGGGATTAAGAGAGCAGCTCTGGCTCCTTTTCAGGACTGTCATCTGATGGACACCTCCAGGTTCACTCGAAGGAAGTGACAGGAGAGAGTGAGATTTCAAATCAGGAAAATTGGCCACCCAACTCCAGTGGACGCCCGCGAGGAACAACAGCTCCCGAGTAGGAAAGCGACACAGCGCCATCTCCCGATAGGCCTCGGGCTGCAGGGAGGACTCCCCAGTGTCAGAGCCGGCCCCAAAGCTTGGGGGATTAAAGACCTGGGAGATACCGGCTGATGGGGACAGGGAAGTTCCAAGAGTTCTCAGTGACTGTGTGGATATGGGAGGGCCACACACACACACACACACACCACACACACCCCACACCATTTGACCCTGAGTTAGACGAACCTATCTGAGGAGAGAAAACTTTCTGATAGGTATTTCTCTATTTAACTTTGGGCAACTTTTTAGACTCTAGAGCCAGACTCAAACAACGTCTAATTTTTGTCACTGAAGAGCTGTGCGATCTTGGGCAAGTTAATTACCTTCTCCTTGCCTCCCTCTCCTCACCTGCACAATGAGGAGAGTCGCGGTGAGAGCTACTGAGTTGATGCAGGCGAGGTGGGCACAATGCTTGGCACATGATAAGAACTCCACATGGTGTTAGCTATTCTTAGCGAACTAAGCATAGCGTGTGGGTATTTATTTCTGCTGTTAACTCACCCATTTCAACCCATGCTGGTGTGTGCCATTCGTATGTTTCTGGTTCAAGAAAAGTCAATATTAACCGGTGCACTTTGTGAAAACAACGAAGTCTACCCAAACTCATCCTCTAAATGTGGTCTAGACTCCTGGCAGCCTTTTAAATTTCGTTGTTATTTTATTGGCCTTGGTTTTTTGGTGTGTGTGTGTGTGTGTGTGTGTGTGCCTTGAACGTTTACACAGCAAATTGAAAATTTTCTGCATACTTTGTTTGGTGAAATTGGTTGCATTTTCCCCAATGTAACCCTTCTCATGATGTCAGCATTTGAATCATTTCTATTCTGGTGGTTGTGGTTCTATTAATCTAGCTTCCCTGTCCCCGCCTACTTACTTTCTCATCTTTCCTTTAAGATAACTAGTGGCTGTTTGGTCTTATACAGATGATTATTTAAAGGAGTACAGGATTCAAAGGCATTTTATTTATTTTATGAGTCATTCTCTTATTTGATCCACTGAAAAAGTGTTCTCTAAGGATAGCTTTATTTCCAAGTTTAAAGAGGATTCCAGGACAATCGTTGAAGAGGTTCCTTCAGTCTCTACCAGTTTAGTAAATCTGGCTTAAATTTTGCTTATTTTAGGGATTTGCAGTTCACTCAATTTTCCTCCAATTCTATGTATCCTGGTAGATTTGGGAAAGCATCACCCCTGGGGAACTCTTATCTATTTTTTACAGTAGCTTAGTCAAGCTGCAGGGTGGTTGATGTTTCAAAATAAAGGTAAGAAACTTAGATAGGTTGAAGACCTGCAAGAAACAACCAAGCCATAGTCTGTGTTTCAGATGCTGGACAGAACTTAAGCTCACGGGAAATGTTAATGCTGGACGTTCTCACATTCACCGGGAGCACACCCGGACATGGCCTCAAATCAGCAAAAGGCCTGCTTGAAGCCCTTGCTTCACGTGAACTGGGAGGCTCTCTTGGAAGCTCTGCCTTCGGGTCAGGCTTGGGAGGTTTGTAGATGCTGATGGAAAGTGCCTCAACCTGCAGACAAGATGGTGAAGGAGACAGGCTGCCAAGGTCAGAGGCTGGGCTTCCTGAAAGTCGATCATAAATCAAAACCTCCCGAGGTGACCACGTGTCACAGGCACCAGCTCCCGGGTCTTTGGGGGGTGCTGGTCTTGATGACAGGAGACTACTTCTTCCCCAGCCCGTCTGCTGCCGGGGAGGGTCAGCATGTGGGCTATTTCCCTCCACTGAGGAACTCTCCCTGCTGTTTAATGAGCGTTAACTTTCTCTCTAACTGAGGGCCTGGCTCAAACAGCTGTTTCATCAAAGGGTTCAGAGTCTTGGAGACACAAAAACTGCTCTGGGTCCCTCCATTCTCTGGTGTTTATTGCTCCCAGAATCCTTCTCCACTAAAGTGGGGGAGCAGCCCTGACTTTGCCACTACAGGTGCCCTGGGGAGCACAGCCAGGTTTCAGGTTGAGGGAGGAAGGAGAGAAAGGGGAAGTCCTTTGAGTTCCCTTTGCACCTGACTTCCTCTCCAAGGCAAGATTTAGCGGTGACTCACCTGCTATAGAATGTTGTGTTAGCCAATCCCAGGTTTGTTTTAAACTTCCAAAGCCTCAAGATAGTAGCCCCAAAGGCACAGGGCAGAGAGTCAGAATGTCTCAGCCCTGATAAGGAGGGGTAGCAGATGGCCAAAGAGGTGAATCCCAGCCCAGTGGTCTTCACACTGGTAGCTGAACCCCTGGAAGACGTGGATTTTGTTTTTGCTTTTTTTGAGAAGAAAAGGAAGCATTACTTCTTAAATTTAAAGAAATAGATATATAATGTAGGCTACCTATGACCATGGAGCCATTAGAACCCCTGATGGTATTCGGCCATGTATTCGATGCTGGAGGTTCGTTCTTCACCTCGTCCTCTGTTCTCTCATGGAAGCAAGGCTTTACTGCTGGTGCAGAGTCAAAGTCAGGTGCTTTGGAATTAATTCTGAATAATGGCAACCCCTGCGTATCAGAGTAGAACTGTGCTCCATAAGACTTTCAAAGGTTCATCCCTCAGGAGTGGATTGCCAGGCCTTTCTTCCACTGTGTTTCTGGGTGGAATTGAACCGCCAACTTTTTGGTTAGCAACTGAACACTTAAACACTTGCCTCACCAAGGCCTGTATATTCAGAGGAAAGTAAGCCCAAATAAATTTTGGCTCACAATATGTGTGGACTTCTGCTAAGCAAAATGTGCTTCCTGCATGGCCCTGCTGCAGAAAAGTTCTCTCAGTAATGCATTTGTCTCTGTCTTATTAGAGTGCCTTAAAACCAAGGCTAGTCAAAAACTGTGATGCTAGGAGGATCTACTAGACCAGTTAAAGTTAAGGGAGAGAACTCAGCTTAGGTTATGGTGACCTGGGGGGGGGGGGGGGGGGGGGGGGGGGGGAGAGGGGCGGAGAGCAGATCATAAATAAGTAACCTTGCATCTTGCCCCCTCACACTTCTTTTCGAAGGAAAAGACAATTACAGCTTGAGTCAGAAGAGATTTTAAGAAAATTGGAAATTTCATTGGCTGAGAAAGTTGAGCTGGGACTTTCTCATTCCCACCCCCTATCTTCCAATCATGACAAAGTTTCAAAGGACAGAGGCCCATCCTGTGAGCTGGAAAACTACCCCATCTACTCTCCAGTCCCAATCTTGCCCCCTCAGACTTCTTTTTACTTCCCACACTCAGCAAACTTGGAAAAGAAACACCATGGAAGTCCCCAAGGATGCTCAAACTGCCATTGCTGTCAGTCAAAGAGTAGAATCCTTTCAGATAAGGCTAAAAAGATGGACACATTGCCTGCAGACATAGGGAGGCCTAGATGCAGGCTGTGTTGAGACACTATCGATTTATGTTCTCAGAAATGTTTTCTTGTGAATTGGGTAAAGGTTTATAGAACAACAGATCATCAGTTTCTCATTCCACAATTCAGACACATGTTGTCCCATCCCATTCATGGCATCCCTAAAGGGACCCTCGTGTTTTATCATGATCAGTAACCAGTTGATTGGGATGACCTCTACAACCAGCATTGACCAGACATCCTCAAACAGTGGGAGGCTTTTCTCCAGGTAGGATGAAATCTGTTTTAACTTGTCCTAACTGCTGTGGCAAGTTATCCTACAGGCCAGGACTTAAAGACGTCTGTCTGCATTCCTCCCGGATCCTCCAGGAGAAACTTGATTTCCCTCGTTTTCTAGCTCCTACCGGTCTGGTCCCTTCATCCCTGTCGTCAGAGCCGGCAGTGGCCAGCACTCTCACAATGCCGTCTCACTCAGGTTCTCACTTGTCTCCTTCCTCATGATAATTGAGGGCTTCTTGTGTGGTGCACTGGGTAAGGGCTGAGATGCGAACAGAAAGATCAGCATTTGGAAGCCATAAAGTGCTCGATGGGGGATCTGTGCGGCAGAATGCTCTCACAAGATGGCTTTGGAAACACAGTGGAGGAGTTCGACTCTGTCTCAGAAGGTTAGGTTTAAAAGCACTATCTTGGTTTTGTTTTTAATGCGATTATACTGGGTCCACTCTGATAATCCAAGAAAATCTCAGATTTTATTTTACTTTTTGGATAATCTCTTATTTAAAACCAGTTAAGCAGTAACCTTAATTCCGTCTCCTGTCTTAATTCTCACTTGCTATTTAACATAGCAAAGAAGCTGGAATGGTGCTAGAAGCTGAGTCAAGTAAACACTGGACTGTTAATGGCCGTGGTTCAAATCCATCAGCTGTTCCATACGAGAAAAATCAAGCTGTTTGATCCTATAAAGATTCACAGCCTCGAAAACTCTATCTAAGGTTGCTGTTTGTCGTAGTTGACTCCATGGCAATGAGCTTCTTTACCACATGAAGGTGCTTCGAAAAATCCGTGGGAAAGTGGAATGGAAAGATAACGGAATGTTCACACCAACATTTAGAAGTGACTCCCTGGTATAGTTGTGGGAGCCAGGCTATATGGTTTTGGGGGTGGGGGGCACTATTTTGCCTACCATCAAAAGTAACCTCGAATTCCTTCCACTTAAAATTCCTTTACAGCTAATGGTCATTTTCATCAGTTTCAGTAACAAATTTTTGGTGTCACTGTTAGGTGTCATTGAGTTTGTTTTGACTCACAGTAATCAGATGCGAGACTAAAAGCAGGACTACGTGCTCCGGCACCACCTGCACAACCGTCCTTCTGCTGGGACCCTTGTGGGCCATGGTATCAGTCCGTCTCACTGAGGGCCTTCCTCTTTTTCGCTACCCCTCCCCTTGACCCAGGAGGATCCTCTTCTCCAGGGACTGCTCTTTCTTGGCCACCTGCCCCCGTGTGAATCATGTAATAACGGATCGTGATCAGAGATCCTCAAACACGCAGGGGTTCCGGGGTTTCTCCAGGCTGCGTGAAATAGGAAAAGAAGATCATACAACATTAAAACAATGAAATTCTTTAAAAATGAAAGTATTTTTATAGTGCCAAACAGCTGCATTTGACTAATCCCTCAAAAAGCTAGAAGTTCAAATGGACCCAGCAGCTGCGTAGAAGAAAGGCCTGGCAGTCGGTGCGCACAGACAGAACAGCCCAACGATCCTGCAGAACAGTTCCACACCGACACACGGGGCGCCAGGAGGCAGATCTCAGGGACTGGGACCTTTGCTCCGCTCTAGACGCCCTGCTTCGGGTGCTCAGCACCTGGGGCCAGGCCTCTCCCTACCTGTTCACCTCCCTGGGGCTTTTGTGAGCCCAGGCCAGGGGAACTTGTAGCTGACGGCGTGAGCTCTGAACCCTCTTCTGAGGTGGTACAAATCATCCTACCAATCGAGTGAGAATGAAGAAAACCTCCTCGATCTCACAAGACTGGGCTGACAGCAACAGTCAAGTAAATGCGGTGGGAAGATCGGCTGTCCACTGAACAGCACTGAACAAGTGGGGAGGGTGGTTTTTATCACCGGAATTTGGACTCCCTGTTTCTGAATCTTTCTATACAATTTTCCAAGGAATGGGTTAGAGGGGCTAGTGGAAATAGATGTCATTTCTCCCCTTAAGAAAACCCAAGCATAGAGTTTTTCTTTATTCACAAAAATACTTGCTAATCATGGTAAAAATATTTTTAAAGGGAGTCTAGGAAAACATGGAAAAGGCCTTCTTGCCCCCAATGTCCTTCTACTTTCCATCATGACTAAGATCATACTTCTTTCAGATAATGGCACGCACAGGGATTTATGTTGTGATTTATTGCTTTACTACACGTGCATTCAAATGATACACGTCGTTCCATATTTTATGCCACTTAGTTGTAGATCTTGGGCGTCTTCTCATAGCAGCAGCCATGTTATTATCACTTGCCACTGAGTCACTTCCACTTGATGGCGACCTTACACATCAGAGAACAAAACGTTGCCGTTTCCTTCACTGTGGTAGCTCTCGCGTAAGCTCAGCTCACTGAGGTCGCCCTGGCCCTGTTCTCCTTGGCCCTCTACTCTATTAATCATGATGTCTTTTTCTGGGAACTGGTCTTTTCTGATGATGTGCCTGCAGGTAACCAAAGTCTGGTCATCCCTACTTTTAAGGAGCATTCTAGCTATAGCTCACACTCATTTGAGTTAAATTTGAAGATAGCTACCCAGTCAACCAGCTGAACAAGAAACACATCCATGCCCATCCCAAAGAAAGGTGCTCAAAGATATGGCAGATATTATCGATCAATTCAATTAGCTACCCAGGTTAGCCAAATTCTGCTAAACGAATGGATTGACATTATTTTTTTTCTGTAGCCACAGAATAATAAATTGCATGGATTATTCGATTGACTGTTGTGATTTATTACCAGTGGCCACTCAGTTGATTTCTGGAATTTTTACATTAAGAAACACTAACAATGACAGAGTGTGTGGCACACTGATTATGAATGAAGACTCTGAAATCCAACCGCTCAGGTTCAAATCCCAGCCCTGCCACTTATTAGATAGCTCTGGAATGCTGTGTAAATGTTTTAACCTTTCTGAGCTTCAGTTACCTCTTCTTAAGATGGGGGAATTAATAGCATATGTCAACTAAGATTATTGCAAGGGTTAGATCCGTCAACATATATAATTTTTTTAGAACCATGTCTGGTCCACACAGTGTGGTGTGTAAGGATTTTCTTTAATCTGCTTCAACATCCTTGAACATACATATTTCTACACACTTTATTATGGGACTTATTCTTAAAAGTCAAATGGACAGGCCAAGAGGTATGAATCTTTCTCTCTAATTCCACTGCCATGGAGTTAATTGTTGCTCATGATGCAAACCGTGATTAGCGGACAGGCATAGGACAGTTCAAACAACCTATGGTGTAACAGATTTTAATGTGGCTTAATGATTCCAAGCTTCACTGCTAACTTAAAAGTTGGCAGTTCAAATACACCCAGACAAGTTACTCTTCAAGAGACCTAGTGATCTTGCCGCTGTGACTGTTGTTGTTAGGTCCCCCTATAAGTTCTGCCTTATAGGTACCTTAGGTAAACAGCACAAAATACTGCCAAGTCTCGCAGCATCCTCTTAATTGTTCTTATGGTTAAGCCCCTTGTTGCAGCCACTCTGTCGATTCGTCTTACTATGGACCTTCCACTTTTTCCACTATCCCTTCACTTTATTAAGCATGGTGTCCTTCTCTAGGGACTGGTCTTTCCTAACAAATAACATATCCACAAAAGACAGAAGATGAAGTCTCATCATCCTTGTCTCTCAGGTACATTCTGGCTCTTCTTGTTCGTTCTTCTGGCAGTCCATGGTACGTTCGACACGCTTCTGCAGCTTCCTAGTTCAAATGCATCAATTTCCCTTCAGACTTCCCTATTCAATGCTCAACTTTCATACACATATGAGATGATTAAAAATAACAGGACTTGCATCAGGTAAAGCAACATCTTTGCTTTTCAATACTTTACAGAGGCCCTATGCAACAGATTTACCTAATGCAAAGCATCTTTTCATCTCTTGACTTCTATACACTTTGATTCCATAAGCATTGATTGTGGATTCATTTGTGAGATTCCAGCTCTCTTTACAGTGAATTGAAATCCATACTTTGAGCTTCATCTTCTTTGATCTTCATGCTTCAGGTCTGCCTCACTTTCATCAAGCAAGATTGTGTCATTTGCATATTGCAGGCTATTAATAAGCCTTCCTCCAAACCCGATGCCACATTTGTCTTCATACAACCTAGCTTCTCTGATGATTTGCTCAGCATACAGATTGAACAAGTATGGTGAGAGACTGTAAACCTGATGCACACCTTTCCTGATTTTAAGTCATATGGTAAGCAGTCTCTTATTTTGTTGCCACAACTACGTCTTGATCCACGTACAAATTCCTCATAAGCACTGTTCTGGAATTCCTGGTCTTCTCAAAGCTAGCCATAGTTGGTTATGACCCACACAGTCAAACGCCTTTGCATAGGCAATGAAACACAAGTAAACATCTTTCTGCTATACGCTACTGTTAAGCAAGATTCATTTGATGTCAGCAATAATACCCCTTATGAATCCAACCTGTATTCCTGTCAGTGCACTACTTGTATTAGTCTGGGTAGACTAGGGAAACAAATCTACAGAAACTCATATGAATAAGAGAGAGTTTTATTATCTAAAGGGTAAGTGTACCTTAAAAAGCATCTCAGGCTTGTTCAAGCCCATAAGTCCAATCTACCAAGTCCTCCTCAATCCCACAAAACACACACAACGACGCTGACTGCAGGAGGAAAGCTGAATCAGTGAGCATGTGAGCATCTCAGTGCTGGCAGGGGTCTCTGCAGAGGTCTCCACATGGCTGCTCCAACACCCAGAGCTGTACCAGAGTAGGTCCCTGAGGCCTCTCTTCAGGGATGTCTCGCAGGAACTGAGCCTTGCCAGCTGAAGCAGGGAACTGGCTAAGGCAGCTCCACCCTGGTCTGACCATCAGAAAGCAAGAGACCCGAAAATTAGAAAGGCAAGACTCACCGAGCCATTTATCACTCCACCCTTCAATTAATCCCATATGTTTATCAGCCAGGGTGACACAATAAACCTTAACTATCTCATGCTGTTAAATAATCTTCAGCAAAATTTTACTTGTATATATCAATAATATTGTTCTATAATTTGTACATTCTGTTGGGTCACCTTTCTTTGGAATAGGTACAAATATGGATCTCTTCCTTTCTTGGTCATGCAGCTAGCTGCCTTTCAAATTTGGGGACGTTAGTTGAGTGAGTGTTTCCAACACTTCATCAGCTTGCTGAAACATTTCAATTGATATTCTGTGACCTTGTTTTTGGCTAAAGCTTTCAGTGCTGTTTGAATTTCTTCCTTCAGACGATTAATTCTTGAAAAAAAATAGTTGAGTATTGACTAGGTCTTTTTGGTACCATGTCTGTGTTCTCTTCATCTTCTTTTGATGCTTTCTGCATTATTCAAAATTTTATGCATAAAATCTTTTATTTTATTTTAGAATCTTTTAGTATTGCAGCTTGAGGCTTGACAGTTTTCTTGAGATCTTTTGGGGTGAGGTATGCTGAGCATGCTCGTCCTTGTGGGTCCCTTGACTCTAGATCTTCTCACGTTTCATTATCATATTTTACTTTGTCTTCTCGACCTACCCTTTGAAATTTTCTTCCCAGCAATTTGAATCTTTCTTAGATTTTTTCCTCTGCCTTAAATACTCTATGTTCAGGAGCAAGTTTTAGAGTCTCTTATGGCATTTGTTTTGATCTTTTCTTCCTTGTCTTTTAAGTGACTTCTTGCTTTTTTATGTCTCATGTTCTTGATGTCATCCCACAACTCGTCAGGTTCTGTCATTAGTGTTTTATGCATTAAATTTGTTTTAGGGAGGTTCTCAAAATTCGGGTGGGATAGACTCAAAATCCTACGTTGGTTCTCATAGACTTGTGATTTTCTTCAGCTTCAACCTGAACTTAGATATGAGCCCTTGACCTAGTTTTTGCTGCTTATACCGAGCTTCTCCATCATCTTTTCAGTTCATTTGATTTCTGGGTATTCCTTACCAAGACCATATTTTCAACTACTGTTGCTTTCTCTTTGTTTCCAAAGTTTGCATTCCAAATCACCAGTAACTATCAGTGCATCCTGATTGCATGTTTGACCGATTTCAGACTAATGACATTCATAGAATTCTTTATTTTATTCCTCACTAGTTACAGTGGTTGATGCATAAATTTGAATAATAGTTGTATTGATTTGATCTACTTGGATGGAGATAGACATCCCAATAGAGACAGCATCAGCATTGCATTTCAAGATAGATCTTGAAATGTCCCTTTTGACAACAAATGCAATGTCATTCTGGATTTTTCATTCCTGGCATGATTTCCTGCTTCCAAATGGCCAATTTCATATCACTAATGCCTAGAATATTTATCTTTATTCATTCCATTTCGTTTTTAATGACTTCCAATTTTTCTAGCTTCATACATTGCACATCCTAAGATCTAATTATTTGGAGAGTTTTACATTTGTTCTCATTTTGAGTCATGCTCCATCAGCAAATGAAGGTCCCAGAGACTTGACTTCTACAAGCTTTTCTCCACTGGTCAATTAGGATCAACTCTACTTTGAGAAGGCAGCTCTTCCTCAGTCGTACTTTGAGAGTCTTCTGACCAAGGGGGGGCCATCTGCTGACACTTTCTCTGATAATGTTCTCCTTCTGTTCATTAGGTATTCAGTAACTGACAAGGTTTCGATGCTATCCATCTTGTTTTCAGAGGCTGGTTCCTCTGAAGTGGGCAACCTATTCCTTCTTGGTGGTCAGTTCTTAGTTTGGAAGTTCTGCTGGAACTAGTTCACTTTGTGTGACCCTCTTGGTATTTAAAGTACCAGTGACATAGCTTCTAGAATCACTACAACACACAAGTCACCACTGTGCAACAGGGGAGAGTTCTACCCTGTGCTAGAGGGTCACAATGAGTTAGACTGAACTCAATGATTTGATTGTTAGGGATGCTTTTTGCTTGTTTGTTTTTGTTTTCTAATGCCCCTTTGTCTTCCTACTCAAAGGAAAAGAGTTGAAAAGGATGAGTATGCCAAGTTATTTTCTGTGACTCGTCCCCCCTTTTTTTTAACTGGACCATCTATTAGGCAATTACTTCTTCTTTGCTGGTAGGGCCAAACTGCCAGCTTCTAATGTACACCCACTTCTATAGCAAGAAGACTATGTCCCTGTATTTTCCTAGGACTGCTATAACAAAATATCACCCAGTGACTGGATTTCTGTAAATAAACTTGATTCTCTCACAGTTCTGAGGTTATTAGTTTTTATCCCAGGTGTTGGCTCCAACAACTTTAGGTAAAGACCATTGCCCCTCTCCCCAGATTCTGGAGCCTCAGGTGCTCCTCAGTTTGAACTGCAGCATCATTTCACCGACACTTGGCAGCATTCATCTTCTCTTTGATACAAGCATCACTCAGAGAAGGTTGAGACTTTATGTAAAACATTTTCAAAAACCCTATTTCTAAATGCATGCATATGTTTAAGGGTCAGGGATTCAGCATACTTTTTGGGGACATATGAAACTGACAATCATCGCACCTCTCTTCCTTCTCCTGGAAACGTGGTCTGATACTCGTGATGCCCTCAGTATGAATTATGCTAAATATGATGATTCACCAGAACCTGCCAAGCTATTCTGAAATACAGCCTATTTTCTCAGGTCTTCTCGATCCAGCGTTCTCTCTGAAAACATAGCTTCACGGACCTGGATGTGGAGTTGGAAGATGGATCCTCAACTCAGCTTGCTGTCTGTCTTTGAGCAAAATAAATCTGTTTCCCTATGTAAGAAATGCATCAGCGTTAAGTATGGGAAAGCATAAAGTCGCATTAACATGTATGTATTCTCATGATGAGGGTTTCCTATGCATTAAAGAAACACCACACACACAAACCCTCAATGCCATTGAGCCAATGCCAATTCATAGTGACTTTGCAGGACATGTAGAACTTCCACTGTGAGTTTCACAGAGGCCAAGACTGTAACTGTTTGCCAGAGTAGAAAGCCTGGTCTTTTCCCCACAGGGCAGCTGGTGGTTTTGAACTACAAAGCCTTTGGATTGCAGCCCAAGGCATAACCACTATGTCACTAGGGCTTCTGAGTCTAGGCATTAGTGAACAGAAATGCACTTGCATTGTTCACTCTGGGTCAGACAATCATATCTTTTGCTTTGCTAGGAATGACAAATTCAAGAGGAAAGGAGTCACATTTATTATCAAAAAGTAAATTTCAAGATATACCTTACAGTACAGTACTACCTGTGAATTGCTAAGCATCTATATGCATGATACTCAGTTACTAAAACTATTATTCAAATTTATGCACCAATCACCAATCCTTGTGATAAGGAAATTGAAGATTTTTACCAATATCTTTAGTATGAACACCACGAACCCTGCAATATAGATACATTGGCAATTATTGGTGACCAGAATGCAGAAGTTTGGAAGAAAGAGGGAAGTATCAGTGGTCAGAAAATATGGCCTTGGTGGTAGTAAAACTCTGGTGAGAACATGATACAATTGTCCAAGACCAATGATTTCTTCACTGCAGATACCTTTTTTCAATAACACAAGACTGTACATGTTGACTTCATCAGATGGCATACATAAGAATGAGATTGAATACATCTCTGGAAAGCAAGGGTGGAGGAACTAAATAATGTCATCAACCTAAATAAGGCCAGGGGTTTGTGGGGGAATGCACATTAGTTGCCAATATGAAAATCCAAATTGAAGCTAAAGAAAATGAAAACAAGTCCATGAGATTCAAAATAAGAACTTGAGCATATTCCCCCAGGATTTTGAAGCCATCTCATGAATAGATCTGAATGATTAAGCACTAATGACCTGATGAGTTGTGAGATTATATCAAGAACATCATACAGGAAGAAAGTAAAAGGTCATTAAAAAAAAAGGAAGAAACGGCCAAAGGAGACGTGAGAAGAGACTGTGATGTGGATTCTTGAATGTAGAGTAGGTAAAGCAAATAGAAGAAGTGAAGAAGTAAAAGAGCTGATCAGAAAATGTAAAAGGGCAGCTTGAGAAGATGAAGTCAAGCATTATAATAAAATGTGCAAAGACCTGGGGGAAAGAACACGCTCAGTACATCTTAAACGGAAAGAACTGAAGAAAACATTCAAGCCTCAAGTTGTAGTATTGAAGGATTTAATGGGGGAGGGGGGGATCGAGTGATGCAGGAAACATCAAAAGGAGATTGGAAGAATACAGAATCATTGTATTTAACAAGAACCAGTGGACAATTAACCATTTCAAGAGGTAACACACGGTCAAGAACTGATGACACTGAGGGAAGAAGTCCAAACTGTGCTGAAGGTATTAGCTAAAAACAAGGCTCCTGGAATGACAGAATGCCACTTGAAATGTTTCAAAAAGTGACTGAGGCACTCGCTTGTGTATGCCAAGAAATTTGGAAGACAGCTGCCTAGTCAAATCACTGCAAGAGATCCATGTTTGTGTCCATTTCAAAGAAAGATGACCCATCAGAATGCAGAAATTGTCAAATAATATCATTAAAATGACATACTGACTTACTTTAAAAATGAAGGTAGTAATACAATGAAGGACTATCAGTAGTTCAAACTGCATTTAGAAGAGGACATGGATAAGGGTCTCATTGCTGATGTCAGATGGGTCTTGGCTGAAAGCTGAGAATATCAGAAAAATGTTTACTTGGTTCTTATTGATTATGCAAAGACTTTCAATTGTTTGGCCCATAACACATTTTGAATAACATCGTGAAGAATGAGAGTTCTAAAGCATTTAATTGTGCTCATGCCGAAGTTATGCACAGACCAAAAAAGTAGTCAAGAGAACACACCAAGGTGGGGGTGGGGTGGGGTGGATACTGCATGGTTTAACATCAGGAAGGGTGTATGCCAGGGTTGGATTCTTTCTCCATGCTTACTCAATCATCTTCATGCTGAGCAAATCATCTGAGTAGTTGGTCTAGATGCAGCAGAATGATGACTTAGGATTAGACGAAGGTTCATGGGCTCACTGGCGTTCACAGATAATATAATCTTGCTTGTTGGAAGCAAGGATACTTAGACTTGAAGCACTTGCTAATGAAAATAAAAAAAACTGCAGCCTTCAGTATGGCTTGCAACTCAATGTAAAAAAAAAACAAAAATCCTTACAATTGTACCAATAGAAACATCATTCTAAAGAGGGGAAAAATGAAGCAGTGAAGGATTTCATATTACTTAGATCCACAATGTGCTCATGAAAACAACAGTCAAAAATCAAGTGATATATTGGACAAATCTGCTGGACAAGCATTTTTAAATGTGAAAGAGCAAAGATGTCACTTTGAAGACTAAGGTTCACCTGATTGAAGTTATGATGTTTTCAATCATCTCATATGCTTTTAAAAGCTGGAAAATGAATAAAAAAGAATGATGATGGCATTTGAACTTTTGTGTTGAGAAAGACCATTAATAGCTCCATGGAGTGCATAAGCTATTGGAAATAGGGAAGGACACAAACACAGAAGAGGCACAAATTGACAAGTGAGATATATTAAAGATAAAACAGTTGTGTATATTTTAAGAATTTGCCAAGAGAGACCATAGAATGGGAAAATATCTTTAGCAAAGACACATCAGACAAAGGCTTTTTCCTAAAATCCACAAAATTCAACTAACTTATCCCAAGGGAAAAAAACACTGTCCACTGAAAAAGTGGGGAAAAGACCTGAGCAGAAGTTTCTCAATAGTGGAAATCCAACTGGCCAATATATACATGAGAAAATGTTCCAGATCTCTAGTCATAACTATGAGATACCACCTAACATCCTCAAAAATAGTCCAATTCAAGAAAAATCAGAAAGTAACAAGTGTTGGAGGGGTTGTGCAGAGATATGAACTCTCATCCACAGCTGGTGGACTTGTAGTTATGTACAGTCATTATGGAAATCGATTTGGCAATATCTGAAACAGATGGAAATTGAGCTGCCATATAATCCAGTAATTCCTCTACTAAGTACATACCCAGAAGAGATAAGAAACAAACCACGGCCAGACATCTGTGCTCCAATGTTCATCAAGGCACAATTCATAATTACAAGGAGTTGGTAACAACCCAAATTTCCATCAACAGATAAATGGATTAAAAAACTGTGATATATGCATACAATGAAGTATTATGCATCCCTGAAAAGCAGTGATGAATACATGAAGAACAAAGGAAATTATACTAAGTAAGCCAAGCACAAAAAGACAAGTACAACATGAGTCTGTTGAGGTAAGCTCAAAAATACAAAAGGGGCCTAGGGAAAAAACTACTGTACACATACATTCCTGGGATGAGATCCAGGTAATATGGCAGGGGGCAAACAAAACCCAGGCATACATATAGTAGCCAACTATGCAGGGGTGAGGGGTGGTGGGGGAAGACATGGTAGCCAGGGGAAGAGGGCAGTAACCCACCCCAGGAAAAGATGTTGTTATATTTCCACAGGTAAAGAAGAACCAGACTTCAACCCAAGTCAAGAACACAACACACTGGCATGAAGCAGGGAATGAATATAAAGATCTGAAGGGACTGCCCCATTAACAAACACAGGGACAAAGGAACAATAAGGGACCAAAAATCATTGGCCAGAAGGGTGTAGGAAATCTGGTAGGGTTTGATCAAGGGCAATGTAGTATAACTGAGAGTAATTACGGAAACCCAAATGAAGGTTGAACATGATAGTGGGACATGAAGAAAATAAAAGGAAATAGAGGAAAGAACTACAAGGCAAAGAGCATCAATAGAGATCTAAATGTAGGGATATACATATGTAAATAAATTTATATATGATGATGGGGAAATAGATCTATGTACATATATTTATAGGGTTAGTATTAAGGAAGCATATGGACATGGGGTCTTGACTCAAGTACTTCCTCAACACAAGAACACTTTGTTCTAATAATCTGGCATTCTGAGATGCTCATCTTCCCGACACAATTGCTGAAGACAAATGTGTGCATAAGCAAATATGGTAAAGGAAGCTACATCAAAAGATGTAGCATCTGGGATCTTAAAGGCTTGAAGATAAACAAGCGGCCTTCTAGCTGAGAAATAACAAAGCCCATATAGAAGAAGTACAGCAGCCTGTATGATCATGAGGTATGGATGGGATCAGGTATCATGCAAAAAACACAATGAGAAGGGTGGGGGGGTATGTGAAGTCGAAGCCCAAAGCCCCTCTGTAGGGAACTGGACATCCTCTTACAGAAGGATTGTGGCAAGAACAAGATCACTTGGTGCAGTATAGCACCAATGAAGCATACAGTTTTCCCTGGTTCGTTAATGCTTCCTCCCTTCACTATCATGACTGTGATTCCATCTTAAAAATCTGACTAGCCCAGAGCATGTACATCAGTACCAATAAGAGCTGGAAACACAGGGAATACAGGACAGATACACTCCTCAGGACCAATATTGACAGTAGCCATATCAGGAGGATAAGGAGAAGGTGGGAGGAGGAAGGGGTAACTGATCACAATGACCTACCTATAACCCCCTCTTGGGGGAGTGGGGTGGACAACAAACAAGGTGGTAAAGGGAGACATTGGACAGTGCAAGACACAAAAAAAGAATAATAAATTATCAAGGTTCATGAGGGAGGGAGGTGAAAAACCGAGGCGCTGATACCAAGAGGTCAAACAGAAAGAAAATGCTTTGAAAATGATGATGGCAACATATGTAAAAATGTGCTTGACACAACAGATGAATGTATGGATTATGATAAGAGTTGTACGTGCCCCCAATAAAATGAGTTATAAAAAAAAAAAAGAAAACAAGGGAAGAAAAGTTCTGTGGCCTTCCAGAAGAACAAAGAATCTTGTCATGGAAGAAACCCCGCCAGAATGTTCCATGGAAGTTCAAGTTGGACACCTTAAAAGGAGTGGCCGGTGCTGGAAAAAGAACATCATACCTGGTCAAGTAGACGCGCAGCAACAGAGAGGAAGCCCTTCCATGGGAGAGTCGGCCATAGTGGCTACAACAATGACCTCAAACATAATAATTTTGGGGATGGCAGGGGAGCAGGCAGCATTTTTTATTCTGTTATGTATAGGGTCACTCTGAGGCGAAGTCGACGCTTCCGCACCAAGCAACAATGACATGTGCTTACCCATGGAATTTGCATTCCTTGTTATATTTAATTTTCACAATAATCCCATAAGGAAGGGAGTACTCTTCCCTTTTATAGATAAGGAATTCAGGGTCTGATCTTGGTCACGTAGAAGTTTGAAAAATGCAAAGATGAAACTCGAACCTGGGGCTGCTTAACTCCCAAGTCTGGGGTATCTGCATTTTGTTGTTTTGTTCTCTAAGTCTCCCTGGAGCACAGTGGAGCTGGAGAGCAGGCCTGAAGGTTGGGTCTTGGTGGCCTCTGGCTGCTTTGTCTTTCTGGCCAGACTCCGTGGATTTTGTTCTTGAGCCACAATCTCCCTCTTGCTGCCTCAGAGACACCTTGACCATCTGGGGTTGGTGGGAGGTGGAAAGCATGGCTCCTTTATCTCAGCATCTCACATCATCTCTGGATGAACTCCTTGGAACAGCCTCAAGTGAACATGGAATAGACGTTATCTCCACAAGATGTATCTGTGACCCCCCTCAGAGGCTCCCCACAGGCTAACTGATGCTGAAGCCCCTCCTCTTGCGGCCAGCCAGTCACCGAACCACCACCCCTCTCTGAAGTCTTTGGGAAATATGCTCCTCAGATTGTTTATGGAAAGCAAGGTGTTGCTGAGGAACATTTTCTGATGGTCTGGGTGAAAGTGCAGAGAGCAAATCTGTTTCCCATCCATCAGTTTTGTCTCAAGACATGAGTTGTAATCCCCGATGTAACATAGCTCTTCCCACTGCCTCCCCAAGTTCCTGGGTCCCTGCCTCTTTCTGCCTTCTGAGCTCTGCTTTGGGGCAAACACTGCCCGCTTGGTCTGCTGTGGGTGATGCTGATTGTCCTGAAAAGTATTTCTTTTATAGCTGGCGTTATTTATAAGTGTTATTCTTCACTTTTTCGGCCTATTGTTTCACTGAAAGTTGATCCTGGGATGGGGGAGAACGGCAGGAGGCGAAGTTTCAGGCTGGAGGAGAGTCTCAGAATCAGTGTCCAGGGTTCCACCAGTCTCTATCAGACCAGTCAGTCTAGTCTTTTGTATGATTTTGTTCTACTTTTTTTTTTTTAACAGAGAGCCAGTTTTGAGGGAGAGCCTCAGGCTGGCTGCTCCATAGGGCGTCCAAAATGGTGACCTTTCAGAAACAGACTGCTGGGTCTGTCTTCTTTGTAGTTTCAAATGGCCAAGCTCTGCATTAGTAGTGGAGCGATTCACTCTATGAACCACCCAGTGACCTCCTGCACACAGATCCAAAGGCACCTGGTAGTTTGACACTGGAAGTCTCATAGCAGCTTCAAGTTCCCCGTCCACTGAGGTCACCAATCAATGTTTAGATGTATCCATGGATGGATAAATAGCCTACGGAATGGGTGGACAGATGAATGAATCAAAATGAATGAACAATTGAAAGAATAACTGAGGAACGGAATCCATCAATCAAGGAAGAAATGAATGAGCACTTCATTTGTTCACACTCTGACACGAACCAACATCAGCCCAGCCCTTTTGACTCCACGGAGTCCTGGAGCCAGTGTGCCCATTAACCATTCATCTAGAGGTCTTTCAAAACATGCCTGTGTTTAACATGCAGAAAGTGAAGGGGCAAAGTTTGAAAGCAAGACGTAATTGGCAGTGTCCACAGCTGTCTCACCAGAACTGCCCAAGAGGGAAGCCCAGATACTATCACCAAGGCACTGACCTCTGGACACCTCTTGGCATAAGTGCTACTTACCTGGCCCCTTTGGCTTCCGGACTGGAATAGAAGGAAGCTCAGCACTCCCTCCGGTTTGTTACCCCATCAGCCCTGGGGAAGGACGGGTCCTTACTCACTCCCTTCCCCCTCTGGGAAGCCACACAGAACTCCAAGTTAATTAAAGCCTCCACTCTGGGAAGAAGGGAATGTTCCATTTGGTAAATTTAGAAACAGCTGGTTAGTTTTACCCATTACTTTTGTGCTAACATCAGTGGAGCTCATTCAGCTCTGTCTTTTTATGAAGCTGTCCTTCCAATGCTACCTGAGAGCTACTAATTGCTGCAACTCCATTTCTGAATTGCAAATTTTCTGCACTGATAAAAACTTTGATTGCCTGTCAGCTACACATAAGGAAAAGATCAGCAGTGCTAAATGAGGGGTTCCACGCTTGGATAATAATGCCTAATGAATTATTCAGGAAAGAATGCTTGAATGAAGCAAACAATTTGAAGGGTTACCAGCAGCCGTAACAGTTCAACAGGCAAAAGAACAAAAGTATCATCCTGAACATTACACTAATGATTAAAAAATGCGTATTAATTCTAGATTTGGAGAAAAAAGAAATGCCAATCTGATTTTAAAGGTTAATCATTATTTTCTCAGTAATGCTCTGATCTCCGGAGGGGGGTGGTGGTGGTGATGAAGCGGGGAGGACCCTTTACCAATATTTTGGGATGTATAATATTATGACATAATAGAGTCATATAATTTCACACACATCATTTAAAAATTGTAAATTTCAGATTTCATTGGAAAAGATAACACAAAAACTAACAGCGCGGCAGCAGAATGCTCGCTCGAGAGAACTTTGCTGAGTGCAGGCTCTAACTGTGCCAAGCGCCCCCCTCCCTGAAGCCAGGGGGCCCTGCAGAAATAGCAAAATGAAATAAGGTATATGTGATTAAACATATGCAAATACATATCATAATTAGTGACTCTTTCTGGAGAATTTGCATGTGTTCTACATACTTTGCAAGTGCGCCCAGATGATGCGAATAGAAAATTTGTGAAAAAGCTTCTGCCAATTGGGTCTGAAACCCAGGAAAACAAACCAATAAATCAGGTATAAGCTTCTGTCCAATACTGACACATTTGCTGCTTTCATAAAAAAAATATATTTCTACCACCCAAAGTGCTAATTTGTTTTGACAGATGCTGTGGAGTTGCCAAATATGTGGGGGTGGGGGTGGATGGGTGGGATCCTGGAAAAGGTAATGCAAAATAGCATAATTAATGATGTTAAAAAATAGGACTGTAACTACAGTGGTATAATGGTGCATTTGAATATTTAAAAATAACTCCACAGGGCTGTACTCACAAATTCCAGACAACCCAGATCACTGGGAGAGCGTCTAAGAAGGTTAGTACCACTCTGGGGGAATTCTAAGAGTACTGTTTCACTGTTAAATATATAGTCACTTAACAGCTTTCATGAGATTTCTTCTCCCCCCCCTCCCCCCACCAAGCTCCAAGGCCTGTGGTATTAGTCACCAATTAGTAATTTTATTATAAAGATGTTCAATGTCAAGGCAACACTCTTCATTCCTGGCAGTGATATTGCACGGTGGCTTGCAAGTCTGACTTTAGGAGAAGAAATGACCATCTGCCAGGGCCTGGGCACTCACAGATGACTAATGTTTTCCCTGGAGGAGCTCGGCTCCCTGTGTTTCTGTTGCTGTCTTTCTGATGTCACAAAACGAGGCTGATAAACACATTCAAGTCACAATTAACAAAACATTTTCACTGACCAGTTGTCACTGATGATACCATCAGACAGCTTTAGCCATTGTTGTAACAGTGCATTGAATGGTGTTGATGTGCAGGCAAGATGAAGTTTCCCTTTATCTGGTATTTACCTAGCCCTGCAATTCTTTAATAACATTCCTAGGCACTGAAAGTCTTGCAAGGAAATGCCATTTGGCATAAATCAGGCAGAAAGTCAAGGAGAACGCGGGGATTTTTTAGATGAAAGAAGACCACAGGTCAAAGGCTAGATAGAACTTACTGAGAAAGAAACATAGTAGGGGTGTCAGACCCCAACCCACCAATGAATAACCTTTTATTCCCCTTCAACAAATTCAACCAAGAATCGGCAGCAGAGTGGTCTGCTCTTTCCTGCTGTCATAGAGTGGGCTTGGATTTTTGTTGAGCTTATATACAACAGAACAAAGTGCTGCCTGGCCCTGTGACATTGGCATCAGCTTCATATTTTTAGGTCCATGGTTGTAGCTACTTTTTAAAACATGTAGCTATGACAAAAATCTGATTATCCAGCTATAACTGCTATCAGCTTTAAGGGACAGTCTTGGACATTTAGCTTAAAATCAGACTGATCTATTTGGACCTCAGACCTTTGTTCTGGGTGATGGGTGGTGGAAAGAAGGAAAGGCAGGTAGTGTAGATAATGAACATTTATTACCTTCTTGCTGAACACTTTTCAGGTATTACACCACTGAATCCTCATAGTAATCCTAGGAGGCTGGTCATATACATTTCTCTACAGGTGTTTAGAGAAATGATCTGTCCACGACTGCATAACAACAGCATTAGGATTTGAACCCAGCTCCTAACAATAGCATTAGGATCTGATGTCAAAGCCTAGACTCTTGATTACACAGCAATATGACTTTAGGTTCATTGAGGAGGATATTAGAGCTTGAAGAGGATTCAGAGATCACCCAATTCCACCAGTTTTATTCAGAGATAAGACGGATAGAGAGGAACTAAAATTGGTGTTGCTCACTAGTGATGGGGGAAGGTGACAGAACAGAAGCACTCTCTCTGTGCTTGTTCCACAGTGAGCTACCATTATTCTGAAAGAAACCATACAGGGCATGGGCCTTCTTGCTTTACCCATGTGCCACTTCAAGACCTCCTGGGTGTTGTCCAACCCTGTCTGGGAGTTATACACCCCTTTTCATAGTGTTCTTTAGAGAGAGCAATGCCGCCTACTCATGAGAGAGGGGGACACACCTTAACCATGGTTCTCTAAGAGTGGATGACTGTTTGGTTCTTTTAGAAGAAAATGAAAAGCCCAGCCTACAGTGGCAGGGTCAGGTGGGTTGGCACCTTGTTTGGTGGAGGGGACAAGCAGGGGGAAAAATCCTGCTCCTTTCACTGTGCCTCAGTGAAAGGTTGTAGGCAAGTTCTTTAGCTTTCTCCCCTCTGAAATGAAAAGGCTGATGGGTTGACTCCCTTCCCAGACTTCTAGACCTTGTTTGCCCAAGAGAATCCAGGTCCAGGCAACTTGGGAGAGAACAAAACCCTTTGGGGTTTTGTTGACATCATATCCCATTTTAGGTCCCGATGGGTGATATTTGAAGGCACTCTTTCCATCCGTTGGAAATTCCTGAAGGAAAAGCAAAATGACATCTACTCCAGCACTCAAGAAATAGCTTTTAGCATTCTTTAGGAGTTTTCAAACCATTCTGGGGCTTGGAGCTTGGATCCATTGGAATGATGAGGTGCTGTAGTAGTGTGTGGAACAGTGAAGGGGGCCATGGAGCATTTGGGAATAGACTGGGCCTCTTCTGAGGAACATTGAGTCAACCCAAACACCAAACCTCTTGAAAATCCCACTTTGGAAGATGTTTTAGTCTGGGCAGTGTTTGCCCTGGACATACAACGGTGGCGGTGGTGGTGGTGGTGGTGGTGGTGTGCACTAAGGAGAAAGGCAGTGAGGAAACAGAATGAAAAAGAGTTTCTGCCCCCTACCCCCCAAATCAAGAGAGACAAGGGGTTGAAGGAAACTAATGCCAAGGCATTGCTGGCTCTTTATTCCCTTTCTCCCAATTTCCATCCTTTAAAAACTATCCAATGTCACCAAATCACTATTGATATTAAAGAGTCTCCGTGGTCAGGCGTCACTGCTAACCATAAGGTCAGCAGTGCAAACGCACTAGCTTCTCAGAAGGAGAAAGATGGAACACTCTGCGCCTGTTGAGACTCACAGTTCCAGAAGCACTGTTTAAGGTCCCTATGAGTTGGAACTGACTTGAAGGCAGTGTTTTTATGGTTATGACCACTGATAATAGCTCACCTTCAGGGACTCTCCGTGACATGCTAATCCTTTGGGATACATAAACTCATTGCATCTTTACAGCAACCATGGGCTCCAATCTAGCCATGACTTTGAGGATGTCCCAGGAGCAGGGCGTGTCTCCTTGTGTTGCGCATAGGGTTATTATGAGTGAACCCTCATTTGCTGGCAAGTACCCACAGTGGGAACATTGACCTTTGTTTTCTAGTTGAGGGGATGAAAGGACGGGGTGATCACCAACTTGCTGTGGTCGTTACATAACCTTTTGTCAATTTAAGACTTAAGAGGGAAGGGGTGGAACCTAGCCTGTCAATCAGGTCACAGCTTGATGACCTCATTGGGAGGCATGAAGGAGACGAATAGCTCACTGGAGGCGGGACACACGCTCCTCAGTTCAAGCAGTTCATTGGGTGGACTGGATTCACACATGTGTCTGGGTTCCTGGATTTCACTCGTGCCTTGACTCTGTCGAGTGACATGTTTCATTTCTCTTTGGAAATTCAAAATTCCTTTCAAGAATAACTTTTAAGAAACCACAAAAAACTGAATTCATTCATCTAGAAGCACAGCTGGTCTAAGGTGCTCTAGTGGTACGATGGTTAAGTGCCGGCGTAATTGTTGGCTAGAATCATTTCAATAAAAGTTCAGCAGCTTGAAGCTCACCTTGGCTCTGTAGCAGGAAAGACCTGCTGCTCGACTCCCACAAAGACAATAGTTTAGGCAACCCTGGGTCAGTTGCAGTCTCTCGGAAGCGCACAAGAGCAATCGTTTGGCTACAGAACATTTCCATCGCTTCAACCTCCCAGCACCTTCCCCTGCGCTCTCTCTCCAGCTGCAGACTTGCCTCCCTGGAAGTCATGAAGCACTGGTGGGGGCGGCAGCTGTCTCGTTAAAATGCTAAATTGATCACCATTTCTGCGTGTAGAGGGATTTGAACTTGCACGAGTCAAGTGAATTAACCCCATGCCCTTTCGGCCTCTCAGCCCTCTAGGCAAACCATGAATCAAATAGAATCGCCTTCATGCTAAGGGGCTGAAGAGCTGTCATGCCATTATGTTTGGCTCCGGGTGAGGGGTCTCTGGAGAGAGTATAATGAGCTGTGGCCCCTGGGGCAGGGGGAACCACATCACTGCGTGTCCTGCGCAGCAAGGCCACCAGAGTGTGTGGGAGGTGACACATGCGCTGGCATGTTTCTGGACAGATAACAAGGTTTTTTATTTGTTTGTGTAATGACGGATTATGTCTAAGCACACTGGTGAATAGCAGGCGATCGGCAACACCCAGGTGGCCACTTTGCTAAGAAACGAGTGAGCCCTTCTGCTGTCGAGCGCAGAAGGGGAATTTCTGAGTGGAAATTGGGCCTCATTATTGCCCTGCCCCACAGAATAAGCAAGGGGAGGGGGGCGGTGATGAACAGATGAGGGGCAGTTTTAGAGGAACTTAGAGGATTCATTTGTCTCCCTTGACTGTGATGCCACAGGATGAAAGAGGAGGAGGGTTGGGAGGGGGGAGTGGGGAGTGGGGTAGGGGTGAGGGAAAGACTAAATAAAACTACTTTTTTTTTTGGCAAAAGAAAGCATGTGTGGGAAAAATATTAACTTTCAAGCATCTTTAGTGGCCACAGAGAATGGCCACTTCTTATCAAGGTTCCAGTCTCTGAGCAGAAAAGAACACGTTTTACTTTCTAAGAGTGGATAAGGGTCAGACCAAGTGTCTCCTGGTTTTCTCCCCATCTCTCTTTCTGCCCAGTGCCTGCCCAGTGCCTATCTCTTGGATGCCATGCACAGGAAGTGCCTGCAGTGTCTGGCATTGTTTGCTTGGCACTAAGGATGAATCCACTATCCTTAGAAGTCAGAAGTCAAGAAAGTGATCTGGCAATAAAATTTCACAAAACAAACTTATCCTTGTGAACCTTCAGATTCTTCATCTGTAAAACAAATATAGCACCATCCATCTGCGTGGAAACAAAAGAGCTCTGCTAAGGATCCTTGCTCCTTGGCTACATGTTGCCACAAACACCCAGTCCTTGAGAATTGATGAAAATGCAAACCAATTTTAAGACTTCCATTCATTCCTCTACAAGGGAAGGAACCAAAAATCAGAAAGGGAGCTGTTGTGAAGGAAGAGATTTAGGATGTAAATCATCTCTCCAAGATTCCATCAGAATCTTTGGTAGTGGTCATATTTGTTTGCAAGATGGAGCATCTAGGTCCCATATTAAATGCTCTTATTCGGATCGCAAACATGTAGTCTTCAAAAGGGATTTATATTGTGACTGATGATCAATTGCTTCCCATAAAGATAGGCACTAGAAAACAAGGGGGCAAGCTTGAGAAACCCCATATATAAACCTGATGCTATTATAGCCTGAGACTCCTACCCTGCAATACCTCTCCTCCCTTTCTCAGCTAAGGAACACCTCTAAAGAAAAAATAGACATGAGAATATAAAAGAGTTTTGCTAAGATTCTGGGGAAGCGAATAGCCTTTTAATCCCATTTTCCAAGATCCCATTTTGAGCCCCCTTTTATAGTAAAATGCCATCATAATGCTGAAAATAGGGTTAAAAATTCAATCACACATTATGTGGGATGCAATAGTGGGAAGTTAAGGAAATGACTTGGGTGAATTTGTTACAGAGCATGGGAGCCAGTAGTGCTCTATGGAACTGTGTTTTAACCACTGGGCATACTATCATATGATTTATAATGGGAAAGCCAGGGATCACTGTATCAGGGTTTTCTACATGTACTAGGTTGCCATAGAGGTCTTGGGGAAGCCCCTGGATGAGAGGGATCGGCGCAGTGATGGCAACAATGGGCTCAAACAAAGCAATGGTGAGGACCGTCCAGGACCATGCGGGTTTTGTCTTGTATGTACGAATCAGCACAGACTCGGTGGGTGACAGCCAACAGTTATAGTAGGCCTTCCATTGACTATTTTCTTAACCCTTATCATAAACCTGTGAAACAGACTACTGGCTCTATTTTAAAGGAGGGCTGTTGTACAGTGATAAAGGAGTGGGCTGCTAACTGGAAGGTTGGCAGTTCAAACCCATAGCAGCTACTTGGAAGAAAAATGTGGCAGTGTGCTGGGCGGATTTACAGCTTTGGAGATGTAGTTCTACTCTGACCTAGAGGGCCACTGTGAATTAGAATGAACTCAATAGCATCAAGGATTGTGTTTTGCTTTGTTTTTGGTTCTGGTCTTATTGTATGGATGAGAAAATTAGGGCTTATAACCCTCACAATGGATTTACAGCTGTTCTCCCCCTCCCTCTATTCCTTTGTGTCACTTATAAAGTTAGAGGTAGAAAGAGTCCACCATTTTGAAGAACTGTGGTAGCAGCTTAGGAGCGGTGGGGTTGAGAGCCACAGTAGGGATTTGCCGTTACGGTGCTGGAAATAGTTCCTTGCTTTAAGCTGCCCGCACAGTAAGTGGCTTACCCATAAAAAGGAAAGGAGTTTGCACTGGGGCTTGAATGCCCATCTGGCACGTCCCTCACTCCCTGATGCCTCCTCTCCCCATTTTCTGACTTCAGTTCGTGGTCAGCCACAGACTCACTAAATCACGGGAGCACAATGACTGGGTCTGTACTCTTAGCAGACGGCTTCTCCAAGGCCAACGGGTCAACACATCCAAAATGGCACGTGTCATTCTAGTTGTACACAATTGGCGTTGTAAGTAAACAATAGCAACGGTAATAACTCACCATTTCTCTGTTCCTTGCCAACCTGCAAAATTCTGAGGAATTCTGTCCTCCCAGGGAGTCCGCAGGTCGTGTAAGCAGTAAATGCTACCTGCAGGATCAGTAACTCAACTCCACCAAGCAGCACCTCAGAAGAAAGGCCTGGTGAATCTACTTCTGGAAATCAATTGTTGGAAGTTCTACAGAGTGCAGGTCTACTTTCACACACACACAGTCATCATGAGTCAAAATCAACTCAACAGCAACTGGTTCTCTACTATCTGAAGTGCTTCCCATCCAGTCCGAGTTGTTCTGAGGGCTGTCTCACACTCATTCTAATATGCCATCACCACACCCCACCATCCCACCCTACCCCATCCTGCCTGTTTCCTTTTCCATCACTGCAGGCATTGGCACAAATGCACCAGAGGGGGCTGCTGGCCTCTGTTGGGTCCTTGTGATGTCACATGTCTCCCCTGGCTTCAATGCTGGGAGGAGGATGGAAGCAGACAAGAGAATGGCACAACTTGACCCACTGTTCTCGAATTTCTTCTCTTTCTTTATGTAAAACCGAGATACCAGAGGGAAAACCTATGTTCCTTCCTAGGAGCTTGTGAACTGAGTCCCAGGTATTTGATGGTCGGTGACAGAAGATCTATGCACAATGTCTGCTGATTTCCTGGGGTCCAGCTCCTGAATCCACACATGCTGTTTCCATTTCCCCCAAATACCCCTTCTCTCACTCCTCTTTCCCACCACCACACAGCCCATGAGAAACAATCTTCCTCAGAGTAAAATGGAAGAGGGGGAGTGGAAATGTCATATTGGGGAGCAAGATAGCATGCTGCATTTTCTCTTCCCACTTCCCTCCTCCCTTCATGCTCCTCCACTTCTTCTTGAGTGACCCCTGAAGGTTCCACATTCCTCTTTTCTAAAACAGAGTCTCCTCCCTCCTTGAAAGCCTTGGTGTCAGTCGACATATAACCCTTGGGGTCTCAACCCCTACCCAAGTGGGCTCATCAAATCACTCCTCCTAATAAATACCAAGGCATTCCTTAGAGGAGTTCCGGGTAACAAAAATTTCCCATCTCATGCTTAGGATAATGTCTTTTCCATGAGCTATCCTCATTGCTCCTCCAAGTGCCTCCCAGAGGGCCTGCCTTCTGTGCCTCCTGTCTGTCTGGTCATGTCTGAATCTGCCACAGCTTAGGCCGGTCTCCTGGGACTTCCATTCAGGTAATGGTTTGATTTTCAAAAGCATTTTGAGAACATTAACCAACCCGTGGGCGAAGAGTTGACTCCAATTCATGGCACCCTCAATTGTGTCATGGGGTTTTCAATTTCTGATTTTTTTTTTAATGCACACTAGGCTTTCCCCTTTGCCATCCCTGGACTTGAACTTCCAAACTTATGGTTAACAACCAGGTGAATTAATCATCTATATCTCCCAGAGACTCCTTGGGAATATTACATAGCTTGGAAAAACACAAGCATAAAACAAAAAACCCTTAACAATTCTGTATAGATGAAGTTTCTCTTTAAAAAGACACAGGTTCTCCAGTGCTACAGAAATTCCCGGAATAATGTAAGACTGACAAAACTTGTATGTCTGATTTTATATTTTAGAGACAAGGGAAAGCAATTTAAAAAAAGAAAAAAGAAAAGAAACAGGTTCCCATACAGTGTCTGAAGGTGTGGTCATCCTAACTTTTGACTGTGGAATTAAAGCCCATGCACTGAAGGACAGTGCTCTCTATGTCTGTTCTAGCCAACTGGTGTGAAACCTGAATTTCCCTAGCCTCTGAGGTTACAGTTTAGAGCAGCAATTCCAATTGCTTCCACCTGCTCAGGCAAGACCGCAATCCCTTGAGGGCCACACCTACTCCCACAGCCAAATAGTCCTGGAAATTCCCAGAGGATGTCTCATTTATACACAACATCATGCTGTCAGCTGTCTTGTCTTTTTTAAAAGTTAATTGAAAGTTTACAGAGCAGATTATCAGTCATATATTCAACCACTTATCAAGCCTCTCCCATTGCCTTGTCCTGTTTTCTAAACCGCACCCTCCCACCCCCACCTCTGCACCTCTACACCTCATCTTGTTGGGTGTTGTTTCCCTCTTCACGTAAATTACCCCTGTCTATCATCTAGCCTGTCCCTCCCACTCCCTTCTATGCCCCTCCCACTCTGGGTAACCACCCAATCCTGTTTCTTAATTTTACTTTTCTAACAGGGTGATGTGTGTACTTTAGTTTTTCACTAATCTCACTCATTATAATGCCCTCCAGAATCAGTCATGTCACCAGGAGCTTTGTGCATTTGTCACTCTTTTCTAAATGTTGTTTAGGATTCCGTTGTGTGTATGCACTAATGTTTACTCATCTGGTCTCCCAAAAATGGGCAGTTAGGTTGGGTCCCTCTTGTTGCTATTGAGAACAGTGTGCTTTGATGAACACTGGTGGGCACAAGCATGTTCGTGTCATGGCTCTTCCTTCTTTAGGGTCTGTCCCCAGTGGAGAGATTGCCGGGTCGTAAGGGATTCCTATTCCCACTCTGGAAGCTGCTCCAGGCGGCTGTGCACAGTGGCTGTGTTGTTCTACAGCAGTAATGGATACAGAGCCTGCTCACTCTCCAGCACCCATCCCAGTATTTGCAGTTTTCTGTTTGTTTTTTCAACTTTGCTCTCAATGCTGGGGTGTAGTGGTAGATCATCACAGTTTTGACTTGCCTAGTTTTCTGTTGGACTTATTGGGGATCTGCTTTGCATGTAATAAAATTCATCCCATTTAGGTGCACATCTTGATGGAGTTTGACCAATGTGTACAATTGCTTCCCTGCCACCACAATGAGATGTAGAACCAGTCCAGTATCCAGTTCACTGGTGTCTTTCCCTCCGCCTCGCCCTGGACATCCCTGATCTGTGCCTCCTGAGTCTACATTTTCCAGCATGTTGTAAATACAGTGGATCATCTCCTATTATTTGGTCATAAAGCCTGACAATTCTGGGTTCAAGTTCTTGTCAGTTATCCGCTTGCTGTGGACCTATCTATACAAACCAAACCAACCTTTCAAGGAACCCCCCTTGGCCAGCGTGCACAGAGCATTCAGCATCCTCTGACAGAGAATGTGTACAACAATAAAAGTCGGTTTAAAAGAAATCGATGCTGTTAAACAAATGTGCACTTTACTCACCACAGCAATACCTATGTCAATTTTGAAGAGGCATGTATGATATCTGTTATAGGATGGATTCCTTTGGAAAACTGACAAAATGCAATGACCCTTTCCCCAAGCAGACTTGTCGAAAGTCTGTGCATTAAAAAGATTTTTGTTCAGTTTCAGAAGGTATATAACTTCTAAACCATTCCAATTCCAATCCATCAAATCCATTCCAATTCACAGTACGCCCATGTAGCAGGATAGAACTGCCTCTGTGCGTTCTGAGGCTTAACATATGGGAACCGAAAGGCTCAGCTTTCTCCCACAAAGTGTGTTTGAACCCCTAACCTCGAGGTAAGTAGCCTAATGTGTATGTAACACACTACATCACCAGAATCGCTATAAAATCCATCATAAACACTGAGAGGGGACTCAAGGCTCTGAGTTCAGCTTCCCTGCTTGATGTGGAGCTGAGAGGGATAACATACATGGGGACTTGAGCCTCTCCTGAAAAAGTTCCAAGGCTCCCCATAGATTCATTATGTACAGCTGGAAGCAACAGAACTGGCAAGCTCTGAAGTCCTTTCAAGATGAACAAAATCTATGGTTTTCAGTGCTCCAGTGACAGGGCATCAAGGTACCCCAAGTGACACATTTGCCTGGGACCTAGAATTGTAAAAAGCCTTGGAAAGACCAAGAAACTGTATTATGGTTGTATCAATCAAGAAAGAATGGGAGGTTGGGGTGGGGTAGGTGGTGACAATATTCCTGTGGGTATAGGAAAACCCTAGTTTCTTTTTTCACCCCAAGTGTTCGTATATTCGCAGTCCAGGTGAGGTGACCAGGTCTGGTTCTGAATCAGCTGGCGTATTCCTCTCTCCTTTCTGTGGACTTTGCTGCATTCTTTCTCAGCGCTTCCCATAAACACACTTAATTGGCCATGTGTCAGCTCAATGGCTGAGCTGATCGAAGTCATGATGAATCTTTCTTGCTCTTTGCTCCCGGGCCCAGCTTGCCACATAATTCTGTATCATCAGCACTCACTATGAATTCACATTTGTTCTTTTTTTTTCTGGGTCATTTATAAAGCTAGAGGCAGAAACATTGACATGGAGGAAATGTTTCTGCCTGTCCATTTTGCTGTTGAATATTAATAACAAAAGCAGACATCCCTGTGGAACATGTGGATGGACCTGAAAGTCATGGACAAGAGATGGTTGAGACAGATAGTTGGAGGCAGAATGGGGAAGCTGTGCAGAGATAAAGGTAGGATTTCTGATGACAATTAGGTCAACTCACCTTCCCTATCACCCCATTTACTGACTTGTCTCCAGGACTACATTTTCACCGTGAAATGTGCAGATATTTCTTTATTGCCCCCAAATAATTCAGCTGGAGTCCCTATTTTACACACTCCTCTCTGTAAAATGAAACTCTGATAGTTAGCAAGGCCTAGCTTCTTAGTAGAATAGAGGAGTCTAGCTAGAGAGAGAGAGAGAGAGAGAGAGAGAGAGAGAAATACCTTTAATTAGGTGGATTGACACAATGGCTGCAACAATGGGATCAAACATAGGCCAGGACTGTGAAGATGGGCCAGGATAGAACAGGGCTTTTGTTCTGTTGGACTTAGAGTTGCTAAGGAGATAGAAGCAGCCCCACAGCACCTAACAGCAACACTTTTCTTATAAGAAGCATAACACCAAGAGTATTAATGGGAAAAAAATGAGTATTAATTAAGCCTAAAGCTTGGGAAATGATGTCCCACCACCAGCTTAACCAATTCTAAAGAAAAACTAATGGAACAAACTCCACTCTCTAGTCAATATAATCTTAGATGCTCTAGACAGAAATGCCAAGGCTGCAAGTCTTCACAGTAGCAGACACTCTCATCATTCCCAGTGGAGAGACTAGAAGATTTGAAGTGCTGACTTTATGGTTTGCTGCCCAGCCAATGCTATGCCAACCTGCTATGTCACATAACACTGCTTGATATGACTGAGCTACTGAATAGTATGCTATCTGGATTATGTCTTAATAAAATAAATTGGGGGAGAATAATAATAATAATTTTTAACTATGAATCAAGTAGGGGCTTGCATTTCAGAGAATCAGTTTTGTACTGAAGAACTTAAATTACTCACCAGACTCCCTCCACTTGCCCCACTTCCCTCCCCTTTGCTTACTCTTCTCCCTCGTGTGAAGTAGTATCTGCTATGTCACCCAATGAATGCCTGTTGGCTCACTAACCTACTGCTTCATCTCCTCCCCTTAGTAACCATCAAAGTCTGTTTCCTTTGGTATGAAAACTTTTGTCTTGATTTTTTTTATAACAAGCAAGAAATATGTATGCCTTGAGAAAATTCTGATTGGGTCAAGAGGAAATAAACTGCCCAAGTATCATGTTACACTATGATTTGATCCGCCAGAATCAAGTTTACAGTAATCTCTGATGGACAGTAAAGCTGGCAGAGTCTTCATCTGTGGCCAGAGGGAAGCTGGAGAGGCTTAATCAGACTAGATAAGTGGTTCCCACTCTTCCTAATGCCACAGTCCTTTAATACAGCTCCTCCTGTTGTGGTGACCCCAACCAATTATTTTTGTTGCTATTTAATTCCTATAATTTTGTTACTGTTATGAATCGGGCAACCCCTGTGAAAGGGCCATTCGACCCCCAAAGGGGTCTCAACCACAAGTCGAGAACCACTGTACTAGATACTCTGCAGATGGGTTTTGGGCTCCCACTGCTGTCCATGGACTTCTACACATTGGGTGTTCACAATTTTAGCTCTGATAATTTTCCTTTCATAATAGTTGGGTTTTGTTATCATCTTTGGATCACACAGGCTGGAATGCCTCGTTCATGTGGACTCAGTGATGTTTCTCAGAGATGGCTGCTTGTTTGGCTATAAGTCTTGAAGATTCCAGACACTATTCCCATGAATAGTCATGCACCGTCTGCTTTCTGCACCACAATTTACTGTTGTACCCTTATCTTCTGTGTTCTACTCATAAAGGTGAGTATTGAGCAGGGTCATGTTACAAAGACTACCTGTTCTTGGTTTGGGGCTAGAATTAATCGGTGCCCAGAATCCATCTGCTTGTCCATGGCTTATGAGCCACTCTGGTTTACTTTGACCGATGTATTATGACTAAAACAAAAACAAAAGCCAACAAAAACAGAGATAAAACAAAACAAACAACAAACAAACAAAAACAAACCCCTCAACTCCAAACAAAAAACATATCAAACAAAAAGAAAAACATTGTTATTTGCCTCCCTGGGGTAACAGGCAATTGCATTGATGACATCAATAATTGATGCAATGGCATGGAATTTAGGATATTAGCAGTTTAAAGGGCAATTCTTCAAATCCTTTTCCTTCCACTCAAAATCTCTCCATGCCTAAGCAGAAAAACACATCCTCTTCATTTCTACACCATACATTCATTCCCTCCCCACCATCTCTTCTGTAGAAGTTATTGCAAGCTCTTCTTCCCCAGAGGAGAGAGAAGAGATCTGGCTTTCAGTCCTTGTCCAGGGAAGGATGAATATCTCCATTGTACAGATAACTAAACGTAGCTTCTGAACAGATAAAACAATCACTCACATTGACACAAGTGAGCAAGGAGGGTGTAGTGCTGAACCAGGTCTGCTGGTCTCCACGGCTCTTCCCCCTCACCACAGTCTTCCTTGGATGGAGTGCATCCATGAATTCTGTGAAGGGTTCATTCTTCATCTTTCTGCTGTTTTGCCCAATAGCGTTATCATCTGTGAGTTGCTCGGATGGTTTACGTTGACCTGGCTGTGGAGCTGCTCCTTGGCAAGATGCCCGTGTGAAAGTCTGTTTACCTGCTTACCTTTGTAATTTTTAGAGAAAACTCTTGGTTTTTAGAGGGTTATTTTCAATCTTGGACTTGGGTTTTTAAAAAAATATTTTAATGCTTGCTATGCGAAAGAGTAGTATACCAATATGGTACCTTGTGTGCACAGTTTTTAAAAAAGCAAAACTAGACAATATGCCCAAGGACACATGTGTAGTCAAACTATAAAGGATATGAAGAGCATATGTGTAAGTTAACAGAAAGGACTGGTTATGAAATCACGTAACATAAGTTCCTTATAACCAGTGTCATTTCTTCCCATGGAACAGGGGTTGGTTCATCTTGACTGAATGTGGCTGGGGTGATTAAGCTTGGCTCCATTTTACTTTCCTCCTCAACTACTATCCTAGGCCAGTTCTGTTTTTTCTATGGTCACAGCAAGCAGAGGTGCAAGAAAGCAAGTGGAATATCCCATTGCTGCCTCCTGCTATTGATCCAAGCAGTTACTTGATCACACCTAAAGAGAAAGACTTTCACCCCTGGATGTTCATAGCTCTTCACAGGATAGATAGGAAGAATATGTGAGATGGGGAAGTGCTTTATCCATGAGAGAGGGCTTTGCAAAGTTTTATGATAGGGAGTGTGTATACAGTCGAGGGTGTCGAACTGGAGCCAGTAGCTCAGTTGGACATTGACGAAGGAAGACCATTGAAGAATAGATGTATTTGAAATGAGGTGCTGGAGAAGACTATTGAAAGTACCATGTACTGCTAAAAGGACAAACCAATCTGTTTTAGAAGTGTGGCCAGATTGTTTCTTAGAGACAAGAATGGCAAGACTTAGTCTTACATCCTTTGGACATATTGTCAGGAAACTAATCTCTGAAGAAGGACTTTCTGCTCGGTACAGTGGAGGGCTGGCAAAGGAGAGGAAGACCCCAGCAAGATGATTGACAAAGGACCGTGCTGTGTCCCCTTCAGTTGTGCTTAGGGTCACTCTGGGTTTAAGTCAACTCTATGGCACCAAACATGACAACACTGACTCACTGTCACGGAGTTGATTCCTACTCTTGGGGTCCTCCAGGAAAGTAGACCTGCCTCTGTTGGTTTCCAAGAGTGTAAATCTTTATGGGAACAGAAAGCCTCATCTTTCTTCAGTAGAGCAATTCGAGGATTTGAACAGCCAACCTTGCCCTTAGCAATCTGACACATAATCCACTACACCACCAGTGCTTCTTCATAATGCTTCATAATGCTTTATGGCATGAGAAAACAAAAAATCCAGGACCCAGCAAGAGAGAGGTTTGTAATCCACAAAGGACTGTGACAGAGGTCTGTAATCCACAAAGGGCTGCGACACATTTGCCAATGCTGTGGTTCTTATGCTGGGTTGTACACATGGCTACATAATATCTGGTTCTTTGCATCATATACAAAGTTCTCTTAGCATTAATTTAAACTACTGGAACAAGAAGAATAAATAATAAGACCACAACATTGAGAGCCTCATATCCCATGCTCTCTTAGATTTATTTTAAAAAATCAGCACTTCTTTTAAAAAATTTCTGGCTTTCTAATTTTGTTTATGTTCACTTGCTAATATAAATGATCACTTTGTTATCTGGCATCTGGGTGTTCCTGTCATCTACAGGCATATTTCTAATATTAGAAAGCCACTCACACTTTAACAAATGAAGCCTTTGAACTTCAACAAAGTTCATTTTCCTTCATTCCTTTTAAAATAAACTCATCTAAAACCACAAATTGTTGTCCTGGCAGTTATTAGTCTGGATTGATTAGGTTTGATCTCTGGGTTAATTTCACATGTAATCATATTATAGTTAGTCACACCTAGTGGCTCTATGAATTCAGATGTATTTGCACCTCCTTACCTATTAATTACAACCACCTCTAAAGACTGATTGGGTCTCAGCTACCCAAGAAAAGCAATCCTCATATATCAGGGAACAAATTACTTATTGCCTCTCACACTAGGAGAAAGAACTAGGTGGGCTTGGAAGCTCTGTAAGAATAGTATCGATGACATCTCTAGTCTCTGCTTTCCTTACAGGTGAACGGAATACCTGTTAAATAACCCATCAATACCAAGGTCAGGTCTACATAGAACACGTGGGAAAGAAACAGTGGCAGGGACAGGCACTATACCATAGCAAAAGAAAAAAAATTTTTTTCCAACTGTTTCATTGGCAAGTAATGTACATGTCATATATTCAATCACCTCAAAGAGATTATACAATCACCCCCCACATCAATTATAGAGCCAGTGATGCAAGTTTTATTTCTAAGAACTAAATACCTATATGGTCAAGGTCTACTTAGTCATCCTTTTTCTTTTGTCTGAAGCCTCTCTAGAGAAACAGACTGGAGGTATGAATAGCTCCTGTGCTGTATGTGCACACAAATCTGTGTATGTGGGTGGAGAGAGAATCTTGCCTCAAGGAATCAGCTCGTGCACTGTTGGGGCTGTCAGTTCTAAGATCTAGGACAGGCGACACAGGCGGGAGACTCCTGCAGGCTTGCCTTCCCAAACCATCGGGAAGTTAAGGAGGATTGCAAAAAGAAAAAGTGTTCTGGCAAAATGTCTATTGACAAACCCTAGGGAAAGCCGTCTGCGGCTCTGGAAGCCTTCAGCTGATTGATGGAGATCTGTCCATGCTATATGAGATCACCTGACTTAATTATAACATGGACTTACTTTTATGTAAGCTGTCCGACCAGAGTTTTACCAAACAACTGGACCTGAGAGCCTCACCAAGGTGACACATAAAATTAACCATCACACTGGGTAGCTAAACTTAGGGAAAGACTGGATAGAAAGTGTGAGGCTGGGTCTGCACTTAGTCAGCAAAACACGGCACCTATAGGCCAAACTCCAGCTGCCTCCTGCCCCAATCTGCTTCAAATGCCACTGAGGGCAGGGCTATGGAGGAGGATTGTCGACAGGGCGTGTGGTTCCTTTGGCTCCTTCATTAAGGCGAAGCTTCATTGCTGTGTCCAGGGGAACCCTCAAAGGCCCTTCACAGCATTGCTTCTTTCACTGAGGAACAAGTCTCTGGGTTAAGATGTTACTGTTAGGGGCCATCGGGCCATTTCTGTCTCATCCCAAGACTACGTACCATGGAACCAAACACTACCCGTTCATGTGGCAACTTACATTTGTACGCTTGAGCCCATTGTAGTCATCGCTATCTTGTTGTTGGGATTATCTTCCTTCAACTTGTTTTCAAGAATCTCTACCAAGCACGTTGTTCTTTTTAGGGACTGGCTCCGATGGACAACATGCCCAAAGCAGGCGTGTGCATTCTGGCATACTTCCTCCAGGGCTGATTTAGTCCTTCCCCTGGCAGCTCCAGGTACATGCTGTCCTCTTTGCCAACACCATCACGCCATGCCATCAAGTATTCACTGGACTTTCTGACTCCTTGTCCACCTTTCCATTTGCACGAGCAAATGGAACGACCATGACTTGGGTCAGGTGCACCTTAGTTCTCAGAGTGATGTCTTTGCTTAGTTTGTGAAATGAAAGCTACAGGTCTGAAGACATTATATTCTCTATTTCTTAGTAGATGAAGAACTATATAAGTTAAAAAAAAAAAAAAAGCTCAGGCTTTTGAGCTTCCTCTGCCTGAGCAACTGAGAATCTCATCATAAAAAACTGGAATCCGTGGTGAGATTGGCAATACTGGGAGGGTGGAGGGAAGGTGGGGTAAATAGGAGGAACTGATAACAAGGATCTACATATAACCCCCTCTCTGGGGCATGGGCAACAGAAAAGTGGGTGAAGGGAGACATTAGACAGTGTAAGAAATGACAAAATAATAATAATTTATAAATTATCAAGGGTTCAGGAGGGAAGGGGTTTGGGGAGGGAGGGGGAAAATGAGGAGCTGATACCGAGGGCTCAAGTAGAAAGTGAATGTTTTGAGAATGATGAGGGCAACAAATGTACAAATGTGCTTGACACAATGGATGGATGGATGGCATGGATGGATTTTAATAAGAGTTGTACAACCCCTCCCAATAAAATGATTTAAAAAAATAAAAAGCTGGAATCCTATGATGGATTTGTGTTTCCCTTTCCCTTTGATCAGCAAGAAACTCAGTCATATTTGTTGCTAAACTTCTGTATCTGTTTAGGGTCTAACCACCTATACACCTGCATTATAACTCATTTTCATCTGGATCCTTTCTTTTCCCTTATCTCTTTAACCAACCCTGGATAATGGTTTTTGCTAGTACTCAATTTTATTGTCTATCTAACATTGGATAAGCACAAGGGGATGCGACTAAGCAGACAATGCAGACCCAAGGACCAAACAGTTGACATGAAGGAAGCGCTCTGTGTAGGCAATGAAGCTGTGAAGTCCGAATGGTCACTGATGTGTATGCGCCTCAACCTTTAATCTGATCTGGGGGCAGAGTTGTTTTCTTAGCAGTCAGGGGAGTCCTCCTCTCCTATCCCCAAAGTCTAAAGATCCTACTTGTAACGCTTCTATCTGATGCTTACACGTATGCTTCCATCCCACACTTCTCACTCCAGGCAGCAAATGGAGGCCAGAGCTTGAAAGTGTTCTCTGGACCTGCTTCCAGGCCATCTCCAGCAAGTCCCCCCCATGCTCTGCACACAGTACTCTTCAGGACTCCTGACTGGAGGTGACCGAGTTGGGTCTTCTCTGCATGGCAGTGGGGGCCCCTGAGAGTTTTAGGAGTAGAGATTAAAGTACAGTAGAACTAGCACCATAATTCCGTCTGATAGAGTCTATTCAGTGTATTGCATTTACTGACTCTCAGCCCCCAGGAACAACTACACTGACAGCATCATAATCATACAGTGGTAAGATCTGCAATATTGTTTATTAGCTACATCTTTTTAGCTCTGGCATCTTTATCCAACCAAATCTTGTAGATTCCCTTTCTCCTGAAAGAGTAGAAGTGTCGATTGAAGCAGGCTAGACATGGGCAGCTGAAGACTCTTGGCTCCAGCCTCCCCCATACATGGGTGGTTCTTGGGGCTCATCTATGGAAAACTTGGGGTTCTTGGAGGAACACTTGAAAACCATGAAAATGTGAGAGCCTAACAATGAGCAGTATGGGTTTGAATTCTGCCTCTGTAACTCATTGTCTCTTGATCTTGAGTTAATTACTTACCCCTGGAAGCCTCAGTTTTCTTGTCTGTGAAATAGGGGTGGGGTTGTGCTGCTCCATTTGGGTTGGATATTGACACTGGTTAGGGTCACATGAGCTTGGTTAGTCCCACTTGAGCTCAGGCACGTCAAGTACTACATACTGCATACTTAAAATTATAGGGCCACTTGATCAACACCTGGATAGTGCAGTGGGTAAGCATGCAGATTCATCAAAAGGCTGGGGGTTTGAATTCACCACAGATGCCTCAGAAGACAGGCCCAGGGATTGAACCACCCATGAAACAGTTCCAATTGGCAGACACAGAGTCGCCAGGAGTAGAAATTCCATTGATGACAACTTTCCAGGACAAGCCAGAATGAATGGGGTTGATGTCTGGCTGAGAATTTAAATTTCCATCCCAGATGTGCTTAATCAGATCCAACATTTTAATAGGACCCCGAAGTGATTCTTGCACATTGTCTGGTGATTCTTAATGTATATAGGCAGTCCTCGGGTTACAAACCAGATTTAGTTCTAAATCTGTCTTTAAGTCAAAGGTGTTCGTAAGTTGGGTACACAAGGGTTCTTACTTAGCATCAGTTAGTCAAATGTTTAATGAGCCCAGGTATTGTTGTTAGACATGCGACTGCTACCTGCAAAATCAGCAGTTTGAACCCACCATCACACTGAGGGAGAAAAAATGATGTTGTCTGTTCCCATAAGTGGTTACAGCCTGGAAACCCGATGTGGGGTCACCATGACCCAGAACTGACTGCATAGCAGGGGTGAGCAGGAGTAACCATGATGAACTGGTCACAATATACAACCATCCAAATACATGAAAGCATCTTTAACATACCACCAGCACCCGAGTCAGCTTTCTGCTTTAGGTATGTTCATAAGAGTAACTAAAAGGTGAATTTTAGCCAAATACAGAGTTTCACCCCCAACACAGTCTCATCGTAAAGTGACCAGATGTCCCACTTTTTTTTTTAACAATTTAACAATGTCCTGCGGCATTTTAAAATTAAAATAAATATATTACAATACTATTTTTGCATTCTACGAAAATGTTTGTTGCTCCATATAGACCAAATTTTAAATTAAGAACAACCCTCCCCCCCCCACTCGCTTAAAATCTGGTCACTTTATCATGCTGACATGAGCCAACTCAAAAGGGAGTTCTACCTCAGCTGATAAACTGCGGGAGGAACCTGATGTGCTCATGGGTGGCCTAGAGGAGTGCCTGGGGGAGACATTATCGTAAACCGTTGCTTTGCCCCTACGTCTGGCTACAAGAGGCTTTCTGGCAGTCTCTCCTGAGACACAAGTTGTCTGTCAGTCCACCATTCTTAATCTGGAGATTTGTACCTAAGGGTCACCTGGGGATCTTGCTAGAAGGTAGCTAGCTATCTGGAAGGAGATGCAATGTTTCAGCAGGGGGCTGAGAGGAAGTGAAGCAGTTTGACATCAGACAACTAACCATGGCGTCATGGCTCAGTCCTTTCAATAGCCCCAAAGAGTCGCAGGCTTCAGTAAATGAGGGCAATCAAACCCCATCAGTCGAAGACACCCTAAGGTGGAGATGCTTTTTCCAGTCAGGGAGTTGGGCATAAAAACAGTTGAACTGTCAAGCTGAAAGTAAAAGAGCCAACTTAAGACATTTCTCTTTAAATCCTGTGCCCCTCCCTAACCCCAAATCGCCTCTGGAGTTTTCAAAAGGCAATGAATCCTGTTTCTGGATGACTCTCCAGCACGGTGATCTTGGGCGGTCAACTGATCCAAGAAAGCTGCATTTCCCTTCCAGGAAACGAGCCAGTGAACCTGGCTCCCAGGTTTGGAGGTGAATCAAACAGTGTCTTAGGAGGACCGAGCTTCACACAGCTGCTAGTCAGAGAGCCAAAGGAGACCTTGGCCTCTGGGGATATTTTTGCATCTGAACTGTTTCCCTCTGGAAAGCTCTTCTACAGTCTGGAATTCCCAACAGTTCCACTAAGCAGGTCAATAAAGCAACTTAAAAGATTCATTTTAGTGTCCATTTTCTTGGCACAGTCTGGTCTGGTTTCATCTTATTAACGGCCATTTGGTTGCTCAGCTTAAGGAGGACTCCACTCTGTCCCCAGGAAGGGGGTGGGGGTGGTGGTGGGAGGGGGGGTGTTCCCATGCTGGAGCCCCAGGCCCATGGGGGCTGGAGGAGAAGGAAGGGAAAGGACCTCAGGCACTGCGGAGTGAATGCCAAACTGTAACTGAGAAGGTCCAGGTTTCCAAACAGTACCGCCTTCTAGTATTTCTGCCAGC